>JAIFKI010000007.1:3458826-3876326 GCA_025389145.1 Misgurnus mizolepis
TAACATATAGCCTGTCTTTTTCTTTTATTTTTTTCTCTACTGTTTGTTTTAAAACTGTTAAGTTTCCATACATAATAAATATATATTATACATATAATATGATTCATACTTTAAAAATAATTGACTTACAATCAAAAACAGTCAAGATACATTACATAAATGCACACATATACATCTCAGTAGCCATTAAAACTTTCAATGTATATAAAGAATAAACGTATAATGTGATAAAAATGCTATAAAAACACTACACTAAAGGGAAACATAGGGAACAGACTTCCACACAACACCGGCTGCATAACTGTTTAGTCCATGCCAATTCTTTTATTCGTCAACCCTTAAACCTTTTGACATTTTGCCTGATGTGGCTTAATAAAAAAATCACCTCCCAAGAAAACTCATTATGGAGCTGCTGGATCTTCTCAGACCATATTCTCTATCTAACTAGGTTGCTTTTTATTGAAAACATAAATGGTAAGCAATACCGCATTAAACAGAAGTAACTGCAGCTGCTGGCCAATCAATTCTGATTGTTAAGTACCTTACCATTAGTATAAAAGTGTATAACATCATTTTTAAAAGTCGTTAAACCCATGTCAAGAAGCGGCACAAGTGGCACAACGGGATAAGGAGGGTGGATGATTAGCGAGGGATACCCGCTTCGTCTATATTACTGACAATTTGATAACTTAATTATTAGTCTATTTTACGGATAACTTAAACTATGTTAAAATAAATGTGACTTGAATAATGTGAGTAATGTTCCATTTGTATATAACGTGTTGTCTTTCTTAACATTGTAATGCACCTTCGCGTGAAGTGGAAAATCGATCCCTGAGCGATCGATCGCAAATAATTCAGCACCTTCACTTGGGACAGTGACATTGTTATGTTGAACTTAGAGGCAGCGTGTGAAGAAGCTTCCTAAGAGACACTTCAGGGAACACACTTAGGAACACAAACAGCTTTGGTAAGATATATCTTTTTGAGTCTTCTTAGCGCGCTAAGAGTGAATGTTATCGGGGAACCGGGCCCAGATACTTTACAGTACATTTTAGTGTGTTTTTTTCATACAGTTTATGTTAAACTAAACCTCAGTACATGTGTGACTATCAGAGAGATGATCTTACTTCAGTATCTCCAGTTTACAGTCAGGATTCTTCAGTACATCAGAGATCAGCTTCACTCCTGAATCTCTTAGATTATAATTCTTAGACAGATCCAGATGTGTCAGGTGTGATGGGTTTGATCTCAGAGCTGAAGTCAGAGCAACACAACCTTCATCTGTGATATTACAACCACTCAACCTGTAGAGAACAGAGACACACAGTTTGTTCACACACAGATCAAATCTACAGTGAGTTGAATTTGTTTCACTTCTGTCATCATTTAGTGTTTATGAATATTTTCATTTTAGTTTTATTTATGTGTGTTTGTGTTTTACTGAAACACATCAGTGAGATTTACAAGGAAATGAACTTCATCAGTTTATGTTTATATTAACTGTGTGATTTATTTTTTTATACAGTAATAAAATCAGATTTCTCTCATCAGACATCACAAAATGTTCACTTATGTTTTTATTTCTGAATGATTTTTGTTTTTTACTTTTTTTCACATCATAATTCAATTTTAATGTTTTATGTTTGTGACTTTCAGTAAGAGTTAAAGTGTTGTGATGAATGTTGAATAAAATCAGCTTCAGTTATCAAATACATTACTGAGATTAAATTAAAATACACTATTCAACATTTAAAGTGGACCAAAACTTTTTAGAAATGCTGTCTTTGAATTTTGAACAATACTTGTCTGAGGACATCTTAGGGTGTTTTCAGACCTGATTCTATGTTTCAGAACTTGCTGCTTTTACTCCTTGGTTCAGTTTGTTTAGTCATATGTGAACACGGCAGGGGCGGACTGCTTTAGTCTATGATCACAGCAGACACAACTACCAGATGAAGATCAATAAAACACTCACAGGAGGTTCACAACAAGATTACAATATGCCCGGGATATGTTGTGCTGTTGGCGGCAGGGGTGCCGCTAGCAATTTAGGGACCTATGAAAGAATATGAGGTCGGGCCCCCACCATACCCATTTCACACCAAACATACAATCCAACCTACTGTAGCTATTCAAAATCTTTGTCTGCAATTTAATAATACAGAACTATTTCTTTTGCTATTGTTTTGACCACAATTAACAGTATTTATAGATACTTACAATGTCTGCAGCTACAGTAAGATAATTTATTGCGCAATGTAAATGTAATTGAAAAATACAGTACATTAATCTAATAATCAGAGAAAATGCAACATTATTAAACATAGATTAAAGATAAATGTGACCACGCCTGTGAAAACCCAGCTGAAGTATTTCTTTGTGATTTACTGTTTTCCACATAAAATCATCCTACATAATGTAAAGAACATTTTGTGAAAATATGAACTTGATATATTTAATGTTGACTGAGTATGTCATGTCAGCGATTGAAATCATAGTGAAATTAATGCTTGAACTCAAACTGTGGTGCTTTTTATCTCACAATAAGATTTGAGGCTTTAGTCTGATTTTCAGAGGTCAGTCTCAGTGACATACTGTATACTTGAGCTGTTACACGCACCAATAACATTGTAATATTTAAAAATGGCGAACAACAACAATCCGTGTATCGTTCGTTCAATCGATTTTTCAAATTAAAAACAAAAATGATAAAACAAATAACGACCTGTTTTTCGATTTTTTGATTGTGCAATCAGATCAAAATACAAAATATGAATAACGGGATTAAGACGGGGGTCCGTGTATCATCCGATCATTAAATTATTACATTCAATGTGGCAAACGAAAAAAGAAATAAACTGTCCATAATTCGTTTATTTGTTTTTCTGTATGCAACAAAAAACAACGAAACCTTCAATGAATTCCCATTTTCAGCTTAAAACGAGAAATCAAATAAACAAAAAAACAAAAACGAAATAACGATTCCAAATCTTCTTTTTCTTGTCTTTATTCATTTTAATACTCTGGCGTGTGCACGTGTGCGCATGCGCAATGTACTGTGGCTAACATTCCGTGCATGACCTATCGAATTCTGTGGCTAGAGGTCGCTGTTTAGTAATTATTCACGCAAGATCGCGCCTGGCGCCCGTGCATATTTTATCGTGAGCGCGGCAGGGGAGTTTCGCGATGACGTCATGTTACCCTGTGCTCTATGAATGAAGCAGTCAGACTTTGTGAGAAGCGAACGCGCCGATTAAAATGAAGCAAAATAAGTTCTTACCTAAAAGACAATAACATCACAAATGTTTTTCTGTTTGTTTAAAATTCCAAATGTTTTTTACTTGGGACTGTTGCTGTTTGTTACATATATACAGTATATAGGCTACTATACGTGTATAAATGTATATTACTTATTTCAAGTGTATTATTCACTCTGGTGATTGATTGAGGATTTTGACCTGATGTTAACAGTAGCACACATGCTGTTCACACAATCTGTTGCACAGTAACAACCAGTTACCGAAATCTGTGATAGATAGATAGATAGATAGATAGATAGATAGATAGATAGATAGATAGATAGATAGATAGATAGATAGATAGATAGATAGATAGATAGATAGATAGATAGATAGATAGATAGATAGATAGATAGATAGATAGATAGATAGATAGATAGATAGATAGATGAAGACAACGGATGGCACCTGTATTCATAACTAGTTTCTAAATAATTAATCATTTGATTGTTATCAAAAATATAATAATATATTGTGTTTCAGGCAGTCATTCATGCAATGGTATGCAAACCAAAATATCAAAAACAGCTACTTCAACTAGGTGTACAATACTCGGCAATCAATTATTTGTCTGTCAAATCATTGGACACCTATTAAGCAGTTGAAAACAAACTTTTTATAATTTCAACAATTATTAAATTATCAATATGTTTAGATTTTAACGTAGCAACTGAAGTTGTCAAGGAGTATTAACCAAACTCCAACCACTGAATCTATTAAGAGACATAAAAGTATAGATGACACATACTCATTAATAATATAGTAAGAATATTAACTTAAATGTCAAATAGAATTTAACCGGAAAAAAACAGGCCACATTTCTATGAAGTCATCATGTAGACTTCTTACTCTTACACAGTATTTTAGAAATACAAAAATACAAAACACTAAAGTATTTTGATACAAAATAAGAAGGCATTTTCATCAACCCTATCAAATACAAATACAAAATACTATTTTTTATTTTAAAAAATACTGCCCATCCCTATACATTCTAAATTCTGCTGGTTTATTTTTAACCCAATGCTGGGTAAATATTGGACAGAACACATGTTGGGTTATTACATAAACCTATGCTGAGTTGTTTCAATGTAATTTTGTGTTGTTTCAACTCATGGAGTTAACAACAACCCGTCATGGGCTTATTTATAACCCAGCATGTGTTATGTCCAATATTTACCCAGCATTGGGTTAAAAACAACCCAGCAGGACAGACAGACAGACAGCCAGACAGACAGACAGACAGACAGACAGACAGACAGACAGACAGACAGGTTATAGCCAGGACTCACATTAGGTAAATCTTACTAAGAACATAAAGTTCATAAAACCTAATTAAAATGAGTACAGGTTACGATGACAGGTGGGTGGGTGGATGGATGGACGGACAGAGATAGATTTCAATATTTTAAAGGTACTTTGTGATGAGACAGTTGATCTAATTCAATTCCCTTCAAGTGAAGATGAATTAGAAAAGTACAGGATAGAGAGAGCCTTCACATTGAAGATACAGGTATTAATCTTTGGTTTTCTTTACGGATTTTCTTAATTTAGGTTATAAATGCTAATGAATTCTCGTTTCCCTCACTTGTTGTTATCAAAATATTTAATAGGGAACACATTACACATGTCTTTTAAAAAAGTGTTTAAAATAGAAAACATAAATGTTATATTAAACTGTTATGAATGAAAGAGTATCTAAATGCATCTGATCAAACATCTGATATGTACATTCTATGAGAAATGTTTTTTTCTGGTATGGACATCTGCGTTTCTAGATGATCTGTCAGAGATGTGTCACTACAAATTTCCATAAAAACAATATAAACCATACATCAAGCATTTTATACAATATAAGGATTTTAATAATCTGCACGTTTTTACCAATTACAACCAATTACTACCAATTAAGTGCATTAATATGTGGTATCAAGAGAAATGGAATAACCTAAATGTTGTGGCTTTCCGTTACTTTTTTTACAGATTGAATGTGAAAATGGTTCAATCAGGACTGTGTTGAGAATGTGAATGTGTTTCTTTGCTCAGAATGCATTTAAACTGTTAACTTTCACCTCCACCCTTCTAATCTGTCACCATCTTAGTCCTGCAGATTTTATAGTGATATAGTATTATCACTGATTATAATGATTATTTAGTGTTGTTCTAGCATGTGAATTAGTATTATAGAGTTATTTTGTGATGCTTTGTACTGGTGTGTACATGTCTCCCATTCAACCTATACTGCATTGTCTGTCATTTTTCTTGTGATATTAAAATGAAATCTATTCTAGAAATACTCATAGTAATCAGGAAAATCTTCCTGCAGAAAAATTTATTGTAATCCTTTCAATTTTTAGTTATATGGGAACATAACATCTAAAAAAAAACTTTTTAGTTTTTACTGTCTGTCAGATTGTGTGATTAGACCTCCCCAAAGTGAATTTGGGTAACATTATTGCAGTTCTTAATGGAACAGAGGGGTCACAGATTTTAGGTAACCTGTTGTTACTGTGCTGTATGTGTGCTACTGTTAACATCAGGTCAAAATCCTCAATCAATCACCAGAGTGAATAATACACTTGAAATAAGTAATATACATTTATACACGTATAGTAGCCTATATACTGTATATATGTAACAAACAGCAACAGTCCCAAGTAAAAAACATTTGGAATTTTAAACAAACAGAAAAACATTTGTGATGTTATTGTCTTTTAGGTAAGAACTTATTTTGCTTCATTTTAATCGGCGCGTTCGCTTCTCACAAAGTCTGACTGCTTCATTCATAGAGCACAAGGTAACATGACGTCATCGCGAAACTCCCCTGCCGCGCTCACGATAATGGCCGTTTCACATGGTACGCGGTAAGCGGCAAAATCGCCGCGCGGCTTCAGCTTTTCTCTTGTATTGGAAGCGTTTTGTGCAGCATTTAGTGCAAATATGTTTATCTTCAAAGGCGCCTGTCATGAAGTACCATGTCCGGAGAAGGAATAGGATTTTGGGTGCACGAGCAAGGCGTGTGGACCAACTCCGCTTCACCTCTGTAACCGCCCCCGTTTTGCCGCTTTCCGCAAGTCTCCTATTGAAAAAGAACTAAACACTCGCGGTTGCCGCGTACCGTGTGAATCGGCCATAATATGCACGGGTGCCAGGCGCGATCTCGCGTGAATAATTACTAAACAGCGACCTCTAGCCACAGAATTCGATAGGTCACGGAATGTTAGCCACAGTACATTGCGCATGCGCACACGTGCACACGCCAGAGTATTAAAATGAATAAAGCCAAGAAAAAGGAAATTTGGAATCGTTATTTCGTTTTTGTTTTTTTGTTTATTTGATTTCTCGTTTTAAGCTGAAAATGGGAATTCATTGAAGGTTTCGTTGTTTTTTGTTGCATACAGAAAAACAAATAAACGAATTATGGACAGTTTATTTCTTTTTTCGTTTGCCACATTGAATGTAATAATTAAATGATCGGGGGTATCATTCGTTCATTTGTTTTTCGTTTCACATATGAAAACAAAAAAACAAGAAAACAACTCCTTTTTCGTTTTTTCGTTTTTTTAGAAAAACGAAAAAACGAAATTATGACTCGATTTTTGGTTTTCCCGTTCTTGCACGGAAATCAGAAAAAACACTTGATATTTCGATTGTGTCCAGTGGGTGGTGCTAAATCTGATTAGCAGGAAATGCGTTCATTGTTTTTTCAAAATAAAAGTTTTTCCAACACTGTATTTGTTAGCCTGTAAAATTGTTGTCTATAAATGCATGCTGTTTGTCACCCAATTATTTGGCTTCAATGATTGAAAAAAAAATATTAAAATAGCTTAAATGTAAACATGTTCATGCATAGTTGTTATCATACCAATTTAAACTATACATTAATTCTTTGTTTTAGATTTTTTTAATTACTTAAATTCTTATGAATAATATAGTTTTTATAATGTCTCTTTGGTATTTTTGGACTGATTTTAGTCTAAGTTTAGTGGTAGGCTAATACATCGTCATTATAATTCAATATAATTCAGATGTGCATACTCGGTTGAGAGAAGATCAAAACTTTAATAAAGTCAAGACAAAAACTATATATTTTTTAATTGTCATAGCTATCTGTCCTCTTATGTCAGATTCTTAAATTTGGTCAAAAAATTCAATCAGAATGCAAAGACATGGTGTATGGCTATTATTACCAAATAAAAGGAAGTCAGTATCAATAAAATCAATTTTTGGATTGACACAGGCTGTTTAGATATGGCATGCGGATTTACACAGCAAATTATAATTGCATAAATTATGTTAAGAGATTAATGTTTTTAATGTAAAAATTTAAATGTAGAAATATAAAAAGATTGGGAAAAACGTATACTTTTTAACTATGAAACTAACACCGCCAGTAGGTGGCGGAAAATCTCTCTTATCTAAACACCTACTGAAATTGACTGTAAGTAGACTCTGGGTAGCCGACTGTGGGTAGCCTTCTGGAACCATTTACTCTTCTGATTCTGTCAAAAATTCAGATATTTTGAGGATAAAAACGCGTGTTGCTCAAAGACGCAGCGGATCTGCAGTTTATTCTGTTTTCTTGGACGGATCGAAATCAGAATGTAGCCTATATAAACGTTACTCAGCAACTTTATTGAACTTTTGTATGAAATGTCACATTTGTGGTGTAATTTAACACCGGGGATTTGGCTGTGTGCCTATTCGCAATTTCAATTTGCCCAATATGAAGGGAAGCACAGCTTGTGAGCCTCCCTTCAGAGAACGTCAATTTACCGGTGCCTCTCCATTTGAATAAAAGACTTAAAATTAATATCTTTAAGAATAATAACAATAATAAGGAAAATAAAAATAGGACTATTTTAAAAATAAATAATTGCAATTAAAGGATTTGAAAAAGTTTTACTTTGAAGTAATAATACAATCTCTCTCATTTCAATAAAAATCAATAGGTTGATGGTTAATTTGTATGTAGGTCAGTCAATGCGTATTTCTGAAGAAAAAACAACAAAAATGAAATGTAGGCTAACTCATATGCTACATCACTTTAAACAAAACATTGGAGCCACCCTAATGACATGCCAAAACTTTTTTTAATCGTGGCCGAATTAGCAATTTGATAAACGCCGAGGCGTATAAAGACGCCGGATGCGTCTTTTCGCGATGGCTGTGTCCCAATACAGAAGCTGTGTCCCAATTCAAAGGCTGCGACCTTCTAAGGACGTATTTTAAGACCGATTGTCACAGCAGCAGTCTTAAGTATATGCTGTATATTCTAAAACCAAAAATTAAAACCTTTATTAAATAAAAGTGTGTATTTAGAAAAAAAAATTATTGTCACTGATTTAGTATTATAAGTTAGGCTGTTTTGTGTTAATATTATTCTTTTTATGTGGCGTAAGGTTGATTCATTTGATATACTGTTGAATAGTTTAATCTACATAAACGTGTCATATTTTCTCAAATAAATTAATATTTTTCTTATTCCATATTTATTTTAATAAGTCAGAAACGTCTCCGTCGTGTCCTGCTGACAGGCGCGGTGGGCGAGTGCAGCAGGTGACGCCAATAATGAGTCCTCCGGAGTTTAGACCGTCTTATTTTTGTTTTCTTCGCGAACTTTTGAGGCTACCACCTTGAAAGACAAAGTTCTCACCTTTTAAGGTCGCATGCTTATAAGGTTGCAGCCCTTGAATTGGGACACAGCTAGAGTTTGAAAGGATGTAGTTTGAAAGACAGAGGGAAGCACAGAAAAAAACAGTGGCCTCATGTATAAAACTTTACGTAGATTCCATGCTTAAAGTGTGCGTAAGCAGGGAAAATTTGCGTATGAACAAAAGTTTTCACATTTATAAAGCCATGCGTTGCCTACTCCAGAAACGGTGCAAAATTCCATTCATAAATCCCAGTGAGCGGAAGATTGTGCGTATGTGCGTCCAGCCCCATCTCCTCCCCGAAACAACCAAATATGGAGAGTACAACCCTTAGTTTTACTGGGCATAATGTGTTCTGCATATATATATATTTTTTTCAAAATATACAAAAAATACCAACAAATATATTTGCTGAAATATATTTTGAAATATGTTTACAAAAATATATTTTTCGCAATTAAATACATTTTAAAGCATTAAAAATATATTTAGCCTTTCATATATTTGAATTCAAGGAAATATATTCACGTCGCATTGGAAGAAAAACTTTATGTTACGAACCTATAAACATAACAGTTTTAAAAAGGTTAAAATGAAATAGTTTTAATCTAAAAAAAATAACTTATTTAGCATATATTTAAAATATAATTTTGTCCAGAGAAAATAATTTTTTGGCCTCATGGGTTTTTATGAAATTATAAAAACACTGTTTAAACACTGGCATTGTCAAAGTTGATACTGGTTTCACATATGGCCAGACAGGTGTCATTATATTCATAACATTTTAATAGAAAACAAACTCAGAGGGAGATTAAATGTTTTTGACCAGCGGATGGTGGAGATCGTTTTGGGTCATGTTCGTCTTTATCTCAGGCAGCAAGTGCATCAATTATACCATTGAACGCGACTCAATTCATTAAGATTGCAATATTACACACCTTATAGAGAATATGCTGCTATATGCAAGTAGACGAGCCCAGCATATAAAAGTTTCGCTTTAAGTGTTTCCCATTAAAAAAAAACATAAAGACAATGATGTATTACGCAGCGCAGCCATAAGGCATTAAGATATATATAAAAAAAAAACAGTTCAGTACAAACGAAAAGTTCAATACAAACCTTAAAAAACATATTTACCGGTAAGCAGATGAAACAATAATATAAAAACCAATTAATTTAAATACTTGTTAGTGTTTTTCTTATATAAACCCGCATTGTAAGAACGTCTCTTTAAGCTTTAAATAGGCTACGTTATTTTATGTCCCGGACGGTACATCACATTATTTTTCGTCATCTTACAGGTTATAAAGTATATTGTAGTAGGCACTCGGGTTTGTTTCTGTCATTTGGCCTAATAAAATTTAAACTATTAATTTTTTACAGTTTTGTCTACGATTAGATGATAAAGACTAATACACTTCTTATCATTCCTCAGAGCCTACATGAAACTTTATCCCTGGGTGTTTGTTGAGTGAAGAAAAGACTTATTCATATTCTTTATAGCTTTGCGTTTCAAACACGCAGACGCGCTCATGACAGATGACACTCCATTCACTGTAGAGGTTGTCTTTTCAATACTTTTCATCTATTAAATATTTGCTACTCATAGGTAGGTGCAACTCCTAGATGCAATTTCAGTGCTGATCTTCATGAATGAAACAGGAATATTGAAACAAAATGTGTATAAAAAGAAGAACAGAGTTTGTGTTCTTTCAGTCCGCTCAATTTCAGTAGGTGTTTAGATAAAAGAGATTTTCCGCCACCTACTGGCGGTGTTAGTTTCATAGTTAAAAAGTATACGTTTTTCCCAATCTTTTTATATTTCTACATTTAAATTTTTACATTAAAGACATTAATCTCTTAACATATTTTTTATACAATTATAATATGCTGTGTAAATCCGCATGCCATATCTAAACAGCCTGTGTCAATCCAAAAATTGATTTTATTGATACATTTTATTTGGTCATAATAGCCATACACCGTGTCTCTGAATTCTGATAGAATTTGTTGACCAAATTTAAGAATCTGACATAAGAGGACAGATAGCTATGACAATTTAAAAATATAAATAGTTTTGTCTTGACTTTATAAGAGTTTTAATCTTCTCTTAACCGACTGAGCACATTCTGAATGATATTGCATTATGACGATGTACTAGCCTACCACTAAACTTTGACTAAAGGCATGTTGCATATTACTTGTTCTAGTAACCATATTTAAATACAAAAAATTTTGTGTAATTTGTGCTACTCCATCATAATGTTTGTAGTGTAAGTATGGCCCAAGCCTAAACTTAAGCCCCCAGCCTCCATAGTCCTGCCCCCTAAATCGTGTGTGCATACAGTCCATTAATAACAAAGAGACATTATAAAAACTATAATATTCATAAGAATTTAAGTAAATAAAAAAATCTAAAACAAAGAATAAATGTATCATTTAAATTTAACAACTATGCATGAACATGTTTACATTTAGGCTAATTTAATATTTATTTTCAATCAGTGAAGCCAAATAATTGGGTGACAAATAGCATGCATATATAGACAATAATTTTACAGGGTAACAAATACATTGTTGGAAAAACTTTTATTTTGAAAAACAATGAACCCATATCCTGCCAATCAGATTTAGCACCACCCACTGGACGCAATCGAAATATCAAGTGGTTTTTCTGATTTCCGTGCACGAACGGAAAACCAAAAATCGAGTCATAATTTCGTTTTTTCGTTTTTCTAAAAAAACGAAATAACGAAAAAAAGGAGTTGTTTTCTCGTTTTTTCGTTTTCATATGTGAAACGAAAAACAAATGAACGAATGATACCCGGACCGCATTCTTTATTTGAACTAATCATGTCATTTATTTATTTATGTAAAGTGTGAAATAAAACCGGCGCACTTTATAGAGAGACGCACTTACGTCTCTCTCTCTCTCTCGCTCGCTCTGTCTCTCTCGCTCTCTCTGCAAGTGTAACTGTGTTACTATGGTTACCAATGTTTATAGTAGCGGATTAATTTCTAACTGTAATCAAACTGACTGGAACTACCTGTGCATTAAACGGTTTTGATGCACACCTTCCAGCCAATCAGAATCAAGAATTTAAAGAGACCATGGTATAAAATGAATATAAGTTTAGTTCAACTCAAAGTATTTTGTGCTCTTTCATGAAGGAGAAAACCTCACACATTAACACTGAGAGGAAACTAAACTACTATATCGTCCTATAACACAGCAGTTAAAGTATACATACTGTCATTCATAATGAGTAAAACAGGTCAGTCTGATAAAATAAGTAAAAACAGGTCAATCACATCCAAAATAGATGAAATTTGTCTAGTTCAGAATATAACAAACTCGTTATTTGTAATATGTTGTGTTTCTCTCTCAAGTATGACAGAGTGTTTGTGTTTTGTGATGGTTGTGAGTTTGTGATGTGAAGTTGTACACAGTTTTTTATCTTCTGAAACATTTCTCTGTTCTGTCACAAACCTTCAGACAGTAAACACATCTTAAAGATCTCTCTATAATAAATCACTAAATGTGTCTCTATCAGCTCAACTGAAGAAGTGTTTTCATGCAATTTAATGAGAACTTCTTCACACTATGATAAATACATGAATGTAAAACACAAAAATAATGAAAAATCACTTACATTACACCAAACCCATATGACTTTACTCCTTTGGTGGAAGAAAAGAGGAGAAATTTAGATTTCAGTTTAATCATTGTTGATGTTGATGTGTTTTGTTTCATGAGTGAAAGTAAACACACAAATGTTAATGATTTCTCCTCGTTTATAAGTTAAATCTGTTAAATTAGTTGTAATAATGTTTGTATAATGTAACGCTGTAATGCTCGTTTATTACCAGCAGAGGGAGAAAAACATCACGCGATTGGTCGTCTTGTCGGTGATGTACCATTTGGAATAAGAAAAAGGATCAGAAAAAATATTTTTTGCTGATCAAAGAAGATGGTGTTTTATACAATTATACTGAACTTGCTCATATGCGTAACTTAGTCGATCCTATCTAATATTGTTTGGTTTTACAGGCAATTCCCAAGAAACTTTTTAGGCTATTAGAAGAAAGTAATTATTATTCTTTACAATCAGTTGAAGAATTTGCTTCTTTATTATGTTGCAGGGCAAGGATTTCATACGTTTTGGATGTAATAATCTAAAAGTCTTCAATCTAAACTTGCTGTTAATACTCGTTGGAATTCTTTAGCCTATTTAAATAATGTCTTGATTGGAGTAAAATTGGGATGACACCACATGCATCACAAATAAAGTGAAAGAAGTTACATATACAATTTTTCCTTATAGGTTTACCCAGTTAAGTCACTTATGGTACAGCGTTTTAAAGTGAATATAGAAGATATTTGTGTCTTTTGTAAAATTTCCCCATATCATTTATTTTGGGATTGTCAAACCTTTTTATTTTGAAAGAGTGTATTTACTCACAAAGAAAAGTTATGAAGCCTGTTAGCTTTGAAGAAATTGATATTATGCTAAAATGTTTTTCGTTTGATGGTGATGATAATATTCTGTTTATGCTTGATTTGATTATAATTGCCCGTTATTATATTCATAAAGTCAAATGGAATGAAAAAAATGCCAAAATTTGAAGAATTTAAAATAGAAATTTAAATATATTTAGAGACAATATCAAAAAGCTAAAACTTGAAAGGAAGAAAGACTATACGGTTGTTTAAAGATATTTTTTTCATGTAAATTGCCTTTCCTTTTTATTTGTATTTTCTCTTCCTCTCTTGTTTTTTATTTTTTTTCATATTACCCCTGAAATATAGCCTATGGTTATATGTACTCCTGTTTGTAAACTATATTGTGTTCTTGTTAATATTCAATAAAAAGTCTTGTCGGTGACGTCATAGGTTTAAAGTGAAAGTAAAAAGTTTCGCGTTTAACTTTTCCATTCTCCATCTTATAGGGATGGGCTGAGTGGATTCCTCACCACACACCGATCATATAACGGATTACCAGTTATTGTCGCTTGCGTAGTTGATGTTAAAGTTGGAGGATTTTTGAGAATGTGAATTCAGTCAGATTGTAAGTTCAGTTGTCACGAGACGCTTTTCACTTCTTACTTTTCAGTTTCTAGATTTATTATTTATTTGACAGTTTCCATAAATGTATAACACCTCTTAATATTAGCGTTGTTTATTGAATGTTTTGCGCTGTCTGTGACTCTTAACTTAATTTGTGTTAATATTTTGTTAATGTGAGGTAATGTTGTGTAGTTGTGTTGATGACCAGAGGTGGGCATCAAAATGTATTTCGTTACAAACTACATACTGGCGCATGAAATGTAACAAAATAAAATACAAAATACTGAGGTGAAAAATGTATTTAAATAAAATACAAGTAATTCGTATTTTGAAAATACAAAAATACTCTCACAATAAAATACTTTTTTTTATTACTGAAAGGTTAATAACACAAATATGAGAAATGTGTAGGCTACATTTAAAATGGCGAAGTAGCTAAATAAAAAAGCATTACACTAAATCTCTACAGGGCCTGAAATAGCTTCCTTACGTAAATGGCATGTTTAGCTAAGTTCACATCAATTGTGTGATAGGCTGCCACAAAACGTGGTATCGTATCACTGTTACTCTACTCGTGCCTTAAAGGCTTGAATAAACATAGAGAGACATTTCCTCACAAATGGCTTTAAGAGAAGCAGCGCCACTTCTTCTCCTGTGTTTACTTCTTGGGGGGAGCTCGGTCAACAGGGTGTCACGTGATTTTCATGCATCTAACATGGACATTGCCATTGCAAACATCAGAACGAAAGTATGGCAAAATCATTGGTGATAAGCACAGGGCCGGCCCGAGGCATAAGCGAACCAAGCGGCTGCTTAGGGCCCCGCTGGCCACCAGGGGGCCCCCGCCCCAATCGTTTTTTTATTTTTATTTTTTTATACAATTAAATAACTTAAACAGGTAATATAAATGGATGAATGAATGAATACGAATTTATAAATGAATAATTAAAGACAAGAACATTTTGATTTGCAGACAACTATGTGTCTGCAGTGCTAGCGTTTTAGTCAGGCGCAACATAGACACCTGCGCCACCTGCGCGCAAGTGCACAACGTCGTCACTCACTGTAAACAATGATGAGCCATTTGACATGTAAAAAAAAAGGATATATCCCTCTGGGGCCGAAAAGAGAACAAAGAAAAGGACCGAGGATGAGAAAAAAGAGCAAGATAAAGGTATGTTTGCATGATTATATACAGTATGTTTAATTTGTGTTAGTGGTGTGACAGATCGACGTTAATCCGTGACCGTGATCGACCCACGGTTCGGCTCGCATGCGCTTAAATAGTGAAAGTTTATCATTTGCACGTGTTTCAAAGGCTTGCAAAAGTTAACATTTCAAGTGATTTTAAACATTTTATCCCGCAAAAAGGCGCTAAAGTGAGCAGTATTCTGCAAGCCCATGCGGTTTAAATTGTCCAGCCCAGCTCCCTTCAGAGATCAGAACACTAACACTTGATGTTTAAACTTTAGAGAGAGTTCCGCTATTTTGTGTCATACTGTAGTCCATTAACATATATTTGAGGAATAGAGCACTGAAAAGAACATAACGTTTTTATGCTCCGCCGTCTGTATTTCCGTCTGTGTGAGCGCGCCGCGTATAAGTGCACTTAGTAGGGCACACATAAAATCTTTCTGTTCTTGACAGGGCACATACAAACAAAATGATCTCCACAGTACTCTTTTCCAATAAAAACAGTTGTTTATGTCTTTAGACGGTTTATGTATAGATTAGGCAGAAACCAGGTCCGTGCTTCTCTTAAAGAGACAGTAACCTTAATTAACCTACTTAAGTCTGTGTCATTAATGTTAATCAAACCTTCCAAGACAAAGAGAAAATCACTTCTGTAGCTCTAAAAAAGAATAATTATATTTAATTCATACAATAAAGTGTTATGATTCATTTGATTTGATTTCTGTTCCTAATGCTAATTTTAGCCCTTACTTAATGTGCAACTTTGTTCTTTTTATAAATGTTTGTAAGTAATTTCTTCATTTTTTATTAGTTTTTCCAACCCCTTATTCTGCTGATCCGAAAAATGATCAGATCTGTGCCTCAAAAACCATAATGTGACCCGAACCGTGAGTTTTGTGATATATCACACCCCTAGCTAGCATTGCTGTATGTGTTGAAGTGAACGTTCCAACATCGGTAACGTTCCAGCTTCATAGGCAAAGCACATGCGCTCTCTGTCTAGGATCTTTGGTAAGAGATGGTATTGGACTTTATGAGAATATATACCAATACCATGTTGGGTAGGGAGATTTCTGTGATGAAAATGGACTTCAATCTTATTTATATGGTGGGTAGTGATGTAACAGTGCTATCCTATATTTATTTATTTATTGCTTGTTGTGTAAGTAATGAAAAATAAGCAAAATAAACTCATTCTGCTCGATCAACTATGCACTTATCCAATGCTATTTTTTTCAGGAACACTGTTGAAGTACTTTGGAGCACAACCAACTCCACCCGCCCCTGATGTTTCATCAAGTGTCAGTGTCTCCACAGCTGATGATGCAGCAGATGAGGTTTTTCTTGTTGGCCAATGTTAACATTCCATAGCCTGTTAATATGACATGACACATTGAAGAATAAAGTATTTTATTTAAGTATAGATTTTTTTCATTATTTAAATTATTATTCATTTATAATGTAACATTAGAGCGTGACATTTGTGTCCGCGTGGTGGGAGGGGGGCCCCCAAACACATTCTGCTTAGGGCCCCCAAGAGGCTCAGGCCGGCACTGGATAAGCATGATGATTTTTCTTAATAGTTAAGTTTTTGAAATACTCTAAATACACTCCCTCAAAATATTATGTCACAAACTACATTTTATTTTTCCACACCTGCAAAATACAAATTACAAAATACACTAAAGTAATTAAATACATATTTAAAATACATTTAATTGAAATACTGCCCATGTCTGTTGATGATGCAGTTGTTTCTTCAACACTCAGGATTGATTTATCTGATTTATAATGTCTGTTTATTCACTTTGATTTTAAGTTTATTTTGTGTCTGAATGTTATTTTCATTCAGTATCAGTTGTGGAGATCAGATTGATCAGATTCACCTCTGCAGCTCCATCATGGATCAAACACAAACATCAACACATGAAGATTTTTCTCCAGGATGCAGGTACTTTATATAAACACTTTATTACACAACATTTATATTATAGAAAAATACTGAAGTGCTATTTTTAATTATGATCATCTTCAAAACATATTAGTAATGTAAATTAAAGTATTAAATCTGTTGTGTGTTATAGTTCAGATCATCAGAAGAGATCAGATCCAGAGATCAGTTGTGTGTCTATGAAGAGTGATGTGTCTATGAAACAACCAATTCACTTTAAGAATGAATCAACATCTCCTGCTGTCAGGTATAAAACACTCTGAAACATGATTATAGCTTTTATATGATGATGTGTTTTGTTAAAGAGATGATAAATTATTCTTGTGATTGTGTTTAGTAAATGTTATCTTCATTATTATACAGCACATATACAACACAGAGAGACACATCTGTACAAACACTCTGTTACAGTCTTTATATTAAAATAGTGTAAATGAAAAAGTCATATGAAAGTTTTATTAACAAATGAGTTTTATAAATATGCGTATTAGGCTGTTTATCAGCAAGAATACAATGCAGGGCTTGACATTCACTTTCACTAAAAACAGGCTGATGTCTTCGTTGTTCTATGAAGTCCCTCCTTCAGAAATACATCATGAGTTCTGATTGTGTAGCTTGTTTAGTGTGTTGAGAATGACGTATTCCTGGGGGCGGAGTTTAGTCAAAAACTGTTCTAGTGAGATCATTAAAGCAGGAAGTAAAGGATTGTAGTCCAAACCGGCCGAAAGAGGAATTCTGGTGAAAGAAAATATATCACCTGGCAGTGAACTTTGAGCTTTATCATTTTACAGATATTATTTATACACTAACAACAACATTACACACTAACTAAAGTTTGAAAAACAGGATCAGGAAGAACGTGACCTTTAACTTGTTGTGTTAATTTGCTCCAGAGTGAGTTAACAACCAGCTCAAACCCGTATAATACTGAACAGTTTGACCAGGACCCGTGCAGAACCAAAAATGCCAGAAATGTTATTCCCAAACCCTAGCTGGATCAAATCGGCACATTTTCCACAGCACATTGCTATCAAAGCAATTAAACAAGTTGTAAAAATAAAACATTGTCTTATCAGAGACACAGCTACTGATATGTTTGTCTTGAACAATCCATTAAAATCATGAAAATGACTTGACATCCATGCATATAAGTGAAGTTTATGGCTTTATATGGACATTGGGATTTAACTTGTATGAGTATTTCCCATCATTTTTGATGTTTTGGGGCACTTTTTATAATACATGTCAGGAGTGTGAAAACCAGCAAAATTTAAAATTGAGGATGTCAAGAAAGCCCTGAGAGAATTGACAAAGAAAATTTATGGAATGGCTGAAAATGTGGGCAGGATAATGTGAAGAAATTAAACAATCTACTCGCACAGAAGGATGAGAAAATTGCAGAGTTGGAAAAAAGAGTTGATGACTTGGAGCAATATATAAGAAAAGAAGATGTGGTCATCAGTGGCTTAAAAACAACCCACCGTACCTACTCCAATGTCATCCAAGAGGAAAGCAGCAAAGTTGATCTAACAGAGGGAGAAATACAGACGTTGGAGGAGCAGGTGATTAAGTTCTTTAACAGCAGGGACATCTCTATTCACAAGGAGAGTATCGCTGCTTGCTATACCCTCCCCAAAAGAAACAGACAAATGGAAAGATCCATCATTTTGAGATTTGCAAATAGAAAACAGAAAATAGAACTTTTGAAACAAGGAAAAAAGCTAAAGGATATGCAGGTGTATGTGAATGAACATCTCACAAAAAGGAATGTTAACTAGCTAAATGTGGCGTTACAAAGGGGGGGGGGGTTAGTTTTAAAGAGAACATACCCCCAAAACACTGACTTTGCCACCCTGGGACTTACACCCAGGGAATACTTGGAGTTAGTTCCTAATTTTGATATTCTAAGTACACGTAAGGACACCCAGGTACGTATACAATTAAGCCAGAGACGAAGTTCAATTTAAAAATAGACACTTTATTTCAGTTATAAAACACAATTTAAAACACATTCATACTTAGGAAGGGGGCAAATTATAATGGCTGCTGAGGCTTACCGGTGGAGGAAAAAGGAGTCACAAGGGCTTAGGGAAATCAAAAAAAAAAAAAAAAAAAATCACCCACGTGAACACACACACATGCACACACAGCAAAACACAACAGTGAATATGGAGGAAACTAGGTAATTGCCACGGCACACAGGCAAGGGACACCACCACCCGGGACACCAATACCACCACCTTCAGCTCTCAGCAACTGAAACAAAAACAAACACACAAGGGGTTGAAGCAACAGGCAAAACTCAATATTAAAGAAAGCCAACTAAAGTTCACTTAAATCACAGAATATATGGTAAACTGCCAGGGCCAAAAATGGCTCCACAAAGGCAGTGCACATAAAGACAGAATAACATAAATAAACTTATCACTACACAAAAACCAAATATAATTGAAATACAATAAATCAAAGAAAAGAAACTTATAAAGCAAAAAAAAAAAAAAGCAATAAATGGAAATACACTTAAATTACTTTGTACTGGCACAAAAGAAAAAAAAAACAAATCCCAACAATAAAGACAAGTTTAAACAAACGGGGAACAAAACACTCCACTAACCAAATTATAACAGGAAGCAAACCCCTTCAGCTATATACAAACAGTTAAAATATTAGCCCACATAAAACAGGGAGCTCGCATATTCAAACGTATGGCCGCAAATGGACCAATGGCCGTAGAGGCTGGAAAGCAGTAAGGTTGGTGACACAATGTTCAAAATACGTTCATCGCTAAACAGCAGCAATCAAACTGGCATGTAGTACTTGAATAGAATAACTGAGGTGACAGCAAGACATGCACGTCACACCCAGTAAGGCAAGGCAAGGCAAGGCAAGTTTATTTGTATAGCACATTTCATACACAGAGGTCATCCAAAGTGCTTTACATAGAAATGAGAAAACAATATATAAAAGAGAAAAAAGAAAATGTAAAAATAAGAGATACACAATAAAATCACAATAAAAACAAAGATACATGAAAATTTAGAATAACAATTAAGGAAAATAAATGTGATTTTAATAAAAACACTTTAAAAATCATTCAGTAAATGCAGAGTTAAACAGATGTGTTTTTAATCTAGATTTAAAAGTGTTTACTGTTGAAGCACATCTGATCTCTTCTGGAAGTTGATTCCAGCTAGAGGTGGCATAAAAGCTAAATGCTGACGCACCTTGTTTTGAGTGAACCCTTGGTATTTCTAACTGACCTGATCCTAATGATCTGAGTAATCTATTAGGTTTATATTCAGTTAGCATATCTGTCATGTATTTGGGTCCTAAGCCATGAAGTGATTTATAAACGAGTAACAATACTTTAAAGTCTATTCTAAATGTAACAGGAAGCCAGTGTAAGGACCTGAGGACTGGAGTGATGTGCTCAGATTTTTTGGTTCTGGTCAGAATTCTGGCAGCAGCGTTCTGTATGAGCTGCAGCTGTCTAATGGTATTTTTGGGGATCCCAGTAAGGAGTCCATTGCAGTAATCCACCCTGCTGGTGATGAAAGCATGAACAAGTTTCTCTAAGTCCTGTCTTGAGACAAAACATCTAATTCTGGCAATATTTCTGAGATGGTAGTAAGCTGATTTGCTTATCGCTTTCACGTGACTACTGAAATTAAGGTCAGACTCTAAAATTACACCAAGATTTCTGACTTTATTTTGTGTCTTTAGACCCCTAGAGTCAAGGTATGTGTTAACTTTGAGTGTTTCATCTTTATTTCCAAATACAATGACTTCGGTTTTGTCTTTGTTTAACTGGAGGAAGTTTTGACGCATCCAACAGTTAATTTCATCAATGCATTTACATAGAGAGTCAATGGGGCTGTAGTCATTTGGTGACAGGGCTAAGTATATCTGGGTGTCATCTGCATAGCTGTGGTAAGCAATTTGGTTCTTTTTCATTATTTGACCAAGTGGGAGCATATACAAATTAAACAGAAGCGGTGCAAGAATTGAACCCTGTGGGACTCCACATGTCATGGATGTCCACTCAGATTTATGGTTACCTATGTTCACATAGTAACCTCTCCCTTTGAGGTATGATTTAAACCATTTGAGAACCATCCCAGAGAGCCCTACCCAGTTTTCCAGTCTATGTAAGAGTATGGTGTGATCTACTGTGTCAAAGGCAGCACTAAGATCTAGTAGCACCAGCACTGATATTTTACCTGAATCAGAGTTTAAGCGAATATCATTTATTATCTTTATGAGCACTGTCTCTGTGCTGTGATGCTGACGGAAACCAGATTGAAAATTGTCCAGATAGCCATTTGAGCTTAAGAATTTGTTCAGCTGATTAAAAACAACCTTTTCAATGATCTTGCCTATAAACGGAAGATTTGAGATAGGTCTGTAGTTGCTAAGTATGGTTTTGTCTAGGTTACTCTTTTTTAGGAGAGGCTTAATAACTGCTGTTTTTAATGACTCTGGAAAGGTGCCTGTGATCAGAGAGGTATTTACTATTTTTAAGAGGTCAGTTTCTAAGCAGTTAAGCACCTTTTTGAGAAAAGATGTGGGGAGCGTGTCAAGGCTGCTAGTTGATGTTTTAAGATGTTGTACTGTTTCTTCCAAGGTTTTTATATCAATTATGTCAAATTCTGAGAGAATGGCTAATTTCTGAGGTTGTTGCAATGATATCTGACTGACCACAGTACAATATGAGACCGTATTGATCGTCATTCTGATATTACTGATCTTCTCAGAGAAAAAGGTTGCAAACTCATTGCATTTGTTGTCAGAGAGCATTTCACTAGGAACTTGATTTGGGGGGTTTGTTAGTCTCTCTACAGTAGCAAAAAGAGTGCGAGTGTTGTTTATGTTTTTGTTTATAATGTTTGAAAAGAAGGTCTGTCTAGCTGTGCCTAGTTCTACATTGAAAGCACGAAGACTGTCCTTATAGATGCTATAATGTACTTCAAGTTTTGTTTTCCGCCACAAACGTTCAGCTTTTCTGCAAAAAAAGCGGTTGTTTTGCGATTAAATGGAGTAATTAGTATAATGTTCTCAGCATGCACGTACATGAGCAACAGTCCAGGGCAGGCGTGCAGATTGAATAAAGTGTCTAGTGAAATGTTCTCAGCATGCACGTGCACGAGCAGCAATCCAGGGCGAGCGTGCGACAGCCACCTAAGGCGGTTAGTAAAATGTTTCAAGGATGCACGTTTACGCAACCAGTCATCCGGGACAAACGTACAACCATCGAACAGCACAGCTAACACTAAGGTTGTTATAACAAAGTATACAGCAGCTAGTGAATGAATGCTCTGCAGCTGAAGTCAGTCTCCAGTTGAACCAGCCCGGTCTCTGTTATTTACAAAAAAATTATTAACCCCAATTCAACCATAAATAAAGCTGGCACCAAGTGCCTACATACCGATCAGGCATCGTTTTGTATCAGCCAGGAGAAGGCAGCTCGAAGGATACAAACAGTACAGGTAGCCTTCAATAACATCCGCTTTTGAATGCGTTGAGCGACCGTGTAGAGGATTAGCCAACCAACAGGAGATCTATGAACGTTCAGTACATAGTTAACATAACGATAGCTGGTAACAGCGAGATACACAGAGACAGCAGAGCCGCTAACCTACCTGTTGTGCAGCAGCAAAACACACAGAGCGAGTGACCCGGAAGTATGACGCACTTCCTTCACCAGTGAGCAAGACAGCAGTCCAAAGGACTACGACGTGTATTAATGGAGAGAGTCAGGGGCAGTGATTGGCCACAAGAATGCAAAGTAATTACAAGTTTAACTTGTACTGCCACATAACCATGCAAGGGCACAGAAGAAACATAGGAAAATCAATTCAACATGGACAAGGGATTGTAAAATTTGGATACGAACAAATGCTTCATCTAGTGAGGAGATGAAGGTCCTGCTAATCCCGGACCGCAAAGACTTGGAGAAATATGGCATTGTTTAGCCAACAAAAACATTCTCTTGAGGCCCAGATCTATCTGATAGAGGTTTGTTTCACAGATAAAGAGTCCAATTTGGTGGTGGTGAGCAGATCTACATTTACTTGGAACAACCCTCATGATAAAGGGACTCACTAGATCACGTGACCTGTTGACAGAGATGGCCGCTTGAGTCTTGAGCTCCTCTCTTCAGCGTTATTAAATCATCCGGCTACGCTGTAATTTTGACACAAAACTGATGTCTTTGTTTACAGTATCTAACTTTTAACGGGCAATGGCTAAACGTCAACTTTTACCATCATCCCCAGAGAAAAAACGGCTGAAAGACCGGACGATAAGAAACTGCGCAACATGGTGGCTGACGAGCTAAAACTACAGCTCGGCGTCGTTCGAGAAATTTTTAGGGAGGAGATCCAACCGATGGAGGAAAGAATCGGCTCTCTCGAACAAGAGATGAACGCGATTAGCAACAATTTCGATAACATCCAATCCGCGCTATGAAAAGTGAAACAAGACTCGGTCGAAGTCAAACAGGCCGTGGTTACGCTACAAGACAAGATGGCGAGGCTGGAGGATAAGAGCAGACAGAGTAACCTGCCTCTTGTCGGCCTTAAAGAGGGGGAAGAAGGAGACGATCTTGTCTCCCCAAGATGGATTCCGGCTCTTCAAAACAGCAGGTTGGAAATAGAAAGAGCACATCGAATCTACACCGGCGATAGCAAAAGAAAGGGCCCGCGAACACTGATTTTCAAACTTCTACGGTTCCAAGACAGAAACGCCATCCTTAAAGAAGCTCGCGCCACAGGCCAAATTTCTCATAAAGGCAACCTGCTTTACTTCTACCCGGACTATAGTAATCAAACCGCCACTCAAAGACGGGAGATGAACTTATCCAGGAAGAAACTCACGCAGATAGGCATCTCCTCCTTCATGATCTACCCATCTGTAGTAAAGGTAATGCACCACGAATCAACAACACTCCTCCAAACACCGTCGGAAGTGGAAACGTATCTCGCTCAACAATAGACTCTCACCACCCCTCCATCGGCATGCAACAACACCCCAGCCGAAGCGTTAATGGAAGCCAGTCCTTGATATCGAAGGGAAAGACGACATTCTTGTCTACGGCGCGGCTTTGTCAAGAAAGTTATGGACAAATCGCGATGCCGAAGTGAGGCCGAGCTCGGGTGATCGACTGTTACACCGGCCACGTATCCCGAATATGTCATTTCTCAGGCAGACAGGAGAGTTTGTTCCTACTCTCCGCTTACTGCCTTTCCATTTAGTTCTGACTGTTGTTCATTTAATGTTCCAGATGCCATGATATGTTTTTGTAGGTCCACACATTTTTGTTTTTCACTTAAAATGTATGCCTTGCTGTGTCTGATCTATGGCTCTTAACGTAATTTCTTGGAATGTCAATGGTTTAAATGGTGCAATCAAAAGAACAAAGTGCTTAGATTATTTAAGATCTAAAAAGGTGTCAGTTGCATTAATACAAGAATCTCATTTAAAAGCAGGTGACGTTAACAGATTTCAAAACAGGCATTATAAATTAATCTCCTCTTCCTCCTCCACTAATAAAACAAAGGGGCTGATGATACTTATAGCCTGTCATCTCCCTTTCTCACTAGACGCGGAGAAGGCCTTCGATAGAATCGAATGGGGATTCTTATGGGCGGCCCTTGAACACCTAGAAGTCGGTCAGGAATTCATTAATATGGTCAAAACCCTTTATAATAACTGTTCAGCCAGTGTGCTAACTGGCTCCATAATTTCCCACCCCTTTACTTTGGGTCGTGGTTCCCCTCAAGGTTGTCCTCTATCGCCCATTCTTTTTACACTTTCAGTAGAGCCACTAGCACAAGCAGTGCGCCAGTCCTCGATTATTCGTCCCATTATTTGTGTAAATATCTCACACAAAATTTCTCTCTACACGGATGACATTTTGCTCTATGTATCTGATATATCATCATCAGTTCCTGAATGTTTAAACCTTTTTACATATTCGGTGCTCTATCCGGTTACAAAATAAATTGGAATAAATCCGCTTTAATGCCACTCAATGATGCATCAAAACGGGAATGTCTCAATCTACCATCTCAGATTCCCATAGTCCAATCTGGGCATCACCATCTCATCTCCAATTTCCCAAATTTCTAAGAATAATTATCAAACTCAGCTGAGCAAGATTAAAGAAGATCTAATCAGATGGTCCCCTTTATGTTTGGCTCTTCATGGAAGAATATTCACCATCAAAATGAACGTACTTCCATGGGTTAATTTTTTATTCTCCACCATACCAATTGCACCACCTGCATGCCTTCTCAAAGAACTTAAAACGGCCATTAGTAAATTTATATGGAATAAGAAAAGACCCAGAATTAGACTTAAAACAATGCAACGTAAAAAACCTGACGGAGGTTTATCCTTTCCTGATTTTAAACTGTATAATATATGGCTTTTCAGATGAGACCAATTAAAATATGGGTTGACCCTGACTCTTTAGTTACACGGCGCAGTATAGAAGCAAACATTGTCCATCCGATTCGCTTACAAGATCTACCATTCTCTGCCATAACTAAAGATTTTAAGAAAAAGCTTGGACCTATCATTGAATATTCTTTAGAAACTTTTAAAAACATTGAAAAAAATCAAGGGAGGTCCCTTCTTATATAGAAAATCTACACCTATATGGCACAATGTCAATATACAGACTGGTAACAAGCCATTTGTATTCAGAGCCTGGTCTGATTCCGGTATTTATACTTTAAATGACATTTATAACAACAAAGGCCTTAATTCGTTCCAAGATTTAAGCGTAGAGTTTTCTATACCTGGATTTTCTTTTTTTTTATATTTAAGATTGAGATCAGCCCTTAAAGCATATGGTGTCCCCTGGTCCTCAGAGTTACGGATACACCCCTTATGGGATTGGCTAGACCTTAAGATCCCTACCAGTGGCTTAGTATCCAAAGTCTACGACTCAATTCTTTGTTCTCAATGTTCATCTATCTTAGCCACATATTCCTGGGAACGTGAATACATAGCTAACCCCGACTGGGACAATGTATGGGGAAATTGTTTCACTGCCTCTAAGAATTTGGCACACCAGATGATCCACTACAAATCTATTAATAAGGCTTATCGTACCCCAAGTGTTCTGTACAAGATGAAGTTTAGAAATGATCCCTATTGTCATATTTTTAATAACTCCATCATAGGTTCATATATACACATGTTTTGGGAATGTCCTAGTATACTTTCCCTATGGACCTATGTATCCTCCACTCTCTCGGACCTTTGGTATATGGACATACCCAAGGACCCACTACTTCTCCTGGTATTAGACGACTCGACTCTTAAGCTAAATACTAATCAAAAAAGGATACTCCTGGCGGCCAGTACGGCTGCCAAAAAGACTATTCTGAAACTATGGTTTAACCATCCATCTCTCCAAACTTCATCTGGCTATCTTTCTTCAGAGACATTGTTTTATTAGAATGCACCACGGCCAAACTCAATGATGCAAAGGATCGGACTATCGGAAGCTGGGAAGAAATGGCAGAAATCCTATTGGACAAATTTAAACGATGATACAATTTTTAATGACTGTAAGGGCTTTGATCTTAATTTCCTACTCTATATTGTTTTATACGATCTTCATCTCTGTACTACTTAACTCGTACATTTGTCTATTTCTGGACGTTACATGTACACACTATGTGTGGCAGTAATCATGGCATCTGTTGTATATAGTTTGGATACATTTCCATAAATAAATAAATAAATATTGATCCCAAAATAAAGGGACTCACTTTGAATTAAAAGGCTATCACTTACATTTTGTGAATAGAGTGAACAAGAGGGGTGGGGGAGTTGCAGTGTTTGTGGATAGTAGGTTAAAGTATATGATTGTTGAAAATATGACGACTGTTATTGATGACATCTGTGAGTGTTTAACGGTTGAAATTGATATGGGTAAAATGAAGAATGTTACTGTTAGCTGTGTTTATAGAGCACCCACTCTGGCATTGAAAGTTTTAAAGAAGTGTTTGTGGCCGTGGTTTTGAATGCCAAGCAGAAGGTTGTTTATTTTTGTGGGGATTATAATATAGATTTCTTAAATCCGAGTAAATTACCCGCAATAGAAGAGTTTATAGATGCAATATATAGTACAGGCCTATATCCATGTATAACTAAACCGAGGAGAATTACCACCCACTTAACAACAGTAATAGATAATATTTTAACAAATAAAATGAGTAGTAATTTAGAAAGTGGATTGTTAATAAATGATATTACTGACCATCTGCCAATATTTGTATTCCATGAATGTAAACACGATATTTTAGATACCAGCAAAATAAATATAACAGAGGAGATTAAGAACAGATTACTTCCTGAATAAATTAAAAAATGACTTGCTAGCTCAAGACTGAAGGCATGTTTATGAAGAAGGGGATGTTGACTTAGCCTATAACTCATTTCTTAATACCTTTTTGACTTTGTATTATAAAAATTGTCCAATCCAGCAATCAGAGATAACATCTAAACGTCCACATAAACCGTGGGTTACAAGGGGTCTGATGAATTCCTGCAAAAAAAGAATACTTTATATAAAGACTTTGTTAAGTACAGAACTGAAGAAAAAGAAATTAAATATAAAACATATAAAAACAAATTAACAGTTATCTTAAGAAAATGTAAAAAAGATTATTGTAGTAGATTGCTGGAAACCAATAAAAATAATATAAAGGGTACGTGGAACATTTTAAATTCTATTATCAGAAGGAAAAAAACAAGTATTGGATTTCCAAATGAAATTATTGATAAGGGTAACACAACTAAAAACATGGATGAGGTCGTGGCTGGCTTCAATGAATTCTTTGTAAACGTAGGCCCTAATCTGGCTAACGAGATAATCCCACCGCAAGAGGGCGATGTCTCACAATTTTTTGAAGAAAGAAATCCAGCAACAATTTTTTTGAGAGACACTGATAAAACTGAAGTACTTGATATTGTCAATAACTTTAAAAATAAAACATCAAGAGACAGTAATGATATTGATATGTTTTTAATTAAACAATTAATTGTAGCAATAGTAGATCCCATAGTATACATTTCCAATCTCTCTCTGAAATTGGGTTTTTCCCACAAAGATGAAAATAGCTAAAGTCATTCCTATTTTTAAAGCTGGTGAACAGAATCTTTATACTATATATAGGCCAATTTCATTGCTTCCCCAATTTTCTAAAATTCTGGATTCAGATTCCAAGAACACAGGATGAGGTGTTACAATCCTTTGTGCGAGCACTTTCAAGAGTTCATGATCAGTGAGCCTGATAAAAAAAAGTGGATTTGGGAAGCGCATCATCAGTAGTGTCCCTTTGGTTCCTAGGGTGTTTCGGCCTTTCACACTTTATACTAACTATAGGCCAATTTCATTGCTTTCCCAATTTTCTAAAATTCTGGAGAAGATATTTTCCACCAGATTGGACAGTTTTATTGATAAATATGAGATCTTTACTGATAGTCAATATGGTTTTAGATCAAATCGTTCTACATCTCTGGCTCTAATTGACCTGGTGGAAGAATTAACAACTAGTATTGATGACAAGAAGTTTGCTATAGGTGTATTCATTGACCTTAAAAAGGCCTTTGATACAATAGATCATCACATATTGTTTAAAAAATTGGAAATGTATGGAATTAGGGGAATAGGACTAAATTGAATAAAAAGCCATTTTGAACATAGACAACAATTTGTGCAGATGGGAGAGGTAAAGTCAAAGCTCCAAAATACATTATATGGTGTACCACAAGGTTCAATCCTAGGACCAAAAATATTTATATTATACATAAATGATATTGTCAAAACTTCTGATTTGTTGAAATTTTTGGGAAACGAAGAATTCCTGAAGATTTAACAATTGAAGTTCTGTCTGATAATACCAGATTTTTGAAAATTCCTTTCTGGGAGTAATAATCGACCATAAGCTCAGCTGAAAACCACAAGTTAATCATATTAGTTCTAAATTGGCAAAGATTACTGGTATACTGTGTAAAGTGAGACACATATTGAACCAGGAAACAATGTATACTTTATACTGCGCCCTTTTTCTTCCTTATTTGTACTATTGTACGGAGGTGTGGGGCAATACCTATAAAACCACCCTAAAGACGATATGCACTATGCAGAAAAAGGTAATGAGAATAGTTTCTAAGAGCTTAATCCACTCATTATTCCAGATTATAACATCTACTGTATGTGCTGTCACTGTGACGGGTGAGTTTTGTCTTGACTCAGTTTATGTTAAATGGACTGTTTGACTGTAATGATTGCTCGTTCAGTGCAATGGGCTTGACATTAGCATTGTTTATTTGCTAACATCTCTGTGCTGTCTAAGCAAACATTTTTAAATACGGTTCATTCATAAAAAATGGGATAAGGAAAGTGTAGAGTGTGATTGTGACATTCAAAACAAGAGACTGTTGTCATAGAAACTGAAGGAGCGCATGAGTCTGGACATCAGTTAATGCTGACTGATTCTGATCACGGCTGGGTGTTCTCAGATCGACACACAGCATTAATCAGACCCAGAACCTGAAGTAATTAAACTAGGACTGACCTGGACCCAACTGATTATTTTAAACAGGTCCTGTACGGGTCCCGGGTCCTCCGTCAAGATCTTTACTTCCGGTCACTCTTGAAGTTTAGAGATAAGAAGACTGCTATGTATTGGTCGAGATGTAAACTGAAAATGAAACAACTGCTATAAATCTGATATGATAAAAATGAAAGAAAAAAATCTCTACTGCGTTTTTGAGAATCTATACAGTATCAGCAAACTAAATATATATACTATACACGTGTATCGATATTTTCTTACACACCTAATGCATATCTATACTACAGATAAAACTCATTTAGACTTTATAGCAGTTCAGAGGATTCACTGTAATCTGTTTATGTGTTATAGTTCAGATCATCAGAAGAGATCAGATCCAGAGTTCAGTTGTGTGTCTATGAAGAGTGATCGGTCTATGCCTCATCCATTGAACTTTAAGAATGAATCAACATCTCCTGCTGTCAGGTATAAAACACTGTGAAACACGTGATTATAGCTTTTATATGATGATGTGTTTTGTTAAAGAGTTGATAAATGATTCTTGTGATTGTGTTTAGTAAATGTTATCTTCATTATTAAACAGCACATGTTCACATAGAGACACACATCTGTACAAATACTCAGTTACAGTCTTTATATTAAAATAGTCATATGAAAGTTTTATTAGTAGGGATGGGCATTTTACAGTAATATAATATTTGAATATTTAAATGATGTTTTTTTAAGTTTTATGTAATTTTTTTCACAACTTCATATAAGGCTTATAATTCGGAAATATCCACAACAAGATAAGCTTATATTCTGTATATATTTGTTGAAAACATTGTTTTCATTTTTTTGTTATTGCCTGCAGAAAAATGTCATTAAAACCCCATGCGGAACGAAGGCTGAGTGAAATCCTTGGTGTTTCAAGTCAGTCAATAGTATGAATTCAGTTCTGTTTGATCTTACAGAAATGTTATCAGACCTGCCAACCTTTACGCATTTTGCGTAACAGTTACGCATTTCGACACCAAACTACGCTGCTACGATTTGTCACTTCAAAATACGTGAAAAGCCATTGATGGCTTTAAATTCAACTGTCTGTGCATTTGCGCACTAGTCAACTCGTCTATCAGTGTTACCGCATTGGGCAGCAACCTGTTGGGTAAAGAAAACCTAGACCAATCATAGCGCTAGATTTAAACTCTTCAAAGCTTAGCGGAGAGCAGGGAGCCGTCAAAACGAATATTGAAAATAACGAATGTTTTACATCTCGGTCCATCTTTATACTGTCACTTGTTTTACAAGGGAGGATGGTTCTAAACACTGTTTTAAAGCAACACTATGTAGTTTTTTTACTTTAAATAAAATTATTTCAGTGATAGAGCAACTCTTAACTGGACAAATTGTACTATTGCTGCAACCTGAGCAGCCTCCTAGCTGCTACAAGCACACTCTGAAAGTGGCGGTGGAGGGTAGAGCACACAGCCCCGCCCCTCCCCCTGCCTGCAGAAGAGTGTCTGATACCAGGCACTGTTGCGCTTTTCAACCACATGGGGCAGCTGTAAGTCATTTTTACATGGAAACTACATAGTGTTGCTTTAAATGTAAATGGGCAGGGTATGGGAATTGTGAATTGCATCCATTTTAATAAGCCTGCCAATCAGGGCGTCTAAAGCCCTTTTACTGTTATACGTGCCCCAGTGTAAATCTGTTGTACCCAGTGTCCTATGTTGTGCTCCAAGTTTTAGTTTTTACTTTATTTGCCAGTATATTCATTTACATTGCTAATCGCTATATGAAAATTAATTCACGATTGTAAATGCGTTGCAGTCACACATTAATGGAACAACAAACTGGCGCGAGCAAACAGAAATTGATGTCCTTGAGTGGAGCGTCTGTGTTTACTTTTTGTAGCACTCAGCCGCCGCTCACTCAGAAGAGCACACGAGAAAACATGACAAAACAAAAGTAAGTTTCAAAATAATATCAATCCTATTCTTACTCGATTGTTTCTGGCTCCTGTCGATGTACATCAGATTTTTTTTGTGCAGAGCAGAAAGTATAGATGATGAGGGAGGTAAAACGAACTATATGCTCAGCCAGTCAAAACCAAGTATAGAGGTTTGCATTATTGCTGAGAAAATCAACACATGTTTGTGTACTCTTCTGTATTATCAGATATGAAATTACTGTTTAGTCACTAGATCTACTTTTGGACACTACATAAACAGTTGGCATCACTTCTGAAAAAACAGTATCCCAGCAAGACCAGCATATATTGTGTTTTGGTGCTGGTTTGCTGGTGACCATCAGCATAGACCAGCTTAATTCTCATGCTGGTTTGGTGCTGGTTTAGCTGGTGCTCATCAGCATACCAGCACCAGCAAGACCAGCATATGTTGTGTTTTGGTGACCACCAGCTAAACCAGCACCAAACCAGCATGGGAATTATGCTTGTCTATGCTGGTTTTTTTTCAGCAGGTTTAGACACTATGCAGATAATATACACAAACAATCATGCACATATGCTCTTTATTGTAGTAGCAGCTAAGTAATGTTATTGTAAATTTGTGTAAAAGACTCATTAGTAGTAGATTATCATCAGTACTGTAGAATGCAAATCTGCTAACATGCCATTTATGCCTTAACACATATTAATAATGTTCATGTTAGGTATGTTAAAGAAAAAGTAGTGGGAGGCCTGTGCCCCAGTAGAGCTTCATGTCAATGGGCCTGCTGGAAAATAAAGCAAGGATATAGCATGCTATTTGTTGATTCTTATTATTTATAATGTCCCACCATGTATTTAAGACACATGCCATAGGCCAATACAATTTTCAATTATGTTTAAGTTTTGTTTAAGAGGCATATTTTTTGGGATTGCCTTTTCATTAAAAGAGTTCTTCATAGCTTACTTGTATGTTGAAAAACTAGATATGGTGGCGAGTGGGAACTATGTGCTTAGTAATAAGTTGTGATAAGTGATCATGTGAACTCAATCACTACTGATCAGCAAATGTGTCTGACCTCGCGCCGCGCGGTTGCTACTCAAAAAAAATTTCCAAGGTTGGCAGGTCTGTGATATTATATCAAATATAATACTTCAACCCCAAGCGAAGTTCAAAGTTTGAGGACTTGACATAAAGTAGACTATCATCATTTAAACAGACTCCAAACTCATTTTATCAGAGGGTTGCTGGGCTCAATGTTGCGGGGCTGCGGTGGTGGATTTTTGACAACATTCCAATAATAAACAGCCCAAACAAACAACACTCACTTACAGACTACCATGCAAATGAATGAGGACTAGTTATGTGTGAACACTAAGAGCTTATGATTACGTAAAAGTTTAAAACATCTAAAATAGTTAACTGCTGCACAGTTACTGATAGAATAGACCAATGCCATGCCATGGTTTCAGGAAAGATTTGGTTGTGTTATATTTACCTTCTGTGCAGTCGAAAAAACTGTCCGGTGGTGGCCCGTCTGCCACGTGTCAGCTTTTCGGCCGCTTTTATCGTACTGCAATGGGGAAAGAGTCAAGTTCAGTTCAACAGCCTTGAACACAAAGTGCTGTGAAAATGCTGAATCTCCGGGAAGCACAGAGACGATTCTAGCGATCTGGAACACGCAGACGCAATACGGTAGTCAGTGCAGAAAGTCCTTAACAAATCTGGAACACGCAGATAAAGGCCTCTTGAAGTGTAGGTTTGCTCTCCTGAGCTTCACCTTGTTGCAGACGTAGGTTATTGCCTTTCTGGACGTGAAGCTCAAAACATAGTGTGATCGGCTCTGTCTCTGGACGCATGGGCCAGAGACTCAGAACTTGTGGTCGATTTGATTCAGTCTCTGTTGTCGAACTCAGAGCTGTAAAATCTCAAAGAGAGATTCACAAACTTGGTTGGTTTCACTGGTTATTGTCTCTCTCAGCAGGAGACAAGAAGTCGGGTGCTTTGTTACAACTCAGGGCTTGAAGTTTTGGGTATACTCTGTTAATGTCTCTCTTTTCAGCGGTGAGACTCAGAGCTTTGAGGTGTTTGTTGTGTCCTGTTTCAGTCTCTTGCACGCAGCTGGGAGACTCAGAACAAGGAATGTCTGGAAAATAGGAACTTTTATAACTTTAGATAAGGAGGAGTTTGCATTTTGGCGCTTTCCTGATGCAGAACTGTGATTGGCCGTTGATGTCAGAGGAAGTCCACAGAAGGTGGTCCACCTCTCTTCACTGTGAGGAACTGATGTGTATTCAGGGCTTGACATTAACTTTTTTGCCCACCAGCCAAAGTGGCTAGTTGTTTTTCAAAGTTAGTTTAAGAAAACTACAATAAAAAATTATATTCAACCAGCCAAAGTGGCTAGTGGGATTGGCTGTTTTACACGCCACAGCCGAAATCTACCCGCATTTGGCGGGTTGGCGGGTGTTAATGTCAAGCCCTGTGTGCATTGCATAAAGTACAGAGTTTAACTTTGTCTTTAGAATTTCATTTATGCATTTTCCACTTACTAACCATTTCCAAAATACCATTGGCATTGTCCTGAGTGTAAAAAGTATAAACATGACAGCAAAATGTTACCATATCAAACATGCATTCATTAATTTGTTAATAACTGTGATTATTTGAACACTTTCATAACAAAGAGATTTAATTCAGAATGCAGTGTCTTTAAACGAGTATGAAGTCAATAGGTGATGGTTTTAAGTGGTTAATTTTGGTGGTGGAAGGATGTACAGATTTGTCCTTTGGTTTAGCCAATACTTTGAAAAATGCTTTTCCTTAAGGAATTTTGGCACGGAGGTCGGCCATAAAAGATGTTAGTCAGTTGTCTTATCTGATCGACTGGACACTTTATGTTAACCCACCAAAATCCGATCCAAATGTAGCACTTAGGGAGGGGTCTGGAATGCTTTGTTGTATGCTGTTCACTATGCTAAACATAATTGTACACTTTCGCTTCTAAAACCGCGCAGAAAACGTGACTGCAGCGTCTTTCAAAGCGCCTTCCATAGATTTCCATAGATTTAGAAATGCATCTCCGTGCATTATTCTTCTTTTAGTGATCTCTTTACAACGAGTCAAGTGACTGTTTTCGGCCTTTCCAGATTAAAATTCATTTTTCGAATAAATATTTTTTGCTTCATGCATTTATTTTTAGTTGCAAATGCGACTTGTAAAATTACATAAACGCACTCAACTGAGTAATTTTATATAGCTACACATTATGGTATGAAAATCAAACAATCATCTAAAGGGGCCCCAAAATTCTGTCTCGCATACCCCCCTTGAAACTGTTCATTGCGCCCCTACTTTTACTCCACAGACGCTTCTGTGAAGCAAACAAAACAAGTACCTCTCTTCCCCGGGACAATTCACCACACAAACGTCCATATCCTGATCTGATGCAAATATTTCGTACAGAAGGCAAACAGCGAGAGTACTGGCACTACTAGTCCGTCCAAGCTTGTGCCAGTCCGGGCCCCTTTACGCAGCAGAGGCAGAGGCTGCGGCTCACTCCCGGGCTTCTTGCCGCAGCTCTTCGCTGTATTGTATTGTATTGAAGTCTGGTTCGCTCCCCATCGTCTGTTAGCTTAGCTTAGCATAAAGATGGGGCTGATCGTTTCTTTTCGTCTGTGTTCGCATATTTTCGTAAGTCCCACCCACTGATCTGACATCCCACCCATAGCTCCCACCTTGGAATAATGAGGAATGAATGTTTGTAGTCCTACACCCTCGACAAAGATACAGCAGTTCCTTCTTTCAATGACGCAAAATAATGATTTTTACATCATTGAAAGAAGGAAGTGCAACACTGAAATCTGTATTTCTCCTGTCTCAGGGGAAACTGAGGGAATGATGCACGACCATAAAAACATGACTGGGGTTCTAATGATACAAAGCTTAATGCAAATCGGTGAAGTGTCCCTTTTAATTATATTTTTTTTCACAATTTCATAGAAGGCTTATAATTAGGAAATATCCACAACAAGATAAGCTTATAATCTGAATATATGTTTCTAATCTGTTTTTAATAATTTTAAAACCCTACATGGAGCGAATGTTGAGTCAAATCCTTGGTGTTTTAAGTCGGTTGTTAGTACGAATTCAGTTCAAAGTTTAAGGACTTCACATAAAGTACACTGTAAAAAAATTCCGTGGAAATTACAATGTTATTGCAGCTGGGTTGCCGGAAATTTACCGTAGATTAACATTTATGTTATTTACTAGCAAGAGTTTGTTCAAAGTTAAATACATTTTAAATATTAACAAGTCTTTATCTTTAAAGAATAAAACTATACAATAACAGCCTCATGCAAAGCATTCTGGGAACCAGAAATCATCATCAACCTTTTTCTGTTTTTGCTTCAGATTTTGTTTTCCAGAATGTTTTGCTTGATGCTGTTTTTTTAGTTTTACTCTGTAAAGACAAAGACTTGTAAATGTTTAATGTTCATTTAACTTTGAACAAAATATTGCCAGTAAATAACATAAATGTAAATCTACGGTAAATTACCGTCAACCCAGCTGCAATTTCTACTGAGTTTTTTTACAGTGTACACTATCATTATTTACGACTCCAAACACAAAATAAGAGCCAGGGGTGAATGAAAAAACATAACAGACTCATCAGATGAATATCTTCTTTATTTAGTTTGACATGTTTTTGTGAAGAAAGACAACCATATTTAATCTTCCTGCTTCAGTGAAAGTTCTTCATTCTACAATAATGTCAGCTGCAGGGAAACTCTGCTTTGTGCTTATTTAGCAAGAACTAAGAACAGACATTTCTAACAAGAATAAATTAATTTAAAATTATTTTACAAATAACCAGGGCTGGGTTTCCCGATAACGATTGAACTTAGCACTTAAGAGCGCTTTCTACGAGCTACTTAACGAACATTCGTTGTTCATTTACGTGCGTTTCCCAAAGATGCACGTAAAACGATCATTCGCAGCTGGGTTTTAAGTGCTACTTACGAGTCGCTATCCATTTGTCAAGTGCTGAAATGTCACCAATAGAATGACTCGAATTTGTAGCAGAAGCTGGTTTAGGCTAAGGATCTTCAGCCGATGTGCACTAATATTTTTCCCATTTCCCTTCAAAACAATGTTTAGATGAATTATAGCAGCAATCGGTATGAACCATTTATCAATTTGCTATACCAACTTTTACCAAAATACAAAAAACTTTCACCAACTTGTACTAAATACGTTTTCCTTCTTTATTAATTTAGTCATTTAAATTTGATTTCTCATTTGAATTTTAAATATATTATATTATATATTTAATATAAAATAAACAAAGAAGAACCCAATAAATAAATTGTAACGTAGTGCTTTAATGAAAGCGTGTGAGACGTGAATCCATGTGCAAAAGGAGTTTATTGTAAAATCCCATAAAGGGCCAGCAAACAAATCCAAACAGGGTAATCCACAATCAGAATCCAAATAACAGGCGATATATCAGGGCAGGCAGAGTTCAATCAAAATCCAGAAACAGGCACAGGTCAAAACCACAGGCAGATAAAAATAAACAGAATACAGGTACAGAAAACAGGCAGATACAAACAGGATGGCGATGTAATAATCAGCCTTGAACTGGAGTACAGGAAGTGGCTTTATACAAACAGACAGGAAGTGTGAAGTGAAACATGGCAGGATGTATTTCAAAATAAAAGCCAGAACAGAACAGGATGTCAAAATAAAAGTCCAAAATACAAAAATACACAGAATACAAGAAAACACAGAACAAAACCATTACATAAATAAACATTTAAAACATTACATTATCGTCATTGCAGGAGTGCAATTTGCCTCCATCGAATTAAAATCCTTCCGATTAATAAATCCTATAGCGTTTACATGAACACTTAATAATGTGATCGGATTGATGTGCGTGTTTATATGACATAAGATTTACATCAGATTTGATCATTTGACATGCGCACATTGCACAAATATAGTTTCACGCTGTTTCAAGATTTGCTTTGTGCCTCAGCTGATTATAAAGCAGCAGCAAAAACACCCATTCACGTGTGCCCAAAAAGCGTATTTTACTTCACACAGTGCTGCAGAGACCGTTCGCGAGAGCGAGTCCAAACACACGCGTTTGTGGATCAGAGAATAAATCATGGACTGACCGGACAACGCTGTCTTGTATCACTTTATGGGGAATTGGAAGGATAATAGGAACAAGATTAACAAGACAATCACTTCTTGTGACTTCCTTCAACAAAACAAACTCAAATATTTGCGTCACATGTCATTACGGCAATTCTACTTCATTGCATGTGTGAATATGCTCAACACTCCCGTCCTGCAGGTGGCGGAAATGCACCTTTCAGTGGGTTTACCAACTGCCATTAAAAGAAGAAAAGATGGCACATGCACAAAGCGTCCCAGTTTCAGTTATCCATCCGATCAAGTGTATACATGTCCTTTTGAGCGGATTACAAAAGGTATAAACCACCCCTAACAAGCGGATTAGATTTTTAATCAGATTGGCACTTTTTAGTCCGATTGAGGTGTTTACATGGAGCATTTTTATTCAGATTGATCATTTAAACGGATTACAAATGTCCATGTAAACGCAGCTTCTGTTGTCTTACGATGCACTTATGAATGAACGATTACTCCAGACTACTCGTAGATCTACGATGATTTTCAAGTGCAACTTAAGTTACGAAGCTTTTGGGAAACAGCCCGTAATTCTAAGATGATTCGTACAATCGTTTTTACGGTCTACTTAGCCTTACGATGCTTTTGGGAAACCCGGCCCTGGTCTGGGTTTCTCGAAACCTTCTTAGCTCTACGTCGTTCTTAAGTTGTACCTTAAGCTGTACCTTATCATTAATACATGTTTCCCAAAACGTTCTTAGTTACGTATCCCTTCTGCTAGGGGCCATCACTTAGACTGCTATGTACACAAGCTTTTATCTATTTAATTAAATATCTGTAAAAAAAAAAAGCAATAGCCTACACTCCGTGTTCAATAAGGCACATTTATTTTTATTTAAAGAATAAACATTCACATAATTAGACGTCTTTACACTGATGGTTGTTAGCTTTTTAATTATATTTTCCAAAGGAACATCAGCTGCGCAAACTATTAAATGCTACAGGCTAAAGAGACTATTTAAAGAGAATGATTTTGGGTGGAGAAGTTGATGAAATTATACAGCTATACAGTGAATATAATCACTATTTCATGTATGCAGACCAACAATTTATCTGACTGGCTTCTCTTTCTTTCTTTATCTCTGCATAGTAAAATATGTTTCACATGTTGTGCATTTATAAAGTAAATCCACCCTGGTTGTGGAGTAAGTGAAGACACTATGGCAAATATATTATAATAAGGGATGCTTAAATTTTATCAATCTGGGACCCACCTAGACAGCTAGTCAATCTATTTCACCTTCTTAATTTTTTAACTTTTTCCCCGCCAGCGTTTTTTAAAAAAGGTTGCCAACCAGCGCCAGCATTTTTCATGATTTCCACAAAAGTTTAATGCCTTCCAGAAAATGTTCTTCTTTATATATATATACAAACAATATATCAAATGAACGAACAGACCCTCTGCTTTCAAATGAAAAAAAAACCTTTTAATCCTACCTTTATTGGTTCTCTTTTTATCACCTCTCAAATATGGGTATGTTTTAAATGCTTTAAAAACACCAGATTTTGAGCAAAAAGCAGAGATATTTGCGTTTTGGTGAAGGACTTTTGATAGAGATCAGATGCAGAGCGATCTTTAAAACATACACAGAGTTCTTTCTCTTTCACGTGAGGCGCTACTTCCGGAAAGCCAGAAATTCTCGTCATTGGCAGGGAAGTGTTTTCTCTTAATTGACGAGTTATCTCATCAATGGCGGCGAAAGAGTTAAATAGTAATATAAAGAAAAAACACATTCATTTCATTTCGTTTTAGTATTTTGGGTAATGTCTTGTCATTTTAATTCCAATACCTATTATAATAGTCCTACGCGATTATTTCAAAATCATAAAATCTTGTTGCTTTCCCTAATTATGATTATTAATGTTAATTCGACTTTATGAAGTGTTTTATTGTTTTATAACTTTGAGGCAACTGAATGCCATATTCTTCATAAACATTTAAAAGAAACTGCTCCACTTGATTAGGCTACTGCTTGTATAGTCTCCTAAGGTCAATTTTTTTTTCACATTAAACTAATCAAAGATAAAATCTAAAGCATTATTTATATATATATACAGTGTTGGGAACGTTACTTTAAAAAAGTAATTAGTTATAGTTACTAATTACTTCTCACAAATAGTAACTGAGTTAGTAACTGCGTTACATTATTATAAAAGTAATTAATTACCAGGAAAAGTAATTACTGCGTTACTTAAAAAAAAAAATATTTCAAATAACTTGAATTCCCCTTACAAAATTAAATACGTTAAATGACTAAAATGGATACTAAAGAGAAATCACTAATTTTGTGGCAGCATGTGACGATGTGAGGTGCTTTATTAGATCAGAATTACTTGCCACAGACGTGGAGAGACTTTTTCTTCATGGGCATAAGTTGCACATTACACAAACATTCTTGCCTTTCACCTCAACAATGGAAAAGTAGTGCTTTATACTTTGTGTTTGCGACTGCTACCTTTGAGCTAGTTGTACTTGCCATCGCCCAGTCGCCGGTGTTTTCGGAGTGATTGATGCGCGACATGTCAGTGCTTTGAGATGGGGCACAGTCAGCAGCAGCACCGCTGCTCGTTGAGAAAAGAAAACTACGCGTATTTTCATGTCAGTCTACAAAAGTCTCCAACCACGCCAAAAAAGATAGCTAGATTTGTCCTATAAAGTCGCTAAAGTGATAGAAAGTTGCTAAATCTAGCGACAAAGTGACCAAGTTTCTCAGACTTTTTAACACTGCTGCTCGCTCCTCGGACTTGGACTGCGCGTGTGGGCGGGCCTTTTTGTGAACTCTGCCTCTGGTTGGCTACCGATGGAAATTAAGCCAATCACCATCCGTTATGTTTCTCACAACACACACAAGAGAAAAACAGTGTTTGGCTGAGAGAGTGAGCATACGCGGCTGAAAATCACTACAGTAAGATCAATTTTAGTAATGCGCAGCATTTTAATGTCAGTAACGATAACGGCGTTATAACGGGGGAAACAGTAATTTATTTGATTACTCGTTACTGAAAAAAATAACGCAGTTACTAACGCCAATTACTTATAACGCCGTTATTCCCATCACTGTATATATATATATATATATATATATATATATATATATATATATATATATATATATATATATATATATATATATATATATATATATATATATATATATTACACTCCCTGACAAAAGTCTTGTCACTTTTCTATTTTGGCCAACACCGATCATACTGGAAGGGATCAGAGGCACAGCCATGAAAAAGTTGGAAAGGATAGGTGATCTTATCTATGCCTACAGGGTGGAACGATTTGGAGTGGTTGAGGACAAACAAGCTACTTTTTCAATCCCCACCAAGTCCAGAAGGCAGACCGAGATAGATTGTCTAATCAAGGAGAAGAGGCAGTTGAAGAAGCAATGGAGGAAGGCCATAGAGGAGGAGAAGGATGGTATAAACCTGTTGCAGAAAGAGATTCAGGGCAGGCTTGCAACACTGAGGAGAGCTGAAAACCTCCTGAGGAAGCGCAGAAGGAAGGAGCAAACAAGATCACGCTTCTAGAAAGATCCCTTCAAATTTGTGAAGAGTCTCTTTACAAAGGAGAAGAGCAGAAGTCTCTCAGTGTCAAAGGCCAACCTGGAAGAACATCTAAAAACTCCTGCACAGATGACAGACACCAGGAAGAAGTTACACTCCCACATGACATGCCACCAGTCAACCAACCAGAGCATGAGCTGGATATCAGTCCACCCAGGTGGAGTGAGGTAGAACAAACTGTGCGTAGAGCAAGGGCCGCATCGGCTCCAGGTCCCAATGGAGTTCCTTACAGGCTCTACAAAAACGCTCCAGCTTTCCTGCGATTCCTCTGGAAACTGATGAGAGTTGTGTGGCAAAAGAAGGAGATACCAACATCCTGGCGGAGAGCCGGAGGGATCCTTATTCCCAAGGAACAGGTTGGCACATATGGTCGGGTCCCGGTGAGATTTTGCCGTTTTCTTGTGGTCCGGTGTTGTTGTGTATTGCAGTAGATAGTATGCCATACAGAACTGTTTGCCACTGAACCTGCATTAACAACGACAGTGGGGCTTTGGGCCTTAGTCAAACGGGTTGGCGTGTATGGTCGGGTTGTGGTGAGCTTGTGGTGTAAGAGTGAGGTTAGGTCATGTCAAGGGTTTTCACCGAATTACAAGAAAGGAGCAACTTCAGGAGAAGGAAGGACTAAGGAGTAGCGTGGCAGAGGATGCCATCACTTAATTGACCATCCCACAGAGTCTCATAGGTGCCTCAAGTATGCATTAAGGGATATCAACATCAAGTCCTATACAACAAATCTGTAGAAACACCTGCTACTAACCTGACTTTTAATTAATCAATTGGTGTTAGAAATAGCTCATATGAAAAGCTAAAACCCTCCCAAATGATGTTTAATGCACTGAAATAATCTAGTTTCACTGAAAAAAGATTTATCATTTAATCAAGACAGAGAGGTCAAATTTTGGCAAGACAAAAGTTTTGTCGCCTATTCAGAAATTGAACAAATTTACTTCAAATACAAAAATATTTTTAGCAAATTAAGTAGTGGTGCTGTGAGATCCAAATTTAATATCTTGTATGACTTCCATGAGCTTGAAGGACTTCATCCACGCGGTTTGGCAAGGATTCATACAATGTATAGATGAAGTCATCAGGAATAGCAAAGAAAGCAGTCTTGCATGCCTCCCAGAGTTCATCAATATTCTTTGGTTTCATCTTCCATGCTTCCTCTTTAATCCTACCCCACATATGCTCAATGATGTTCATGTCTGGTGACTGGGCTGGCCAATCCTGGAGCATCTTGATCTTCTTCGACTTGAGGAACTTTGATGTGGAGATGGAAGTATGCGATGGAGCACCATCCTGCTGCAGAATTTGGCCTCTTTTATGGTTGGGAATATAAGAGGTAGCTAAGATTTCTTGGTATTTTAGACTATTGATGTTGCCTTCCACCCTACAGATATCTTGCACACCCCCATATTGGATGTAACCAGACCATGATTTTTCTGCCACCAAACTTCACTGTTTTCTGTGTGAATCTTGGATCCATGCGGGCTCCAGTAGGTTTCCTGCAATATTTAAGGTGACTGTGGTGTAATTCAACAGAAGATTCATCTGAAAAATCCACCTTCTGCTTTTCCAGCATACATCCTTTTAGCTGGATGTGGGCCTTGGCAAATGCCACACTTTTTTTCAATTGTCTTTTGTTTAGTGCTGGCTTCTGGGCACTGATTCGACCATGGAGGATATTTCGAGACAAAATCTGACAAACTGTTCTGGTTGACACAGGGACTTCAGGTGACCAGGTCTTGTGGAGCTCTGCTGCAGTGGAAAATAGGCTGGCCTTGGATTTTCGAGCCGAAAAACGGTCCTCTCAAGCAGTTGTCTTCCGGGGTCTGCCTGACCTGGACTTGTCAAAAACATCTCCAGTCTCTTCAAATCTTTTTTCTATCCTCTGTAGTTGACTCTGAGACACATTGAAGGTGTCTGCCACATCAGCAGTGGATCTGGTCTTCAGCCTCTTGATAATCAAAACTTTAGTCTCAGGGTGAATCTTAGGCATGTTTGCAGAGGTCTAGTTGCAGTTGATGTGAAGGTCTAGTGTACTGGGGTTCTTTTTATACACACCTGAGACCTAATTGATCCATTATTAGTCACAGATGAAGCTCATATGAGAAGGCGAACTTTTGTCTTTGCAAAAATGGACTCAATGGTCTTTACCAAGCTATGAATATTAGAATACTTTTTGACAGTTTCATTTTGAACTGAAACATTTTTACAAAAGCTGTTGGGATTACAATGAGCCATTTCTTAAAAACAAATTTTTATTAGAAATATATTTAAGCGGCACTTCATGTCAATTTGTACACAAGTGACAAGACTTTTGTCAGGAAGTGTATATGTTATATTTGAGGTAGACAGACAGGCTCCAGAAATGCATCCATTAAGCGTTATCCGCATTGTAAACGCGATGCTTGCGCATCCAGTGTCCAAGTACAATAAACGTGAACTAATGAACAACAGTTTGTTTTTATAAATTTTAAGTGTAATGCACAGCCAAGCCAGGTGACTTGTACGACCCACCTTATTCCCCTGTGCGACGCACTTATTGGGAACCCCTGATATAAATTATCCTTTCAAGTGAAGGCATAGCGGATGCATTGAAACAGTTTTGGCATGATGCATTTCGACAATAATTTGATGGTTACGGGTTTTTGATAGAAAATAAAATTGGATTCAGTTCATTGCAATTTGAAATATTTAAGATAGTACTTATAAATTTTATTTGAACTGTTTCTGAAATGCGTTTTTAATAAAGAACACCGCTATCTCATAACCCAGCGAAGGAGCTATTACATAATGTGAACAATTGATTGTCGAGCAATCGATATCAACCTATTCAGCACCATCGCCATGCACAGCACCTGGTCACTTCATACGTAAGAAAGTCTACCTTAAGAATCCTGCTAAGGTACAGTTCGGGAAACATGCCTAGTTAAGGTTTAACTAGGAGACTTCGTAGCTCGCTAAGAGACAACGTTATCGGGAAACCCAAGTAGTAAATATGGGGTACACACTGTCAAAATGATTGATGGTGCCCTTTGACCTCAGGGGAGGGGCTAACCTTTGACCTGCGAGGGAGGGGCTGACCTTTGACCTGCGAGGGAGGGGTGACCTTTGACCGGACCACCCACGTCGTGAACTTTTGACCTCCGGGGAGGGGCTAACTTTTGACCGGACCTCCCACGTCGTGAACTTTTGACCGGACCTCCCACGTCGTGAACTTTTGACCGGGACCTCCCACGTCGCGATGAACTTTTGAACCGACCGCCCACGTTGCTCTGAACTTTTGAACGTACCGCCCACGCTGCTCTGAACTTTTGAACCGACCGCCCACGTATCATTGAACTTTTAACCGGACCGCCCACGTTGCGTTGAACTTTTAACCGGTACGCCCACGTCACGTTGACATGTTTACGTCCGGGGTTATCTCCGGGACGCGTTAAATCATGTCCTCCTACGATAAAACAATAAAAACAGTGTTTACACAAGTGGTCTTCATTAAAACACATTCCATGCTCCCATCATAATTTATATAAGGTGGGGGCCCGATATGTATATTAAAAGCCAGGGAAATCACAGTTACGAAAATCACAAACATGGATAGGCCATGCGGCTCGTGCGATACTACGGTGAGTGCTGAAAAACTTTAACTTTTAACATGCGACATTTTGGAATGCGTGACATCATTATAATCTGCCTCTCTACAAATTATTTTGATCAGGGGATGAATAGTTTCATTAAATAAAATTTTTTTGGTAAACCATCAAAGAAATTAAGTGTTCTTTCTTTTCTTTAAAAAGCCATACCGGTTTCTTAAGCTATATTTATGGTAAAAATAAGCTGTAATTAAATAAAGTTAGACTAGAAAATATGTTTTAAATTTATCTTCCTCTAAAAAAATCTTAGTACTAGGTATGGATTTGCCTGATTAAAAAACATGTTCAAAAGTATCAACAGAATAAAAAATGCTTCTCACAGCAGGAGATGAAATACAATCTAAAAGAATAATGAACATTGAATTCTGTCAAGATTAACATTTTGTAGGATTTTCTCTAGAGAGTAAAAATTGATGTGTCATTTTTAAATGTCCTATTCTGCATTTTGTATAGATGACCTGTTTTTCAAAACAGAAATTATGTTTTTTCAAATAAACTGTTCAATACAAAGATATGGTCTTCTGCCACTTACACAGATCGTAGTCCTTGAAGCTCCATTCCTGAGAGAGATGACCGGGTGATGGACTGGTTATTTAACACGGATTTATCTTCGATGAGATGATAATCTATTTGCAAAAACAGATGCTGCCGTCTATTCGTGTGATCCGACGACACCCGCGCATAAGGAATTCTGACCTATGATAGTAAGTACCCCCAGCATAATGACATGATTAAAAACAAACTTTGCAGAGCTACGCATAATTGTTTGTAACTCATAAACTACTGTCCCCCTAACGTCATGTTCACGACACGATATTAGCCAACCATGTTGTGAATCCAAATATCCGTGTGATTCCGATAGCCCCGGCTCAAAGTTTTGTGACCCAAAGATCGTTAGTTGTACTGTACTGTCATCCAAGTATGTCGAATTAATTAAAAGTAAGCATTGCAGCGCGCCGCGCAAGTGATTTTATCGGTCTTCAGAAGCTCATAAAAACATGACGTTAGGAGGATATGTTTTACGAGTGAAAACCGATAAAATCACTTGCGCGGCGCGCTGCAATGCTTACTTTTAATTAATTCACAATTCCTTATGCGCGGGTGTCGTCGGATCACACGAATAGACGGCAGCATCTGTTTTTGCAAATAGATTATCATCTCATCGAAGATAAATCCGTGTTAAATAACCAGTCCATCACCCGGTCATCTCTCTCAGGAATGGAGCTTCAAGGACTACGATCTGTGTAAGTGGCAGAAGACCATATCTTTGTATTGAACAGTTTATTTGAAAAAAATATAATTTCTGTTTTGAAAAACAGGTCATCTATACAAAATGCAGAATAGGACATTTAAAAATGACACATCAATTTTTACTCTCTAGAGAAAATCCTACAAAATGTTAATCTTGACAGAATTCAATGTTCATTATTCTTTTAGATTGTATTTCATCTCCTGCTGTGAGAAGCATTTTTTATTCTGTTGATACTTTTGAACATGGTTTTTAATCAGGCAAATCCATACCTAGTACTAAGATTTTTTTAGAGGAAGATAAATTTAAAACATATTTTCTAGTCTAACTTTATTTAATTACATCTTATTTTTACCATAAATATAGCTTAAGAAACCGGTATGGCTTTTTAAAGAAAAGAAAGAACACTTAATTTCTTTGATGGTTTACCAAAAAAAAAATGTATTTAATGAAACTATTCATCCCCTGATCAAAATAATTTGTAGAGAGGCAGATTATAATGATGTCACGCATTCCAAAATGTCGCATGTTAAAAGTTAAAGTTTTTCAGCACTCACCGTAGTATCGCACGAGCCGCATGGCCTATCCATGTTTGTGATTTTCGTAACTGTGATTTCCCTGGCTTTTATTATACATATCAGGCCCCCACCTTATATAAATTATGATGGGAGCATGGAATGTGTTTTAATGAAGACCACTTGTGTAAACACTGTTTTTATTGTTTTATCGTAGGAGGACATGATTTAACGCGTCCCGGAGATAACCCCGGACGTAAACATGTCAACGTGACGTGGGCGTACCGGTTAAAAGTTCAACGCAACGTGGGCGGTCCGGTTAAAAGTTCAATGCTACGTGGGCGGTCGGTTCAAAAGTTCAGAGCAGCGTGGGCGGTCGGTTCAAAAGTTCAGAGCAACGTGGGCGGTCGGTTCAAAAGTTCATCGCGACGTGGGAGGTCCCGGTCAAAAGTTCATGACGTGGGAGGTCCGGTCAAAAGTTCACGACGTGGGAGGTCCGGTCAAAGGTTAGCCCCTCCCCGGAGGTCAAAAGTTCACGATGTGGGTGGTCCGGTCAAAGGTCACCCCTCCCTCGCAGGTCAAAGGTCAGCCCCTCCCTCGCATGTCAAAGGTTAGCCCCTCCCCTGAGGTCAAAGGGCACCATCAATCATTTTGACAGTGTGTACCCCATATTTACTACTAACCCAGCCCAGAGCTTCACATTAACACCCGCCGCCAAATGCAGGTAGATTTCAGCTGTGGCGGGTAAGACAGCCAATCCCACTAACCACTTTGGCAGGTTAAATCTAATTTGTTTATTGTAGTTTTTTAAAAGTTATGCAAATATAAACAATGCGTAATGCGACACTGGGAAACTACAACTCCTATGAGCACTCCCTGCACTCAGGGCAACATACAGTAGGGATTATTTATCATAGAGAGCTCGAGAGCTGATGGATTTGCGAATGCACGGGACGCAGTCTGGGCGCATATGCACACTTGCTACCTGAGCTGCTGTACAGATCATGCATCGGAGCTCCGTCGAGTTCATCACCTAAATCCTTTTTTTCTTACTATCTTATTCCTATTTATATAATATAACTTATTAGCTTATCCTAGCTCTTTCACCGCCATTGACGAGATATCTCGTCAATTAAGAGAAAACGCTTCCCGCCAATGACGAGATTTTCCGTCTTTCCGCAATACCGCTATTATCCACCAGGTGGCGCCCTTCCGCAACTTTTTAAACCGGAAGTATTGCCCTATGGCAAGCGCCTGCATGTCCGTGTCTGTTTTAAAGATCGCTCTGAATGGGATCTCTATGAAAAGTCCGTCACAAAAATGGAATTATCTCTGCTTTTTGCTCAAAATGTGGTGTTTTTGCAGAAACCTACCTATATTTCAAAGCTGATTACAAAAGAACCACTGAAGGTAGGATGAAACGTTTTTTTTTTGTTTGAAAGCAGAGGGTCTGTTCTTTCATTTGGTATATTGTATGTTTATATATTTAAAGAAGAACATTTTCTGGAAGGCATTAAACTTTGGTGAAAATCATGAAAAATGCTGGCGCTGGCTAGCAACTTTTTTAAAAAATGCTGGCGGTGAAAGAGCTAGGAATACTTTACCGTGACGATTATTGAGCAGTACTACCACGTGAAACGATTTATCACTAATAAACACCCAGTGTTAGCATATAGCCCGCTAGCATCAACAAACGGTGCCGGCTGAAGTTAGCATTCCCGATCTAATGGCGGATTCATCTGATATATGCTTTTCTGACCTGTCCTCACCTGAGCGTGAAGCTGTGGAGGAGTTGATACCCGGTTTTAGCAGATCCAATGCGAGGTACAGCGCCCACTTTACCCTGACTCCGGACGTCCACAAGCGACCAAGGTGTGCAACAAGCGAGCACTTTACGCAATGCAGCTTCACAGAGCGCGTTCGGTTGAATGGAGACGCCATCGCCCAGCATGAAAGCGATCGGGAAGTCGATCCCCTAAGGAGTACACCAGCTGAAACACCTGTTAAAAGTGCCCTGGTCATTGGAGATTCTATACTCAGGAACATTAACATTGAGGCACCAAACACCATAGTCGACTGTATACCGGGAGCCAGAACGTCTGACATTAGATCCAAACTTAAAGTGCTGGCTAATGCTAAGCGGAAGTTTTCTAAGATTGTTATTCACGCTGGCACGAATGACACCAGGCTCCGCCAGTCAGAAATCACCAAAGATACTATTAAGGAGATGTGTGAAATTGCAAAAACAATGTCAGACAATGTAATATGCTCTAGTGCCCTCCCCGCCTACCGGGGAGATGAAACACACAGTAGAATAGTGTCTCTCAATGGCTGGATGTCAAAGTGGTGCCCTCAGCATAATGTAGGGTTTATAGACAATTGGAAGCATTTCTGGGGGAGACCATTCCTCCTAACCCGAGATGGCCTTCATCCGTCATCGGAAGAAAGTGCTATACTCATCTGATAAATAGTCTTAATTCTGATAAAGTCTGACTATCCAGGGCCCAGGTCAGGAAACAGACGGATCGGCTTAACCGTCCGTCTGTTAGCTGCCGTGATATGTCAAGATCACATATATCCCAGCACTTCGAGTCGATCTTACCAGAATATCAACACATTTCAACTGTATCTGTTCCCCGAACAAATAAATACAGAGCACCGCTTGCCACATCTGGTACAAATCTGATTAATATAAAATTAGAAAACAAAACATTAACAGATGAACCTCGAATGTTAAAATTCGGCCTTCTTAACATTAGATCGCTTACCAATTAAAAACCTATTGTCAATTAAATAATTACAGACCAAAACTTAGATGTACTCTGTTTAACAGAGACCTGGCTTAAAGCAGACGACTACATTAGTTTAAACGAATCCACCCCACAAGACTATTATAAACACGAACCTCGATTAAAGGGGAGAGGGGGTGGTGTAGCTACAATATACAACAAAATTTTTAAAGTAAACCAAAAATCTGAACTGAAATTTAAATCATTTCAACTAATGTTGTTAAATATGGAAATAACTGATCGTAACAACAAACAGCTTTCTTTTGCATTAGCTACAATCTATAGACCTCCGGGCCACCATGCAGATTTCCTTAAAGAAATAGCAGATTTCCTGTCTGAGCTTGTAGTCACTGTAGATAAAGCTCTTATTGTTGGTGATTTTAATATCCATGTGGATAACCCAAAAGATGCATTAGGACGTGCGTTTATGGAGGTTCTGAATTCTCTCAATATTAGACAAAACGTGACAGGGCCAACGCATACTCGTAATCACACATTAGACTTAATTTTGTCACTCGGACTCAATATTAATGACGTCGAAATATCACCTCAGAGTGATGCAGTTTCTGACCATTACCTTGTGTCATACACTGTACTTCTAGATAGGATCACTCAATCTACAACATGCTACCGACTAGCCAGAACAATAATTTCCACAACTAAAGATAGCTTTATTAGCACTCTTCCAGACCTGTCCCAAATGAAACATGTAGCAGATAACTGTGACGATCTAGATATTGTAATAGAAAACCTAAACAATGTCTGTTAATTAATAATAATAATAATAATAATAATAATTAGTCTGTTCTAACACATTGGATACCGTTGCTCCCATTCGAAAAAAGAGAATCAAAGAAAAACCGTCAGCTCCATGGTATGACCATCACACCGCAGCCCTTAAAAAGGAAGCTGGAAAAATGGAAAGAAATGATAGAAGCACAAAGTTAGAGGTATGGCGTACAGCATGGAAAGAGAGTGTTAAACACTACAGACAGGCTATTAAAACCGCCAGATCTACCTATCTCAGTACGCTGATTAAAGGAAATCATAACAACCCTCGTTTCCTATTTAGCACAGTTGCGAAACTGACTAGAAACAAAGAACAACCAGAAACCAATAGTAAACTTCAACACAATAGTAACGATTTCATGAACTTCTTTTCTAACAAAATTACGGCTATTAGGGAAAACATCGTAGCTACCCAAGCAGCCACCACTCTACCCATTAGTTCACTTAACACTAGATAAGCATACAAACATCTTGATTCATTTAAACCTACTACAATAGATGAGCTCTCTAAACTAGTCACATCATCCAAATCATCGTCCTGTATATTAGACCCCGTTCCCACAAAACTACTTAAAGAGGTATTTCATGTAGTGTCTGACACAGTACTAAATATCTTTAACTCATCTCTAGAATTAAGATACGTTCCAACAGCTTTCAAACTAGCAGTTATAAAACCGCTGATTAAAAAACCACAACTTGATCAAGGAGAGCTTAATAACTTTAGACCAATCTCAAATCTCCCTTTTCTTTCGAAAATATTAGAAAAGGTAGTAGCAAGCCAGTTACGCACATTCTTGACAAATAATAGTACATATGAAAAGTTCCAATCAGGATTCAGGCCCCACCATAGCACAGAGACAGCGTTGCTAAAAGTTACAAATGACCTCTTATTAACATCCAATCGTGGTGAAATCTCAATCCTTATATTACTAGACCTTAGCGCAGCCTTTGACACAATAGATCACACAATCTTACTCAATAGACTAGAAAACTATGTTTGTATCAGTTGTCAGGCGTTAGCCTGGTTTAGGTCATATCTAACCAATCGCTATCACTTTGTTTATGTAAATGAGGAAGAGTCATATCACTCCCTGGTTAAATACGGTGTACCGCAGGGATCAGTTTTAGGTTCGCATAATTTATCTAGTAAAGGTACTTACCTTGCAATAGTTATTTGTACGGAACAAAGCACTCACGGTCATAACACAGACCAACCAAATAAATAAATAAAAACCTTATCAGCATGAACACTTCAAAATGAATTGCATTAAATAGTTTGCCACTGTTTGCCACTGAACCTGCATTAACAACAACTGTGGGGCCTCTGGCCTAAGTCAAACGGGTTGGCACGTATGGTCAGGTTGCAATTTTGGCGCTTTTGTGTATCTTGTGAATATGCCATACAGACCCATTTGCCACTGAACCTGCATTAACGACGACAGTGGGGCTTCCGGCCTTAGTCAAATGGGTTGGCACGTAGGGTCAGGTTGCGATGTTGGCGCTTTCTCGTGGTTTTGTGAATAGTATGCAATATAGACCCGTTTGCCACTGAACCTGCATTAACGACGACAGTGGGGCGTCAGGCCTTAGTCAAACGGGTCGACAGGTTTAATTTTCTCTTAAAGATCGGAAGGTGACCCATATTTAACATATATACCTTCGCATTGGGCCCCCAATTTGCAAAATCCTCAAATGTGGATAATATAATTATGCCGCAATAGTTAGTCTGTCTGGAACTAAGCTGAGTTAAACCACATCACTGTGTGAAACTTTAATACATATGAACGGCCCCTACGCTAATATGATTTTGTTTTTCTCTCCCTGTCTCGTCCTCGACCCCGAGGACAACGAGACAAACAGACTCAGTTCCGGTAAATGTAAGAGTCGGCACCTCTCTGATCTACTGGCCGTCCTTCAACGTGATGCCCAGCTGATGCCTGACAAACGATCACCGGCGGAACCCGCTTAATCTCCACTTAATCTCCGCTTAATCTCCTTATCTCTTATCCGTTTACATGTGTATAAATATATATATATATATATATATCCCAAGGGTTTCTTCCTCCTAGGACTTTTTTTATTTCCCCGGCTAAAAAGCCTGGGTTTTTTTTCTCCTAGGGGTTTTTTTAACGCTCGCTTATAATGTTGAGTCATAGTCGCAGCAAATTTAACTGCTTATGCTATCATGTATTATGTTGTGCTATCTGTCGTTTTTCTGGGCTTTTCACTGTTTCTATTAATGTAAAGCTGCTTTGAAACAATTAACTATTGTGAAAAGCGCTATATAAATAGAATTGAATTGAACTTTGGGAGAGGTATAAAACAATTGCATGGAAGTGATTGAAGAGATTTAAAGTGAGTGCACACTATTTGGGCAAGAGTGGAGAAAAATTCATAGCGCATACCTGAATGCAAACGTCCCAGTTTTGTCCGAAATCAAAGGGAACCCGCAAGCAGAGAGGTTTGCGCATCATTTTAATGAAGGAGGCTACTTTGTGCAACAATAATGCTCCTTGTGACATTTGTCAGTAAAAGTCTTAAATCACTTTTAACAAAAACCCTGATCAAACTTATTAAATACAATCTGCATAAACAAGTTGGATGTAAAATTCATGTACTTTTCTTGACAGTATTTACTGCTGTTGTTAATAAATATTTAAAGTGTTTGTCGAGGCTTTTTGTGTTTATCTTTTCAGGTAATCTTCTACACCCCAACACCACTTTTAATATATTTATTAGAAGTTAATATATTTATGCCTTATATTGCCTTATATGTTTTTCATGCACCTAAATATATGATATAATCTATACTGATATACCTGATACTGTACCAGCTTATACTGTAAATGTTGTCTTAATTTGGGTGGTCAGACTGCATTTCAATCAGCATCTAATCTAGCTGAATCAGGTAAATTTGCTCGAATTAAAGTCATTTTAAGATACAAAAGTCAAGTTTAATGTTTAATTTTTTATGGCCGGTGCCGAAATTTAAAATATATCATTATAGTAACTGAGAAACATACAAACAATTAGTGAAACTAAATAAACATTGATTTTGCGTTTTTATGCAATATTCACTTAATTAATAAAAAAAATCATAATGAGGCTAACATGTCAAATTAATGTCAAAAAAACAGTATTTAACTCTTTCAGCGCCATTGATGAGATATCTTTAAAGAAGAACATTTTCTGGAAGGCATTAAACTTTTGTGAAAATCATGAAAAACGCTGGCGCTGGCTGGCAACTTTTTTTAAAAACGCTGTCGGTGAAAGAGTTAATTCCTTAATATTAAAGGATTACTCCATTTTCTTAAAATATCCAGATACTCACCACCATGTCATCCAAAATGTTGATGTCTTTCTTTGTTCAGTCGAGAAGAAATTATGTTTTTTGAGGAAAACATTCCAGGATTTTTCTCACTTTAATGGACTTTAATGGACCCCAACACTTAACAGTTTTAATGCAGTTTAACATTGCAGTTTCAAAGGACTTTAAACGATCTCAAACGAGGCATAAGGGTCTTATCTAGCGAAACGATTGTCATTTTTGGCAAGAAAAAAAATTGACGAGCTGGCTCGTCACACAGCCGAATGAAGACGAGAAATTGTGGTTTAAAAGTGCATTTTTTTTCCTGCACGTTAGACTGAGTGTGACAGAGAAACTGGAAATAATGAAAGAGTAATTTCTGAAATGTCATAATAAGGACTGGTGAGGTGCAGGTCTCTCTCTCTCTTTCGTGCGCGCCCTTACGAAAAAGAAGTACACTTCAAGTTAATTTTATTAAGTATACTTAAGTAATGTTGGAGTATAGTTTTAAGTATACTTTATGTAGTAAGTGTACTTACATTTATGTTCTAGTAGTATACTTGTAAGTGTACTGCTTGAATACCGCTTGGGACTAAATTGGCCCACTTTTAGTATATAAAAGTATACTTCTAAGTGTACTATAAGTGTAAGAGTAGTCAACTTTAAGTGTACAACTAGTGCACAATTAGTTCTTCATTTGTAATGCAAGTGAACTCATGAGTATACTAGTAGTTTTCTAGACTTATACTTCAAGTGTACATGCAAATGTTCTGTTAGTGTACTCTTAGTAAACCAGAAGTTACTTATTGTGTGCTGCAGGTATACTTCCAAGTGTTCTTTTAATATACTTTTAGTTAACTAGTAGTTTATTAGTCATATACTTCAAGTGTACATGCAAGTGTTCTGTTTGTGTACTCTTAGTTAACTAGTAGGTTACTTATTGTGTGCTGCAGGTATACTGCCAAGTGTTCTTTTAATATACTTTTAGTTAACTAGTAGTTTATTAGTCATATACTTCAAGTGTACATGCAAGTGTTCTGTTAGTGTACTCTTAGTAAACTAGTATGTTACTTATTGTATACTGCTTGTGTAACAAAGCACTTTGACACAGAGGATCCATCTACAGGTTTTTATTAAACACACTCATATTCCATCAGGCAAGGTCAAACAACAGCAAACACAGCAATGCAGGGCAGGCAAATCTCATAGTCATGAAACAGGCAAAATGGTCAGGGCATAAACCGGGTAAAACAGATAAAGATCAATAAATACAGATAGATATGCAGGCAGGCAAACCGCTCAGCAATGACAGCCAGTACAAATTAAGACTTTGCACTGACTGAATGTTTCCAGAGAGTTTATATAGGCTGTCCAATGAGTTTCAGGTGACAGACTAATCAGTCCAGGCATGCGGGATTATGGGAAATGGAGTCCAGAACGAAAGTTAATATTCAGGGGGTTCAGCCATATATATAGATATACAACCTCAAATCAGAAAAAGTTGGGACACTGTAGAAATTGTGAGTAAAAAAGGAATGGAATAATTTACAAATCTCATAAACTTATATTTTATTCACAATAGAATATAGATAACATATCAAATGTTGAAAGTGAGATATTTTGAAATGTCAGGCCAAATATTGGCTCAATTTGGATTTTATGAGAGCTACACATTCCAAAAAAGTTGGGACAGGTAGCAATAAGAGTATAAAAGTTAAATGTACATAAGGAACAACTAAAGGACCAATTTGCAACTTAATTGGCAACATGATTGGGTATAAAAAGTGTGGCAGTGTCTCTCAGAAGTCAAGATGGGCAGAGATATTCTATATTCCATTGTGAATAAAATATAAATTTATGAGATTTGTAAATTATTCCATTCCTTTTTTACTCACAATTTCTACAGTGTCCCACTCTAGTGTCCCATCATATATATATAATTTTTATTTTATTTTATTTTTGTTTGATTAGCTCACTGATAGAATACGAAAGATTTAGCTTCAAATTGAAAGTACAATTAAAAGTATATGTCAAGTATAAAAATTAATACACAGGAACAATGTATTGTACTTGAAGTGCAATATATATATATATATATATATATATATATATATATATATATATATATATATATATATATATATATATATATATATATATATATATATATAGTATGATGTTAAGTTCACTTAAAGTAAAGTTGAGTAGTAAACTACTAGTTAACTAAAAGTATAGTAAAAGAATACTTGCAAGTACCTGCAGCACACAATTAGTAACTTACTAGTTTACTAAGAGTACACTAACAGAACACTTGCATGTACACTTTCAGTATGAGTACACTAGTTAACTAAAAGTATAATAAAAGAATACTTGCAAGTATACCTGCAGCACCAAATTAATAACCTACTAGTTTACTAACACTAAAGATTCTCCATGAAGATAATATACATTTGTACACTACATATACTTTCAAAATGTACTTAAAATATACTGTTTCTAAAGGATGCTAAACAATGTATTTTATAAATATGCTGTCAGTGCATTATTATAATGATAACTTTAACAGATAAAGTATACCTAAAATAAACTTTAAAATAAGTTCAAATTAGTATACTTTAAAAATTGCACAGAACTTTAACTCCAAGTATATTTTTTTTAAAGTATACTTTTAGAAAATATATTAAATTATAATTATTTTGAAATATGTTAAAAGTTTAATTGTAAGCAAATATGTTGTAAGCATACTTTCAATATATTCAAAGTTGGTACATGCAAAGTTAAATATACTTGAAATACAATAAAGTATATTTATTTTCACCAGGGCTATTCATATGGCTTTTTGCAGCTTTCTTGATGTAGCTTTCGTTGTTGGCTGTTGCATTTTTACTTAATACTTTTAAGTATATGTCAGTAAACAAGTATAGGCCAAATATACTTAGACATTTCGGTCAGTATAGGTCAAGTATACTTTAGTACAATTTAAGTATATTTCTGAGAAGTACCTAAAGTACATTTTAGAGAGGTACATAAAAAGTAAACTGAAAGTATACTTTCTTATTTTAAGTTTAAAAGAAGTATACTTATAGCACACTTGAATAAACTTCTTTTTCGTAAGGGCGTGCTCGCTCTCTCTGTGCTCGTGCAGCTGAGTCTTTGGCATAAAGAAGTCATCCAACCGTGCGCAAGAAACTGTGCCCGCCAAATAAAGAAAGGAGTTCCCCCACTTAATGCTGTTAATTGTTATAGGGGCAGTTTCCCAGACAGGGATTAGCTTAATCCAGGACTAGGCCTTAGTTTAATTAGGAAATATAATTACTTTTAACAAACATGCCTTACTAAAAACATTACCTGTGTGCATTTTGAGGCAAAACAAAGGGCACTGATGTATTTTTAGACATGTAAGTGCAAGTTTTTTTCAGTTTGGACAGCTCTTAAAAATGTTTTAGTCTAGGATTAGTCTAATCCCTGTCCGGGAAACCGCCCCATAAAGTTTAAGTTTACTCGCGTTTATATCAGTGACGCGTGCGCAGCTGGAGCGATGTAGTTTGACGCGACGTTAGCTCACAGTACACACATCTGTTGGTTTAGATTAGAAAGACGAGAAAGAGACGCAACGGTAAAGGTGTAAGTCTAAGTAAAGAGCGACAAGACCATCTGAAATGATCATCCCCTGATAGCACCATTCATATTTATAATCTCCTTATTTTAAGATCTTATATACAGGTATGTTCCCTGTCTGTCTTGTGCATATTCATACTTGGTCGTTTTACATGCTTATGTGTGCATAAATACTAATGCAATGCATACTATATCTTCAATATCCTACAAAATAATTAACTGATTAAAAAACAAGATTCTGTCTATAAAGACTTGAAGAGTTTCGTTTTTTTAATTGTTCTGAAATCTCGTTTTTTGATTGTGCATTCCAATTAATTTAAATTCAACTGCAGTTGGTTTGTTTTGATTTAAACCTTCATAACTTAAAAAATACAGCTAAGTAGCACCATAAAACAAAATAATAACATGATAACATAATAAGAAACATGTTTTGACAAAAATGTTAAAAAATTGATTTATCTCGTTTTGCAACAAACTCTTCACTTATCTTTTGTTATCATTAATGCATTTTCACTTTAAAACTAACTTTAACTTATTATATTTTTAAAACTGTGTTGAGCATTTAGTTAGTGAGTGGCAATTTTCTGCAAATTTGTATATTCCAAAAACTATATAAACATTAAGCTTATAAACATATAAACTTTCACACATTTTGGTTTTATTATCACCACAAGTTGCTGTGTGTGGTTGTTAAATAAAGTATCTTGTGTTTATGCTCAAGTGGGCTCAGTGATATGTTAATAATGATATTATGGTGTTTTCTGGGTCAAAGAGGAAAACTCACTGTTGTATGTCTCGAAAGAAACTAATGCATTTTGTAATGTAGATTACCTAGATATTACACTTTTTTTTTTTAAATGAGACTTTAAATCGAGGGGAAGGGGGGCCTACAAAACCTCTTAGCCCCGGGGGCCTCACATTAGGTTAAGGCGGCCCTGGATACATTATTTGCTTTTTTCTAAACAAGACATTTGTCTTGTTTACCTTTGCATTAACAAAATAAATTAGGCTATATAACAGGAAGCTAACAAATCTCTCATGATGCGTGATGTGGCAGAGTAGCAAATCTAAATAACAAGGTGGACAAAAACAAACAACCTGGCGTAAAACTCTAAATACTTCAATTAGTCTGCGATCTTTATTGACAAAACAACCAGAAATGCATACAAATTAATTTTCATGTGTATTTTAGATTAATGTCTGTAAAAGATAGTACAGGTGAAGTAAAAAAGCCCTGTGGTGGCACATTAACCATTTCCCCGCCAGTCTTTTATAAAGTTGCCAGCCAGCACCAGCATTTTCTATGATTTTCACAAGTTTCATGCCTTTCAGAAAATGTTCTTAAAGACCCTCTGCTTTAAAAGAAACAGTTTCATCCTACCTTCATCTGTTCTCTTTTTATCATCTCTCAAATATGGGTGGGTTTTCGTCCAAAATACCAAATTTTGAGTAAAAAGCTGAGATAATTGCATTTTTGAATTTCAGAACGATGATCAAAACACGTGCTGTGTCTGAACTGTTTAGGGGGAGGGGTTGCTTCCTGGTTGCAAAAGTTTGGGTAGGAGCGCCATATGGTGGATAATGGCGGTATTGCGGATTGCCAGAAAAACTCATAATTGGCAGGGAAGCGATTTCTCTTAATTGATGAGTTACCATGTCAATGGCGGCGAAAGAGTTAAAACAAACATTCAAATAGCATTTCTATTCAAATTATTATTGCAGATTAAATTTTTAACCATTCGTGCACATCCATAATTCACAGCAGTGTAAAAACTGTAAAGGTAATAAAGTTACATGAAAATTCCACTAATAATATAGTGTAAAGTGATTCTTCATTTTCATTTTTGCCATTCAGACGAATAACAGAACCTGACTGTCAGAGGAGGAAGATTGAGCAATCTGATAATCTAACACAAGACTTCAATGACAACATGAGTCCTCATTTCAGGTGAATTATAGGATTTGGTTTTATTTGCAAATGCTGGATAATGTTGACCTTTTCTATTTGCCTAAATTTAACATTTTACAAACCATTAATATGTCCTGTGTCTTATGATACAAACATTTTGCTCTATAAATTTTTACTCTTTCAGGTATTTGTGTAATAATCTGGTATTTATATTTTACAGTCATGAGTCTAATCTTCTTGAAGTCCTGAACACATTCAGATCAAATCTGAGGAAGAAGTTTGAGTGTTTGTGTGAGGTAACATCAAATAAGAGAAACCCAACCCTACTGAATGAGATCTACACAGAGCTCTACATCACAGAGAGTGAAAGTGGAGAGATCAGTAATGAACATGAGGTGAGACAGATTGAGACACAATCCAGAAGAACAACAACAGAGGAGACACCAATCAAATGTAATGACATCTTTAAACCTTTACCTGAACAAGACAAACACATCAGAAGTGTGCTGACAAAGGGAGTCGCTGGCATTGGAAAAACAGTCTCTGTACAGAAGTTCATTCTGGACTGGGCTGAAGAGAAAGAGAATCAGGACGTCCACCTCATATTTCCACTTCCTTTCAGAGAGATCAATTTGATGAAGGACAAAACACTCAGTCTTTTAGATCTTCTTCATCTTTTCTTCCCAGAGACAAAAGAAATGAAAATCTTCAGTGATGAATATAAAGTGTTGTTCATCTTTGATGGTTTGGATGAGTGTCGTCTGTCTCTGGATTTTCACAGCAGTGTGAGGTTGTGTGATGTAAGTGAATCAACCTCAGTGGACGTGATGCTGACAAACGTCATCAAGGGGAATCTGTTTCCCTCTGCTCTCATCTGGATCACCTCCAGACCAGCAGCAGCTGATCTCATCCCCTCTGAGTGTGTTGATCGAGTCACAGAGGTACGAGGCTTCAGTGATCCACAGAAGGAGGAATACTTCAGGAAGAGAATCAGTGATGAGAGTCTGTCTGATCAAATCATCTCACACCTGAAGTCATCCAGGAGTCTCTACATCATGTGTCACATCCCAGTCTTCTGCTGGATTTCAGTCACTGTTCTAGAGAGAATGTTGAGTGAAGCAGAGAGAAGAGAGATCCCCAAGACTCTCACTCAAATGTACACACACTTCCTGATCATTCAGACAAACATCAAACATCAGAAAGACTATGAGAAGAAAGATGAAGACATGATCTTCAAACTGGGGAAACTGGCTTTTGAGCAGCTTGTGAAAGGCAATCTGATCTTCTATGATGAAGACCTGAGAGAGTGTGGCATTGATGTAGCAGAAGCATCAGTGTACTCAGGATTGTGTACTCAGATCTTCAGAGAGGAGTTTGGTTTGTATCAGGGGAAAGTTTACTGCTTTGTTCATCTCAGCATCCAGGAACATCTAGCAGCTCTTTATGCTCACATCTCCTTCACAAACAACAACAGATGTGTGTTCAAACCAGGTCGGTTTTCTATAACTTTAAAACAGGATTCATTATATGAGTTAAATCAGCGAGCTGTAGATGAATCTTTAAAGAGTAAAAATGGACATCTGGATCTTTTCCTGCGTTTTCTTCTGGGTCTTTCACTGGAGTCCAATCAGATTCTCTTACAGGATCTACTGACACAGATGAGAAGATGCTCCTACAAGAAAGAGAAAACTGTTGAGTACATTAAACAGAAGATGAATGAGAATCTGTCTACAGAGAAATCCATCAATCTGATTCACTGTCTGAATGAACTGGGTGATGATTCACTGCTGCAGGAGATTCAACATTATGTGAAATCTTCATCAGTAGGAGACTCCAAACTCTCCTCTTCACAGTGGGCAGCTTTAGTTTTTGTGTTGTTGATGTCTGAGCAGAATTTGGATGAACTTGATCTAAATGAATTTATTGGAGATAAAAATACAGCAGATAAAGTTCTTGTGAGACTGCAGCCTTTGATTAAAGAAACAAAAAAACTTCAGTAAGTAAAACTAACAACAATCACATGACTGTTTACATATTAAAGCAACACTATGTAGTTTTCCATGTAAGATTAGCTTACGGCTCCCCCATGAGGTTGAAAAGCGCAACAGTGCAATTGTGTTGCTTTAATACAATTAATTTAATTATTTTATGATTTTATTTTGAACTCTTACTTTGGAAGAATCTTTTCTAACAAAATTCATTTTCTTAATGTTGTACATAAATCAAAAGTCAATCTCAAAAAACTTCCCAACATTCTGCCAATATAAAAAGTGTCCAGTTTTCTTGACGTTCTAAGAACGTTTCTGTGTTGTCTGAACGTTAGATGAATGTTAGATTCTACCATTTTCAAACGTTATGACAATTTCATGTTTTAATTTTCACACAATGTTTAAAACAACAACTTATCTACCAACTGCTACAGAATTACACTAACTTTACATTACCATAACAAATGTGTTTTATATACACAAAGTTAACACAACCAGGGAAGAACAAGCGAACAAAAAGTCAAGGGTCAAGAGTCCAACTAAAACAAACACTCATCAACACCATGGTGACTTTAAATGAAACAAATCATCAACATCTAAACCTAATAAGTGAATTGTGTTTTCTACAGCAATATTTTTACAGAACATTCAGAAATAATGTTTTATGGGGTGGTTTCACAGACAGGGATTAGCTTAAGCCAGGACTAGGCCTTAGTTTAATTATGAAATATAAATAGTTTTAACAAACACACCTTACTAAAAACATTACTTGTGTGCATTTTAAGGCAAAACAAATGGCATTGGTGTATTTTAAAATATGTCAGTGCAAGTTGTTTTCAGTTTGGACAGCTCTTACATTTACTTTAGTCTAGGACTAGTCTAATCCCTGTCTGGGAAACCACCCCTATATATTTTAAAATAATAAAATGCAATGTTTCTCTATCATATGGCTGGACAATATGGCCAACATTTTTTGCACGATATACTTCTCCATTTCGGCCGATACAGTATAAATGCGATAACGGTATGCATATTAAAAAAGCCTCAGTAAAAACTGCCAAGAATGCCTTCAATGGATGTCTGAACCAAAAACAAACCTCTGAAAAAAAAATGGCCAATGAAACCTTCTCCTATAAAACTATATCATATTTAAAATAAAAAAGGGATAAATATATTAATGTTCACCTTTAATTCGTGTTTATCCTTCATACAAAAAAGTGATATCACTGTCCAGTAAAACAGACTTTCAGGCTCAGCTTAATAATATTATAAGTGCACCCTGAATGTCGTTCAGTAATAAATGCTGTAATGCAGGGGTCTCAAACTCAAACAGGCTTGGGGACATTTCTGAGATCGACATCTCATAGAAGGGACGAAGAGCTATTTAACATTAAAAAGCACAATTATTCATTTTACATTTATAAACTATTAAGTATTTTTTGCCACCGGGTTGTGTTTCTGTTTATATATAATGGATTTATTCAGTCATAGTATTGACTTTCATAGTTCCATCTGTGTTAGTCTATAGTTTTGATCAATTTGCTATTACAGTCATATGTGGAGAAAATATAAGTCAACGTGACCCTAAAATAATTGTAGTATTTAATGTTACATACTGTAAGAAAAATAAAAATTACTGATCTACTTGTAATTGCTTAGCAAGCTAGATAGTGAAAAATTATACATTTATTTCATGATCTAATCTAATATTTTTTATACAAAGATGACAGTGTTGACATGTTATGGTTGTCACAGTAGCAGTGTCCAAAAATATGAAGAAGTATAAGAGAAAATATCAAATATACAGGAGCTTGAGTGATCTTGAAGCATGCAGAAGAGCTGAAGGTTTGAAAATGGGGTCCTCAGGAATGCAGTTGACCCTTTAGTTGTCTGATTTTATTGCTTTTTATAAATATCTGACAGTGGTGACGAATATGTGGGACACATTTTGAGCAATCACAAAATAATAGTAAATATTGTTCAAAACTCACTGTTTGTAGTTTTAATACATATTACAATGAACTCTTTCATGTGGTAAATATATTATTCAATTCAATTATTACTTTTGGCTTTTTTAATCAAGTTGAAATTATTATCTCTTAACCGAGGACAGCTGATTTTATAGGCAATGGGACGGCATATAATCATTAAATTAATAAAAAATAAAAATAAACGTATAAAAGAACCTTACGTGCAAAAGACCCCCTGTTTATAACATTGATTCTTTTTCTTCATGAAAATGTTATTAATTTCCAACAGAATTAGCACTTTTCTTAGTGGGACATGTTTTTGCCAAAGTTTCAAGAATCAGTGATTTGATACTAGACATTTAATTATATTATACATATAACTCATAACCAGGTGACACAGCAGCATACATACTTGTATCTTTTCTCCTCATCTTTATTCTTTTCTAACCTTGGCACCTTATGGCTTAAGCCTATTTTTTCTCACCAGTAATTTAGTTTGTGTTTATTACATCTCCTGTTCTCTCTCTCTATATGATGTCGTCATTGAAAGCTGTGACTTGACTTAAACTAACCCCACACCTCCTTCTCATACTTCTGAGTGACTGACAGCTCTTCTCTGAGAAAACACTCCAAAGTCCCGAATAAATTAATTGATCGCATGGTGGTGACAATGAAATGATTTGACGCGAGGTACAGATGAGCGAATTTAAATCCGCATTCCATTTGCTTGTCGTCCCGGAGATTGCGGTTATGGTTGCTTAAAGGACAAGTTCAGTATTTTACACTTAAAGCCCTGTTTTCAGGTTGTTTATGATGAAATAGAACGGTTTTGACTGAAATTTGGACATATGATGCTGGCCCGAGAATTTTCGGGTGTTTGTGTTTCACCTCCCACCTCTACAATGGGTGTACAATATCAATATATCTCGCAGTATAATATTTTTCGATAACAGTGATGTGGTTTCTAAACACATTTCCAATATTTCGATACATTACGGCGTCCTGTGGCCGTTCACATGTCACGTGTAAAAACGCATGTTAAACACAGGTCAAGGGGCTACTTCCCTATTAAACGTGTGGTGTCTTGTAGTCAGTGCCGGCCTGAGCCTCTTGGGGGCCCTAAGCAGAATGTGTTTGGGGGCCCCCCTCCCACCACGCGGACACAAATGTCACGCTCTAATGTTACATTATAAATGAATAATAATTTAAATAATGAAAAAAATCTATACTTAAATAAAATACTTTATTCTTCAATGTGTCATGTCATATTAACAGGCTATGGAATGTTAACATTGGCCAACAAGAAAAACCTCATCTGCTGCATCATCAGCTGTGGAGACACTGACACTTGATGAAACATCAGGGGCGGGTGGAGTTGGTTGTGCTCCAAAGTACTTCAACAGTGTTCCTGAAAAAAATAGCATTGGATAAGTGCATAGTTGATCGAGCAGAATGAGTTTATTTTGCTTATTTTTCATTACTTACACAACAAGCAATAAATAAATAAATATAGGATAGCACTGTTACATCACTACCCACCATATAAATAAGATTGAAGTCCATTTTCATCACAGAAATCTCCCTACCCAACATGGTATTGGTATATATTCTCATAAAGTCCAATACCATCTCTTACCAAAGATCCTAGACAGAGAGCGCATGTGCTTTGCCTATGAAGCTGGAACGTTACCGATGTTGGAACGTTCACTTCAACACATACAGCAATGCTAGCTAGGGGTGTGATATATCACAAAACTCACGGTTCGGGTCACATTATGGTTTTTGAGGCACAGATCTGATCATTTTTCGGATCAGCAGAATAAGGGGTTGGAAAAACTAATAAAAAATGAAGAAATTACTTACAAACATTTATAAAAAGAACAAAGTTGCACATTAAGTAAGGGCTAAAATTAGCATTAGGAACAGAAATCAAATCAAATGAATCATAACACTTTATTGTATGAATTAAATATAATTATTCTTTTTTAGAGCTACAGAAGTGATTTTCTCTTTGTCTTGGAAGGTTTGATTAACATTAATGACACAGACTTAAGTAGGTTAATTAAGGTTACTGTCTCTTTAAGAGAAGCACGGACCTGGTTTCTGCCTAATCTATACATAAACCGTCTAAAGACATAAACAACTGTTTTTATTGGAAAAGAATACTGTGGAGATCATTTTGTTTGTATGTGCCCTGTCAAGAACAGAAAGATTTTATGTGTGCCCTACTAAGTGCACTTATACGCGGCGCGCTCACACAGACGGAAATACAGACGGCGGAGCATAAAAACGTTATGTTCTTTTCAGTGCTCTATTCCTCAAATATATGTTAATGGACTACAGTATGACACAAAATAGCGGAACTCTCTCTAAAGTTTAAACATCAAGTGTTAGTGTTCTGATCTCTGAAGGGAGCTGGGCTGGACAATTTAAACCGCATGGGCTTGCAGAATACTGCTCACTTTAGCGCCTTTTTGCGGGATAAAATGTTTAAAATCACTTGAAATGTTAACTTTTGCAAGCCTTTGAAACACGTGCAAATGATAAACTTTCACTATTTAAGCGCATGCGAGCCGAACCGTGGGTCGATCACGGTCACGGATTAACGTCGATCTGTCACACCACTAACACAAATTAAACATACTGTATATAATCATGCAAACATACCTTTATCTTGCTCTTTTTTCTCATCCTCGGTCCTTTTCTTTGTTCTCTTTTCGGCCCCAGAGGGATATATCCTTTTTTTTTACATGTCAAATGGCTCATCATTGTTTACAGTGAGTGACGACGTTGTGCACTTGCGCGCAGGTGGCGCAGGTGTCTATGTTGCGCCTGACTAAAACGCTAGCACTGCAGACACATAGTTGTCTGCAAATCAAAATGTTCTTGTCTTTAATTATTCATTTATAAATTCGTATTCATTCATTCATCCATTTATATTACCTGTTTAAGTTATTTAATTGTATAAAAAAATAAAAATAAAAAAACGATTGGGGCGGGGGCCCCCTGGTGGCCAGCGGGGCCCTAAGCAGCCGCTTGGTTCGCTTATGCCTCGGGCCGGCCCTGCTTGTAGTTAAAGGACAAGATCGGTATTTTACACTTAAAGGCCTGTTTTCAGATTGTTTATGATGAAATAGAACGGTTTTGACAGAAATTTGGACATATGATGCTGGCCCGAAAACTTTCGGGTGTTTATTGTATTACCCCCCACCTCTACAATGGCTGTATAAGTGCACTGGAACAATCCTTCCTAAAATGCATTAAACTTTCGTTTACAAAGACGTGAAACTCACCGAGTGGTCAGGGGTGTTCACTGATAAGCTCACACAAAAATCTCTGCAAAAGATGCTTTCCAACAGCTGTTTTATCGTAGTTATTGTCCAACTCCATTGACTTGTATTAGATGTGCTGTGAGGTACGGTATTACTCCGCCGCCGGAAACGTTGTTTCTATTCTTGCAATTGGTAAAGGTGGATTAGCGCCACCACCTGGGCTGGAGTGTCTATTATTCAAGCTCTCAGCTGAAGAATATACGGGTGTGAGGCGTTTGGAAAAATAGGTCCACAAGTTAACAACGAATGCTAAAACAGCTGTTGGAAAGGATCTTTTGCAGCGATTTTTGTTTGAGCATATCAGTGAACACCTGCACTCGATGAGTTTCACGTCTTTGTAAACGAAAGTTTAATGCATTTTAGGAAGGATTGTTCCAGTGCACTTATACAGCCATTGTAGAGGTGGGGGGTAATACAATAAACACCCGAAAGTTTTCAGGCCAGCATCATATGTCCAAATTTCTGTCAAAACCGTTCTATTTCATCATAAACAATCTGAAAACAGGGCTTTAAGTGTAAAATACTGATCTTGTCCTTTAACTACAAGACACCACACGTTTAAGAGGGAAGTAGCCCCTTGACCCGTGTTTAACATGCGTTTTTACACGTGACATGTGAACGGCCACAGGACGCCTTAATGTATCAAAATATTGGAAATGTGTTTAGAAACCATATCACTGTTATCGAAAAATATTATACTGCGAGATATATTGATATTGAATTATTGTCCAGCTCTACTCTATCATTTACATAACAAGCAAATAAGTCTAAAAAGCATTTGTTGTTTTAAACATTGTGTGAACATTAAAACATGACATTGACATAACGTTTGAAAATGGTAGAATGTAACATTCATCTTACGTTCAGACAACCCAGAAACATTCTTAGAACATCAAGAAAACTGAACACTTTTTTGGCAGAACGTTTTTGGGAACTTTCAGGGAACGTTCTTAGAACTTTTCTCTGTTAGCTGAGAGTCGGACAACATCTTGTCCATTATGAACACAAACACTTGAGGAAATAAGATCATGTATTCAGTGTGAGCCATGAACTCAATACAGATTTATGAAGAAATGTTCATGTGGTTTAGGACATCTAACACTAATAGTCAGCTGTGTGATGGATTTATTTGACATTTAAACACACAGTGTCTCAGTTACTGAGGGATTGAAAGAGGAACATTACATGAAGAGATGGAGGTTAGAGACTTGTGTTTGTAGTTTTGTATCATTCACATAAAGTCTCTGTTCTCTACAGGTTGTGTTATTGTGATATCACAGATGAAGGTTGTGTTGCTCTGACTTCAGCTCTGAGATCAAACCCATCACACCTGAGAGAACTGAATCTGTTTGATAATAATCTAAGAGATTCAGGAGTGAAGCTGATCTCTGATGTACTGAAGAATCCTGACTGTAAACTGAAGATACTGTGGTAAGATTGTGATCTGATGCTCAGACAGAAAACACATATAGATTATAGTGAGACTATATAGAGATAATAACATCTGTAATGGATTTATAGACACTAGTCAACATTGAAAGTGGATCATAAAAGTTCATCTTAGGGTGTTTTCAGACCTGTAGATCGATTGCTTTGTTTTGAAAGCTGGGGTTAAATGCCTACAATGTTGGTTCAGTTCGCATACACAAGACAATATTTCCAAATGAACCAGACTTTGTTAATACAAGTCATGTGTGTGTAAACTTTCCTTTAATTGCTCAGAGTGCATCTGTTTATTTTCTGTGATTCTGCTTAAATTGTCTGTCAGGATTAGAGCCCGAAGCCATTTGTTTTGAGAATAATGGCTGGCTGATGAAGTTATTGGCTGGCTAGCCGGCTCAGCCAAAACCTAAATGACTGCTGCAGCCAAACTTTTCATAGCTGCAAATGGCTGAAGCTGTCACTACATGTCTACAGATGTATATGTTATACTGATTAACTAGATCTCAATCTTTCCAGGTAATGAGAAAATGAGACTGAGAAAAACTGTAATATAAACACACACTGCTATCAGTATTATTTTGGACAAAGTTTTGCACATTTCACTTCAATGTACACTGAATCATGCGTCGTGAATTAGCAATGTGGAAACGATGGTTTGTTACTGCAGTTACATTACGTTCAGTGCTATAAATCTCTCCGTTCCAGAATATTTGGTTCATAACATCAATCTTTGATTCAGGTTTGTGCAACCGTGCCCTGAAGATTTAACAAAAGTCTGGGTAGGTCTAAGTTAAAAAAAAAAAGTAAATAGGAATTAGGAAAGTATGTGAGAAGTGAGATCAAAATTACCTTGCTTGCTTCTTTCCGCCATTTAGATCAGTGCGTGAAAAAAATGCATCGCTTCTTCTGTAGCAATTTTAATTGGTCGTCATCCCTGTGAGTCTCTGGCCGTTTTCCCAATCCGAAGACTGCAGCCTCTGGAGGTCGCATTTTTACGCTGCATACGTCATCAAGACTGTCTTATTTCAAAATATTAACAATTATAAAGTTTATTCTTAGTTAATCGTAAATTGTTGTAATATGCGTATGGCTTGTGAATGTAATGCTCAGTTAACTTAAATAAACCAGGCTTGATGACGTATGCAGCCTGCATATGCGACCTCCGCACGCTGCAACCTTTGGATTGAGAAACGGCCTCTGTGTATCGTAGCAACGAGCGAGCACAAGACTGTGCTGTTATGAAACCAGTCGGAAAATAGATCTCGTGTATTGGTTTATATATTTTGTGTGTGTATGTCTCTATGTGATAGAATTATTATTTTATGCAAATAATTCTAGCCGGCTCAGCCAAACTTTATCAGCTCAATTTGGCTTAAGAAATTATTGGCTGGCGGCAGCTGAACTTCTAAATGGTGGAAATGGCGGCGCCTTCGGGGTCTAGTCAGGTTGGACAGAGAGCAGCTTTACGGGATTATTGTGTGGCTTTTTTTGTAAGTGTGGTTATATTACTTCATTTGTTTAAGTAGGAATCAAAACTTAGATGGGACAACATTCTTACCATGAATATATGTGGAGAAGAGCAATTAAAAGCTGTTTATAAAAGTAACAAGTGCACTTTCGTGTTAAATTGCGTTGACGTGCTCACCAGAATTAATCTACAAAAAGCTATCAGGTATGTTCATGGTTAATTAAGCAATTCATGGGTACCAAAGACGTCACTTCTGCCATGCCCACCACCATATTTGTGTCCGTCTTGGCAGCGAACACATATCTAATGCACTAAATGGTCACATTATAAGTGTAATTGAGGACTTACCAGAAACAAAATACTGATTTTACAATCTGGAGTTAGATGTCGGCTGCCAGTCAGTTCCTACAGTTGTTCGCAATCGCAGAAGAGCGCAAAATCAACAACATTTTGAATTTTTGTGATTCTGCATTATTTGTCATATTCTGTATTAAATATTTCCAGAAATTAAAAATGTCTCATAAAAATAAATAAAATATAATATCTGTCATTATAAATAGAGTAAACAACTTGGTGAATATTTTTGGCTTTAATTTACTAACATGAATAATCAATCCCTCTCATAGCACGCTGTATCCTGTTACCATAACAGCCCTGAACCCCACAGTTAACAGTGAATCTCATCTTCTGAGTACACATAAAACCATTATCTCTACTAGATTTCTGAAGTTTAATGGTAATATATAATGCATTATTTTCATTACGATACACACATGAAAGTCCTCGTGAAACCTGCTTGGCACACCTGCTGTCTCATATGCAAGGATCTGGTGAAGCAATATCAAAATGTATTACAATGTATTGTTTTGTAGTCCTTAAAATAAGCAGTGGTGTATTAAGACCTTGTGGTGCCCCCGACCCACCTCACAAATGATCATGCAAGAATCCACTTAATAATTTATAAGATTTTGTAAGAATGAACAATTATTACATTTCACAAGGAAACTATCAATATAAACATGTCACTTTTGTAAAATTAAACACAAAAATCAACTCTTTAATCTAACATATAACAACATCTGTAGTTAATGTGCAACTACTCAGTGGTGTAATGCTACATTGCTGAACAACACAAACAAAACAATTCCAGTGATATTATGCACAAATTCTCAAACTATTTACAATTGCACTTTTCTGGATTTTGATCAAGCAAACTAGCATATGATGTCTTCAAAATCTATGTCCCTAACCAGTTCAGATTCAATGACAAGCAGGGAAAGTGCAGAAAGACGTTTCTGTGTCATTGTTGTCCTAAATTCATTTTTCACTCGCTTTAGAGTAGATAAAGACCTCTCTCCTTCACAGTTAGATACTGACAAAGTTAAATACAGTATAAGTGCAACAAAAACATTAGGAAATGTTGTCTTTAGTTCATTCTGATCAACAATTTACACCATCTCTGCAGGTGAGGTCTTGTCTTTGATAAAATGTCTGAACTGAATCAGTTCATCAGTCAAATTTTTATCTAGGTCCACTGGAAAAGTGATGACAGTTTATCAGCCCTTATGCACAATTCACTTTCTGTACAGTCCTTACAACAGAGAACACCAAAAAGATCATAGACCTCTTTGTAAGCATCAATACGTTTGGCCAGGCATGATTTTAGTCTGTCCAAAATTACATAATATGTTTCCAGTCACAGAAGCCTGTAATAAATGTATGATTTTGTGAGGAGAAAAGTTTACATGTGTAGCGAATCAGCGGGAGCAGGAGAACGGCGTTATTTAAAACACCATAAACCTCCGACCGAAACACTACGGGAATTGAAGGGAATTTGGGGTAATTCCCATATTTAGCTCAAATGGAATAATAAGTACAATTAACTGTAATCAAGTATACAAATTATTAAGATTTTAAACTAATTTAGCAGAATAATAATAACAATTAATTAATGTATTTGTCCAGCAAATACTCATAATTGTTCATTTAAGAAGTTAATTCTGTGGCCTTTAGAAAATAACATTCTTACTGCTATAAAGTATTTTTAAGCATGTAGCTTTGAGATCTTAACGGCAGATTAAGTGACATTTATTTCATGAGCATTGAACACAGAAACCATTCAATTGTGAAATGCAAAACCGGTTTATTAAACTACGTTACATTACAAAAACACACAAGACTAACTATACATACAAACAACAAACAAGAAACATTTATGAAAGAGAAAGAATGGAAAATTAAGAGAGAGAGAGAGAGAGTAAAGGAAGGGCAATATCACTATAGACTTAACTTCTGCACAAATCATCAGAACTCTAAGAATCACCTTAATTAAAAGGGGCAATAACTTTTTACAGCGCATGAACAAGCGATACTTGCGTTTGGCTTTTGTGAGGCACGTGTGTACGTCCAGCCAGACCCGTCGCCAGACCTCAGTCTTAAGGGGGGCATATGAAATGCATGGGAGGGCACACTTATTATTAGCCTACAGTACGTATACTTATAATAATATATACTCTATTCGCGCAGCACGTAATCATCACATTAAACATAACCATCAGCAATATGATCAGATAGCCTTTAGCCTACACCACAGTACATATAGAAGCAATTTTATGAATATCCATAAATCTATACAACATATTACATGTAACACCAGAGGCATCTCTCAAACATTGCATTTTAAAGTAGTCAACAGAGGGATATGCATTGCCATGAGACACGTGCGTGTGCGCACACACACGCACGCACGCACACTTTGAACCTACGGTAATTGAGTGGAGGCAGCGCTGTCGTCTCTCCCTTCCCTCCTGTCAGTACAGCGGCATTTCTCCGAGCAGAACCTCGGCATTAATAAAGTGTCCACTCGGAATTAAACTTGTGAGTGAGGTCCTTTTCAAAAGCAAGCTGAATCACCGCAGTGAACAAGTCAATATCTTCTGAATGTAGTAGTCTGTTAGTCCCGGGGTCGGGCTCCACCAAGCTGGCATTAGGCTCAGGCTGTCGTCCAGGGTCTGCTTCTCCAACATCAGGCGTCGATGTCGATTCAATTTTGGAGACTGTTGGTGGGCTTTTTAACCATTTGCGGATAATATCCATCTTAAAGCAGTATAGCTAAGCGAAAACTAATTTAGTTTAAAAAAAGTGCGCTAACTGTTGAGCGGCTACACTGACGTAGGCTACGTCACGTACGTGTCGTACGTAGCCTCGTGATAGGCTGTTGCAGTGTAGCTAGATTCCCATCAATCAAACAAAATCACACCATTGTTTTTTATATTTTTAATGTTTTAATTATAAAGAATACAGCATTAATGCAACACAAAATTAGCAACTATGATCATTTAAAATTACAGTATTTTTTAAATACTGGGGGGGGCACAAGCGTCTTTGAGGGCGGGCCCGGCCCCCTATGGCCCGCCCATAGCGACGGGTGTGCGTCCAGCTGTATGGGCGCGTATGCTAGGAAGAGAGTTCCTGAGTTTGTGGTCACGTGACGGAGTCCTTGGAGGTGTCCGTAGGAGTTGTTCCCTTTTGGGTTAATCCGTCGGTCTGGTTAATCTGTGGCGATTAATTTGTCCAATTTGTTAAAGTTTGTCCAAGTGTCAGGGTGCCCTGTGAAAACTATCCGAGAGAGGGACAGGTCTCACAGCGAGCCCGTCTGGGCGCCGTGGCCTCGCTGTTGAGCAGCCGTTTGGCGTGCTGTGCGTGAGCTGTGTGCTGTGAGCTGGATGAATTGGGGTGCGGGCCTCTTAACCTGAGTTTAGACCAACCCCTTGAAGTTCAGATGACCAATCCAAAAGGGTGTTGATAGAGTAGGAAAACTTTGTCTTTGTTTTACCAGACTCATTTGCATAGATGGACTATGCTAAAGATTTTGTTAAATAATAATTTTGATTAATATTTAACAAGTTTGATATCAGTTATAGTAAGATGATGCACATCATTGATCAGGAAAGGAAAAGGGGATTATTAAGAGTGTAAACAAGGTATGGTTTGAAACACACATCAAATAGTAATCTCATGAATGTGAATTATGAGACATGCTAAGATGAACAAAGCATCCCTATAGTGTTACAAGAAAGTGGTTCATTACAGATACAAACATGCAATACAAGGATATATAATATATACAATTTAAACCAATTTATTTTGGTCTTAGCTGTGAGACAGACACATTTTTGTGTCATGGCTGCTTCGTCTCTGCTCACGGTTTGAAGTTTGCTTTGAGGTGTTAATTTGCTTAGATTGGCACAATAAAACAGCCAGAGAGAGAGTCAATAGGTCTGGAAATGTGTGTTATCAGGAGATTAGGATCTTCTGATGAAAGCGTCCGAGCAGACCTGGTGACAAAACTCATTCTAGGGTCACAGCATGAAAACAAGTGTAGTTCGGGGTTCCTCTAACGACTGTTGTTACCGGCAACCAGGGGCGTCGTAAGGGGGGGGGGGGTTGGGATGATTCTAAGGGCCCATGAAATTTTTGGGGCCTCAGCCAAGGACTGTGCCGCACACACAATTCCCTTAAGCTGAGCCCTCTTAGCTCTCCCCCGTCTTTACTAAAGCAATAAAGCCCAAGAAGCAGTGTCTTTGCTGCTTCGAGGGGGTTTATTGCGTTTACAAAACGGTTACTTAATATGCATAACGTTAGAGGGATTTTATAAAATAACACACAAATAAGTTGTAATTATATTAGTACAAATATTACTCTTCCGCCAAACAAAGTAGTTCCTCAGAATCAAGTGTGACTGAAACAGAGCGCAGTTCACAACCAACACAGATGCAGCAAAGACACAATGAAAATATGATTTAAGACTGTGATGTTTATTTTATAAATCACCATTCATCTAATTTATACATTAACATTTGTATTGTGCAACTGTTGAAGTGATGATCAAATATGCTTGGAAGGAAGCATGCTGAACTCTTTCCCCGTCAGCGTTTTTTTTTTTTTATTGCCACCCAGTTTTAGTTTAATGCCTTGCAGAAAAATTATCTTCTTTAAATAAACATAAAATATCAAATGAAATAACAGACCATCCGCTTTCAAAAAAAAAAAAAAAAAAAAAACGTTTCATCCTACCTTCATTTGGTATTTTATCACCTCTCAAATTTTTTAGCTAAAAGCGGAGATAATTCAATTTTTGTGAAGAACTTTAGTAAGAGATCAGATTCAAAGCCATCAAAACTTACACGCTGTGTTTTCAGTGTTGAGTGAATGCGTCAGTGTTTAAGTTGGGTAAGATCGCCACCCAGTGGATAATAGCGGACGTATGAACTTGACTTATAAACTCCTCAGAGAACGTTTTCTCTTTATTGACGAGATGACTCAACAATATTTATCGACATTTATCTGGATATCGCCATTAATTGTGCAATTGTAGACAAATTTAAAATATGATTAAAGACTGTGGTGTTTATTTTCATAAATCAGTACACAGCAACAGTGGCGCAGTGATACTTATGTAATGTGGTATGAACCGTGAGGTTACCGGTGTATTTTATCACGGCTTAGAATGCGTTTCAACCAATCAGAATGAAGAACCAGAACTGCCCGTTTTATACTCTGCGTTTTAGCACCTTCTTTAATTCATGCTCTCACAATGCGCGTGAACTTCAGAAGAGAACAAGGTGTGTGTATTTGATGCTAATTTCTATGATATCTGCATATGTGCACTTCCTTACTATAAATGCAGTTTACACAATGTGACGCTGGAGCAATACAATGCAGTTTTCTTTTCCACTGTAATAAGTCTTCGCTCTGTTCACCCCAGTTTAAAAAAACACAAGGGGATTTACATTCCCTGTTTTATGTTATGATTCTAACGCGAAGTCAGCTCTTATAAGCTGTTTTAATTAACGTAGCCCGTATAACCTAATTAACATAAACTAGGAATGCTAGCGGTTACACACTCCAATGTTTTTGTAACACAATATGCCAATGAAGGATTTTTAGGCGGTTGAGAATCGAGTTGATTGTGATAAAACAGAAATGCAACAAAGGCTTAACTAGTCCAGTTATTAAAGCTGCTCAACTTGCAACAGCTTTAGGAAATCAATCTGTCGTAATCTGCTATAGTTGTTGTAGTTTGTTAGAGAGATGGAGACGTTTATCTACAGTTGTCCTTCATTTCATTTTAGAGTCCTGCTGATTAAAAACATTCTGAAGAATCATTTACGTTAAGAGTAAAGCTGTTTTCTCAAGTTCACGTTAATGATCTGTTGTTATTTTTGCTTTAGTGTAGCTGCTGGTGTGTGAAACCTGTTCTTCACCTTATAAATAATGCTATAATTATAATACAAGCTTTGGTCAAGCATTGTGGTCCGTGTACTTTTGCGTCCATTCATTTTTCCTTTATAAACCATGATATGAAAAATAAAAAATAAACGGTTGTTGTATTTTTAAAATGCAATATTAAATTTCAAAATTTAAATTCAAACTGTATTTAGAACATCATACCCCCCCCCAAAAAAAAAACAAATACTGATGTATTTTCATATTTTTTATGATTTTTGCACCTTTATTATAAATTTAAAACTAAAATTAAAAAACGCGATTATTAGCTATTTCACATTCAGACTTCTTTGGCAGTGATCGCAGTGCTTTGCTTCATGCATGTAAACATCATCATTCTACGCATTTTGTAAATTTCTTCAAGTTTTGTCAAATTATGTTAACACAGCAAGCAAAAAACGAGACTCTATCGTCCGGCTATGTGCAATTGAGAATGAGGACATGCGTCACGGTAACTTGCTGTCACGTGACAAATTGAGCCCGTCCACCATTTTGGGAGGGCACGCTAACGGTTGCCAGGAGCAACAGTGTATGATCAATTCAAAGACGGAGCGGGAAAGAGCAGAAATTGTAATATAAATTTCGAGGAAAATTTAGCAGAAATGGAGAAGAATGCGGCAAAAGGGTCCTTACAGGGAGAAGCTTACAACCAATGCCAAACAGAGGTATTTAGAGAAGCTTTGCGGATATTAAAAACGTTGATCCATACGAGGTGCCTGCAGCTGAATGGAAGAGAGACCTAGACTCTTTACCACTGCACGTATTTGGAAATTGTTAATTACTTGGTTTTCGGCATCAGTTATTACACTATGCAAGAATTTAAAAGCCTGAAGTCATTGGAAAGCTACGAAACATTCTGCTGCGGCTGGGTGCGCGACTTGGTCATCTAACGTTACAAGCCTTCAAATTGTGAAAAATAACATTGTACTGGCAAAGGTAAGTTGCTTCACCTTTAGGCAAGTCACTTTTATTTATATAGTGCTTTTTACAATCCAGATTGTATCAAAGCAGCTTAACAGTAATAACAGGAAAATAACAAAGTTTGCTTCTGTGGATCAAACAGTGATGTATCATCCAGCTCAGTTAAGTTCAAATGAAGTAGTGATATATATAATGTTCGTTAATGTATTACATGCAGTGATGTACATTTTATGTCTTTGTAAAAGAGTACAAAAATAGTGTCAATGCAGGAAGATGAATTATTTTATTGAATATAAGGTGAATATTACTTTGTATGTTAATGAGTTTTAACACACTCTCATCGACTCGGAGATGCGGTCAAAAGTAATGTCCTTTCTTCTTACATCCACCCAAGAAATCCGACGTCGTCTTGTCACATCGGAGACATGCTCTCCTTGAGTCTTTTTCCATTTAGGGAAACGAAAAAACCGTAACAAATGGTTCCTAGACTTTCCACGACAATCGTGGGAGACACTGGTGCAAATTTTTTACACAGCAGTGTTTTCCAGGCATTCTAAAATAGCGCGACAACCTCCTCTACTACCTATACAAACAATGAACGAGTTTGGCGGGTTACCACCCAAAATGGTGGAAAGGGGAGGATGACTCGGTCTCTGGGGGCGGGGCACTGTGTCGTGACGACATCTCCTCATTCTCAATAGGAACACACTTCTACCCTAAATAACCTTGAACTTGGTTACATGCCGCTTGTAAAATCTCTTTTTCAACCACTGGTTGGATTGCTGAAGGCTACAGGTTGCTGGTCAAGACAACGATATCTCAAGAAATGTTGGTTTGTTTATTGAATAAGAAATGTGTGGTTCTGAAACATAAATAAAGTACAAACATGAATATGTAAATATTACAACGGTTAAATAATCCACTAGTAAACAGATTAATAATGAATAACAACTAAAACACTACAACTCTGCATTTATACTATAATTACAACTACTTATATTATGAAACTTAAACACGAACATGTAGAAAGTGTGTTATTTATGTGCATGCACAGTTCACGTGCTCGTCTCTGCCGTGCACGTGCAATGGCGCTGCTATTATGCAAAACTTAGAGCGCATGTGCATTGTTAACATGTAAAGAAGCATTTATGATTTGAAATGAATAAATGTAAACATATACACATAACAAGAATGCTAACTGGATGAAGTAATAGTTGATTGGATATCATCGAATAATATTTAGAGTGTAAACATCTGCATGTTATCACACCAATCATAACTATAATATGTAAACGTCCTATAAAGTTACTTATATACATATATAATTACTTACATCGTCATACACGCACACGTATACATAATCAATAAACACTTCAATAATTTGGCACTTAATCCACCTGTTTCGGTCTATAAACTATCTACAACGTGCAGCCAACTCCGCTATACGGTTCTCTCTCCCGCTCCGTAACCTAGCAACCCCAGTGCGAACTTTTGGAAGAGTCCATTTCTGATGAAACGGTAGGGGTGTTTGGGAAAGTCCATGTATTAGGCATTTAGTTTCTACACCGCTTTTGCCAAAATAACTTGGAGAAGTACTGTATTCCATCATGTAAGCAACAGGTGTTCAAGGTGTTTGCTTTAATTTCTTTTACATGTTGTAAACATACGCATCGTCTATTTTTGGGCTATTAGACTATTGTCACAACCGGCTCAAGTCATGACAAAAAAGGAGGACGCAGTGAAACTCAAAGTAATAATTAATCTTTTATTTAAAGAAGGTAATAATTAAACTGAACTTGATAAGGCTTTTTGACAATTTTAAAGGGAACAAATCAGGCGCGGAGCTACAGATTGACAGCTGACCCGCCCAATCAGAAATGTAAAAAATACAACTCTGTATAGTTAGACATGTATACTACTTTATGTGGTGTATTTTATCTATTGCATGTTATGTTAAAAACAGTAAAATTATAAGTAAGCCTGATAACTATTTAATAACTATTATAAAGCAGTTGAATGTTGCGTTACATTATGGTTAATGAGAAAAAAAATATTCCCGAGCAGCTTTCAGCCATGATCACTTTGAGAACTTTTTTGCAAGCAAGTGGAAAACGTATTTTGAATAACAACACGTTATAAATATGTGCTGCGCGCTTTCCTCTCAATACCATAAACACACAACAAATATGACAGCGGGGTAAAAAATAGAAAGAAAGCATCTGATCACAGTGATGTTGTTTGATATAGCCTATACCAGCTCTCTAACTCAGCACTATAAGTCACGCCACGTTTATTGCTACACTTTATACAATATAGCCTATTGCTTTTAAGCAACAAATAGCCTATCATAACAACCTCTAAGCATACAGTGTAATTGAGACATTAATTTAAGAAATGCATTTAAAGCAGAAAGACGTAGGCTGCGGAAATATAGTGGGTTCACTTCAATCCACACCACAGACGTTCTTGGTTTGCTTCTTATTTATTAAATCGAGGCAATTGTTTGATTAAACATTGATTAATATTAAGATACAATTTATACAAAACGAAATTCACTTTAAAGAAAGTCTTTCTACAAAACAATGCACGGCTCGCAAAATCGCTAGCCCGACGTCCCTGGGGCTATGGCGAATTCCTGTCGGACTATTCTGCGCCCTGCCCGTCGGGCGGAGGAAAAAATATTGTAATGTGTTTGCATTCTCTCAGATTTAGTTAGGTAATTATATTGTATGTAATTCGGCGTCATCTTGTTAGTCATTAATATCCTCACTAACAAGTGAAACTGTCAGGAAATTAAGTGAACGCATAATTAAACCCATTATTCCTTTCGTTCACGTCTGATATGCGTTGGATGTGCATGCGCGCTCCTCGGCTCCGCTCTTCACGAGTAGGCTTGCTCTTGTGCTCATCAAAAAGTATATTAAATGTTTATTTATTTGTCATTTCGTTTAACCTCAGAGTCTAACATTATTCTAGCAATTCCCTTTTTCTTTCTTTATTTAGTAAGTTAACTTAAATATGTGAGAACGAAAATATATTTTTAGTGATTTGCATGAAGTGAATATGATGTTAGAAGCTTCATTTTAAGCATTTAGTAGCCGTATTTATTTAAACACTTTAATAGGCTATTAAAAAAGTATAAGGTTTTTTGGGGTTCATTTATATTTCTTGTCACTGTGTGCAGGTTCTTTTTTGTAGGCTTTTTACCAAAAAGGCTTAATTAATGTCACGTTGCATTACAATTTAAAGTATCAATAATGTAAAAAATGTGACGTGCAGTTCGGGTGTGTGTGTGTATGCTGTTTAAATTAGTGTTCTGAAGTCTTGACGAATTTTATAGACTTGTTATAGTTTCTTATGACACCCATAGATTCAGGCCCACCCGGACTTAATCCATGCCCACCCATATGTCACGTTCTGCATCCGCCACTGGAACAAATGTATTTGAAACCACAAAAATAGCAAACCAATACTTACAAAATAAAGAAGTAACTAAACACAAATTAACCAAACGAAACCCAAGCGGAGATCTCTCTCCAAACACAATCAACCCCAAACTTAAATAATGAAAGATAACGAGCCACAGGTGCAGATGATGTAGCGGTACAGCTCCACCCACTGGCTGCCGTAGCGGGGAAGCAAGAGACCCGTCACACTATTAACCCTTGTGCATTGTTCAAATTTACTACCCTTTCGTGTTGTTAGTGGATGAAAACATCCACTAAATTCAACGGCTATAAAAATGTATCGGATGAGTATTTTTTCCAAATTTTTTTACATAAATCTGTTAATCAACCTCAGTACTGATCAAAACTACCAAATCTTCACAAAAATTCAATGATTTTAACTCTTTAATTGCCAAGTTTATAAGTGGTGTCACTGATTTGGGGAAAAAACACACACAAAATGACCGATTTTCAATATAAAATGTGATTGTAAACTGGATTTTTTTAAACCTTTTTCACAGTCTTGGGCATGCCAAAGATTGGTAAAAACATTGGCTTTGAAGCATTTTTAGTTTTTGTGCAGCATCAGTTTACATTTTTTTCTCCCTCATTTATTGTTAGTGGCTGTTTTTGCCCCATTGACTTCCATTATAACCACATTTTTTGATTGCAGAGCTATGACACCTTTTTATCATGCATTTTTGAATGTTGGTGTTTTTTCCTTTTGCTAAGAGGTCAAATTAGTCATTTTTACTGTTGATCACCATGTGGCACTATTAACCCTTTAGTAGCCCTTTGCAAAAACAAAGCTTAATTTCTGGCTTGTACATTGTGTTTTAAGGAGTATAACTCCATAATAAAAGCATATTTGTGTGTGTGTGTGTGTGTGTGTGTGTGTGTGTGCGCGCGTTTGTGTGTGTGTGCGTGCATGCGTATGTGTGCGTATGTGTGTGTATGTGCATGAAAAAAAGATATTCTGTAAAAATCTTCTCTGCATTAGACATTAGATTTATGAACATCATTATTATGAACACATAAGTGTTTAGTCATTCCAACAGGACTTGCAGCATATCACTTGGTGCTCTCTGCAAGTTTGTCTGGAGGGACAGCAACTCATGCACGAGGGAGGTGAAAAGCTGTTTAGGAGAAGGCTTTCCTAGAAGACCTGGGAAAATCTCTGCAGCAATATTGAGGAGAGAGCATCACCCTCGCACTCCACTTGCTACTGCACTGGTGAGAGAGATTCAGTCTCCTGCAGCTGTCTCTCCAGACACAAATCCACAGACACCAGCAGGCACCAGCAGCTCAGGAGTGAAGAGGGGAACATGCAATTGGTGCAAAGAACAAACATGTCAGCCCTTGCATCTGTTGTGGTGGACAAACTTGCAGAGAGCACCAAGTGATATGCTGCAAGTCCTGCTGGAAATACTGAACACACCCCCGGCACACATACACACTAAAAGTTAGTTTGATTGTTTAGTTCTCCATCCATCCTCTACTCTTGCTTCATTGTTCAATTTATTTGAAGTTGTTTTTGTGTTCATAATAAATGATGTTCATAAATCCGATGCAGAGAAGATTTTTACAGAAAATTCCCCTAACCCCAACCATCACAAAAACCCTTCTCCTAACTTCACATTTTCAGGAAACATCATTTTGTTTGATTTATAAACTTGTTTCCTCATGGGGACCTCAAAATGTCCCCACAAGGTCACAAAGACACTGGTATTCATATCTTTGTGGGGACAATTGGTCCCCACAACGTGATAATTACCAGGTACACACACACACACACACACACACACACACACACACACACACACACACACACACACACACACAAACACACACACACACACACACACACACGCGCACATGCACACACACAATAATATGCTTTTATTATGGAGTTATACTCCATATAACTCAATGTACAAGTCAGAAATTAAGCTTTGTTTTTGCACAGGGCTACTAAAGGGTTAATAGTGCCACATGGTGATCAACAGTAAAAATTACAAATTTGACCTCTTAGCAAAAGGAAAAAAATCCAACATTCAAAAATGCATGATAAAAAGGTGTCATAGCTCTGCAATCAAAAAATGTGGTTATAATGGAAGTCAATGGGGCAAAAACAGCCACTAACAATAAATGAGGGAGAAAAAAATTAAAACTGATGCTACACAAAAACTAAAAATGTTTCAAAGCCAATGTTTTTACCAATCTTATACATGTTCAAGACTCTGAAAAAGGTAAACAAAAATCCAGTTTACAATCACTTTTTATATTGAAAATCGGTCATTTTGTGTGTGTTTTTTCCCCAAATCAGTGACACACCTTATAAACTTGGCAATTAAAGGGTTAAAATCATGGAATTTTTGTAAAGATTTGGTAGTTTTGATCAGTACTGAGGTTGATTAACAGATTTATGAAAAAAAATTTGGAAAAAATATTCATCTGATAAATTTTTACAGCCGTTGAATTTAGTGGATGTTTTCATCCACTAACAACACGAAAGGGTAGTAAATTTGCCCACGGTATATCGTTGAGTTTTTAAAAAATTTCAAAGCATTTTCTTAAAATATATGTAAATATAAGATTTGTCACCAAAAATCATTCAATTTGCTAAAACAGAGAGAAAGTTACGGCCAAATTAAGAGTAAAAAAAACTCTGTAGTGGATGAAAACATCCCCAACAACACACAACAACACAACAACAAACTTTCACTGACAACCTAAATTTTGCCTTGTTTTAGCCAAAATTGCTTGCTGGGAAGCCGGTGAAAGCGGAAGACAGATACACGTTTTATAATTAAGGGCTATTTTCAATGAACATGCAGTGTTGCAGTCAGAAACAATTGACTAGTTTTAGATTCAGCTGCGCATCTGTCATCGCAACAAGTTATGGACACAGGTATTTAAACGCAAATCAACATTCATTCACAACGAGAAATGTTCAAAGTGAACGGGAAGGACTGTGCGAAAATAGAGAGATTATGCAGTATAAAAAAGACCGACGTCCAACAGTAAAAAAGTAGTTTGTTATTTATATACATGATTTTCACAAATCAGGCTCTATCTAAAACAATCAAATTGGAATGAACACCGACTGCTTGTTAAAGCTCTACTGTGTACTTTATTGAGTTAATTCTTAACAAAAACCCATGTTTTCTTTCAAAAGTATGTGCTCATTCATGTGTAATTACTTCCCACCCACTAATCAAAGTATTCTCGTAAGTGTAGAATCTGCTATTTAAAATGCATACCGTCGAAGCCATAGATATGTATAAAGGCTAGATGGCTCGTCCGCGCTGCTGGCCAATGGAGTGCAACGTCCGCATTTTGGCGGCCATCTTAGGACAGGGCGCTCGCTCACTCGTAGCATTGAGTTTTAATGATGCAGGTACTTTTAAATGACCATAACTTGCTTAATTTTTTACCGATTTTCAAACGGTTTGGTTTGTTATAAACGTCAAAGATGTACCTATGACACTGAATACGTATACTAAAAATAAAAAATAAATTCATGAAACATGTTAAAGCATCCAGAATTAAAGCCACGTTAATAACGTTTGTAAAAATGCAAACCGTTTGAAAATCGGTAGAAAATTGAGCAAGTTATGGTCATTTAAAAGTACCTGCACCATTAAACTCAATGCTACGAGTGAGCGAGCGCCCTGTCGTAAGATGGCCGCCAGGTGATGCCGTTAGGGACTCCGCCTTGAGCCATCTAGCCTTTATACATATCTATGGTCGAAGCGCTCTCTGGCTGAATCCATCATAGATATGTATATAAAGGCTAGATGGCTCGTCCGCGCTGATGGCCAATTGAGTGGAACGTCCGCATTTTGGCGGCCATCTTAGGACAGGGCGCTCGCTCACTCGTAGCATTGAGTTTTAATGATGCAGGTACTTTTAAATGACCATAACTTGCTTAATTTTTTACCGATTTTCAAACGGATTGGTTTGTTATAAACGTCAAAGATGTACCTATGACACGGAATACGTATACTAAAAATAAATAAAAAATTCATGAAACATGTTAAAGCATCCAGAATTATAGCCACGTTAATAACGTTTGTAAAAAACCAAACCGTTTGTAAATCCGTCAAGAATTCAGCAAGTTACGAGCATTTTAGTTGGCGTATGTCACTCACGTCCCGTCCACAGCAGCAGGGAGCAGCACTATGGCAGCACTGACCTAAGATGGCCGCCAAGTGACGACATAGCTGACTCCGCCTTGAGCCATCTAGCCTTTATATACATATCTATGGAATCCATGTTGTGCCTCCATCTTTGAAATACATTCGCCGACGAGGGACATTCCTGAAATTCAAGCTCCGCCTTTCGCGCTTTCACTCTACACTCAGGTGGCCGATAGCTGAAGCCTCCGGAGGTTGCATGTGTAGGCGCTATACGTCATCAAGACAGTCTTATTTCAGAATATTAACAATTATAAAGCTGACAATTATTCTTAGTTAATTGTAAATTGATGTAATATGCGTATGACTTGCGAATGTAATGCTCAGTTGATTTAAATAAACCAGGCTTGATGACGTATCCAGCCTGTGACCTGCGTTGCGTAGCTGAATCCTTCGGATTTTACAACAACCGCACACCGTGATGAACCTGCGATCTAATGCTTTGATTTGAAAGCCTGTTGAAGACATATTCTCGAGGACATTAAAACAAATCGCCAAGGATGCGAAACGGGGATTTTAAACGACAACGTGACAGGAAAAACATCAAGACCAAAGTCACTATTGGAGTTAGTTTTCCAAGATGGGGCTCAAGGGACACTGAAGTTTACTTTCTATATTCTCCACAGGTAATTCAGCATATTCGTTTACATCTATACAGTCTATGTTGTAAACTTGAAGTTTTATAGTTCCTTGGCTAACTTTAGCATGATTATGCATAACACTTGTTAGTGTAAACATGCATGTGGTTTAATGTGTCCGAACAGACACACGCCGTCTCTCCGCCCATTTATGTAATCTGAGTTACTGAGATAAATGTTTTTCATCTTTTCTGGCCTCTAGCACAAACACACGGTGACAGCGCTATTTTTAGCCTTTCATTGATAAAAGCGTCTGATCTGCGCGTCTTTCGTTTCATTTTACAAGCGTGTGAAAATTGCGCGATCTTTTTTCACCAATATAAGAGAAAGCTCTTACATATACACGGACATGTAACGTTTACTTAAAACATAAGCATTGTACTCTGACATAATGTCTGACATAATACTCTGATAAAAGCGTCTGATCTGCGCGTCTTTCGTTTCATTTTACAAGCTTGTGAAAGTTGCGCGATCTTTTTTCACCAATATGAGAGAAAGCTCTTACATATACACGGACATGTAACATGTTTACTTAAAACATAAGCATTGTACTCTGACATAATGTCTGACATAATACTCTGATAAAGTGAAAGTTGCGCGATCTTTTTTCACCAATCTGAGAGAAAGCTCTTACATATACACGGACATGTATTGTTTACTTAAAACATAAGCATTGTACTTTGACATAATATTAGTTCGCGTCCATTTAAACCCGTCATGGTTGCTTTTTGTATGTGATTTTAAGCGGACATATAATGACAATCAGACTTTTTTCATGTTAAACATAAATCTGTGTGCTTTGATGGATCACAGGCAAAGGACATTGCAAATTGTTTATTTTTTTCTCATTGCTTTTGCTTTGTAGCTACTGGAAGCCATGTTAACCTTGGCATGACACGGCTGGGCCACCGTACGAGTTAAAACGCGTTCCGAATGGGGGGGCTAGAAAGTAATATTCAGTTACTTGTCATATAGACTTTCACCGCTAGATGGGAGTAGATCCTACACAGTGGAGCTTTAATTAAAAATAGCCGTTAAAGGTAGAACCCCTCAGTTGAAACTGAAAAACTAAGCGGAGGAAGAAAATCCCCAGTTTAAGATTAATGTTAAATAATTGTGTTGTTTAACACTTGTATTGAAATAATTATTTTTTCATTAAAACCTTTAAAACCCGTTTTCATTAAGTCATGGAAGTAAAAAAGCAGGCTTTTAATTGCTTTAAATGGCTATCCAATATATCATCAAAAAATAATTTACAAGTATGTAAGAAAAGGTTTGTACTGTAAAAATACTGTATTTGTTACGTTGTTAGGAGATAAAGAATTTACAAACCGCAAAGTCTCTGCAAGGTTCAGCACTTGGACAGCGTCAGTTTTTTTAAGCATTACTTAAAAATGTTTCTCATCTCACCATATCCGCAGGTACAGAGTCATTATAATAAATCCGTGAGGTAGCATTTAAAAACATTTAAAAACAGATGCATTTGTTTAAAGCAAAGCATTTATTTACTTACCAGGCTGCAGGTGAAGCAGCCCTTTGTGCCTTCTAACGTCTCATAATTAGTCCTAATTTATGTCCAAGAGACTCAATAATAATCTTTCACGTTCAATCCTTAAATCTTTCATATTTAAAAGCGTTTTTGTGCTGCTGCGCATTCATGTATCTGTTAAGCAAACCCGCGTTGTCGTCCCGTTTCGGCGCATATTACTAATGCGCTCTTCAAATAACAAAAAAACATTGCGCCATTGACTTTAGACCAGGTTTTCGTTGGTCAATTGCGTAGTCTATTTTAGTTGCCTCAAAATAGCAACGCACCAACAATGCGCCTGAACACACCTCGTTTTCAGACCAGAACGCCCATGGGCGCAAAAGGGGGCGCAAATGCATTTGCTATTTAAACAACGCGGCGCTAAACGTGAAAATTATAATTGCGCAGGGTGGAAACTAGCAAAAGACACTTGCGTCGCGCATTGCGCTGCTTTGCGCTGGCTGTAAGATAGAGCCCATTATCACAAATCAACATTTATAGTTTCAAACTTTGTAGATGTTCAGTCTTGCCAGTTATAATCTACGCGTTTTAATATAGTCTTAATGAGTACAGTTAGAAAGGGGAAATATTGGGCCAGAGGACCAGAATCACATACATTTACAAATCATAATGAATAGAATGTGATGTTCACGTGCATAATGACGCGCTCTGCGAATTCACAGCCAGAAGAAGCCTACTGAAACAGCAAAACTGTGTAAGTAAAGTAAATAAATTACAAGAACCAAAATTAGCATTTTTGTAAAACTGAAAAAAAAATCGAATTATTTGCTTTTCAATTGTAAAATACTCGGTTTTTGCTTGCTGTGTTAACATAATTTGACAAAACTTGAAGAAATTTACAAAATGCGTAGAATGATGATGTTTACATGCATGAAGAAAAGCACTGCGATCACTGCCAAAGAAGTCTGAATGTGAAATAGCTAATAATCGAGTTTTTTTATTTTATTTTTTAATTTATAATAAAGGTGCAAAAATCATAAAAAAATATGAAAATACATCAGTATTGTTCTAAATACAGTTTGAATTTAAATTTTGAAATTTAATATTGCATTTTAAAAATACAACAACCGTTTATATTTTATTTTTCATATCATGGTTTATAAAGGAAAAATGAATGGACGCAAAAGTACACGGACCCATTGTTGACCCAGTCTTATTTGAGGCATAAGGTAACTGTATAGAAAAGATGCATTGTTGTTGGTCCGTGTAACGCTTCACAATTCAATTTTCAGACCATACAATGTAAATGCAAAAATAAAAAAATGAACCTAAAAGTTCATTTTTCATTTTTTCTGGATAACCTTTTCATTGGATAATTGTCATTTTTCTCTAATTTTCTTAATTTTACTTTAACTAAATTGTAAATTAAGAAATGAAACATTTAAACAAATGAAAACTAGGCGATTTTCTCTTTTTTGTATTTTTCGTTTATCTGTTTGCTGTGGGTCGTACTCGACGCACACTCTTTCGGTGATATTTTACCGTAATGAATATGAATTGTCCACGGCCCGTCAGTATTGCAATTGATCCAGATCAATATGTCCAGTAATGTTAAGATTAATCAGAACAGTACTGACAGGAAGACGATCACATGCAATGATTTTGCTATGACGTATTTAATGTACCTTGGCTGTTATTAGGGCCCGAGCACACTAGTGTGAGGACCCTATTGTTTTTGCTTCGTTCATTAGGGCCCGAGCACCGAGGAGCAGGCCAGAATGGCCTGCACCGAATGGTGCGAAGCCCTATTGTTTTTGCTCGGATTTATTATTAGGGCTCGAGCACCGAGGAGCAGGCCAGAATGGCCTGCACCGTAGGTGCGAAGCCCTATTGTTTTTGCTCGGATTATTAGGGCTCGAGCACCGAGGAGCAGGCCAGAATGGCCTGCACGGTAGGTGCGAAGCCCTATTGTTTTTGCTCGGATTTATTATTAGGGCCCGAGCACCGAGGAGCAGGCCAGAATGGCCTGCACCGTAGGTGCGAAGCCCTATTGTTTTTGCTCGGATTATTATTTTTATTATTATTATTATTTTTTTTTTTTTTTAACACTTTTGGACATTTTGGGGGCCTTAACATACTCGAAAACTCTTGAAATTTGGCACAGACGTCAGAGTCGTCCGTCATCGCAGAAATCCAAAGGCTGGAACACGGGTGTGGCACGGGGGCTCTATAGCGCCCCCTGTAATCCAAAAAAAAACATTGATGCACAGATCGGGCAAAAATGTACGCACATGTACGAGAGTTGGTAAGCATATAGATCTCATCGACCCGAACAACTTTCGCCCTCTAACATTTAAGCTCCGCCCAACAGGAAGTCCGCTATTTTGGATTGTTTAAAAAATGCATTCGTTGAACTTTTAAATACTCCTCCTAGTGGATTCATGGGATTGACACCAAACGTGGTGAACATGATGTCGAGACATTGGACTTGCTATATTGCGAAGGGATTTTTGATATCTCGAACGGTTCTGCCATGGCGAGGCGACGAATTTATGGCGAATTTAGAGAAACAGGAAGTGTCTAATTTCTAAGGCAAAAAATATCTTATTGTGATGCCATGCGGGGTGTTTGTTCGTCTGAAGATTCCGATCGCATCGATGTGCCTATTGTGACTCCCGGGTATAGCGCCACCACCAGGCGCCAGGAAGTGTGTCAGTCACAAAGCTGGATTTTTTTTGACAGTTCAATGCTATGTTCTTTTAAATACTCCTTCTAGAAAAATCATACAATTGACACCAAAAGTGGTGAACATGAAGCCGAGAGATTGTAGATGATAAATTGCGAAGGGATTTTTGATATCTCAAACGCTGTTCCCATGGCAACGCGTCAAACTTTACTTTCATTTTAAAGGCTTATTTAAGCCTTTCAGTTGACGCCGATGTTCTTTTAAATACTCCTTCTAGAATAATCATGCGATTGACACCAAAAGTGGTCAACATGAAGCCGAGACATTGCAGATGATAAATTGCGAAGGGATTTTTGGTTGTCTCGAACGCTGTTTCCATGGCAATGCCGCAAACTTTACTTTTATTTCAGGCATATTTAAGGCTCTTGGCGTGATTAGATTAACCTTAAAGTCGGCACACACATCAGAGTTGTCGGCTGTTTAGTTTGCACAAAAAGGTCAGACATAGGCGTGTCTCTTAAGTGGCTCACTAGTGCCCCCGTTTGTCTAAAATGTGGGGGTTTTTTTAGCTACAGTCCCCAAATGACTCAGTAACAACATGAAATAGCCCACTGGTATTTACCCACTTGATGCCCTTGCCCACCGTGCATCGTTTTCTCGGATGCACCGTGTAGCGGTAAAAAAACGTGCGAGGGCCCGCCATTGCTGCTTGCAGCTATATTTTTTATTATTATTAGGGCCCGAGCACCGAGGAGCAGGCCAGAATGGCCTGCACCGAATGGTGCGAAGCCCTATTGTTTTTGCTCGGATTATTATTATTTTTTTTTTTTTATTATTTTTTTTTTTAACAGTTTTGGGCACTTTGGGTGCCTTAACATACTCAAAAACTCTTGAAATTTGGCACAGACGTCAGAGTCGTCTGTCATTGCGAACGGGCAAAGGCTGGAACACGGGCGTGGCAAAGGGGCTCTGTAGCGCCCCCTGTAATGCAACAGAAAACATTGGTGCACAGATCGGACAAACATGTACCCACATGTACGGGAGTTGGTACGCATATAGAACTCATCGACCCGAACAACTTTCACCCTCTAACATTTAAGCTCCGCCCAACAGGAAGTCGGCTATTTTGGATTGTTTAAAAAATGCATGCGGTGAACTTTTAAATACTCCTCCTAGGGGATTCATGCGAATGACACCAAATGTGGTGATCATGATGTCGAGACATTGTACTTGCTAAATTGCGAAGGGATTTTTGATATCTCGAACGGTTCTGCCATGGCGAGGCGACAAAGTTGTGGCGAAATCAGAGAAACAGGAAGTGTTTAATATCTAAGGTAAAAAATGTCTTATTGTGACGCCATGCGGGGTGTTTGTTCGTCTGAAGATTCCGATCGCATCGAAGTGCCTATTGTGACTCCTGGGTATAGCGCCACCACCAGGCGCCAGGAAGTGTGTCAGTCATGAACTTTTAAATACTTCTCCTAGGGAATTCATACGATTGACACCAAACGTGGTGAACATGATGCTGAGACATTGGACTTGCTAAATTGCGAAGGGATTTTTGATATCTCAAACGGTGTTGCCATGACGAGGCGACAAATTTATGGCGAATTCAATGAAACAGGAAGTGTCTAATATCTAAAGCAAAAAATGTCTTATTGGGATGAAACGCAGTGTGTATGTTCGGCCAAGGATTCCGATCGCATCGATGTGCCTATTTTGAGTCTCGGGTATAGCGCCACCAACAGGCACCAGGAAGTGTGGAAGTCACAAAAGGTGGATTTCTTGACAGTTGCATATGGTGAACTTTTAAATACTCCTCCTAGGATTTTCATGCGATTGACACCAAAAGCGGTCAACACGATGCTGAGACATTGTAGATGATAAATTGCGAAGGGATTTTTGATATCTCGAACGCTGTTCCCATGGCAACACGTCAAACTTTACTTTTATTTTCAGGCATATTTAAGGTCTTGGCGTGCACTTTGGGTGCCTTAACATGCTCGAAAACAACGGAAATTTGGCACAGATGTCAAAGTCACGTGCCACTAGGCTCATGCAAAGGCTGGAATATGGGTGTGGCAAGGGTGCTCTGTAGCGCCCCCTGTAATGCAAAAACAAACATTGGGGCACAGATCGAGCAAACATGTACGCACATGTACGAGAGTTGGTACGCATATAGATCTCATCGACTCGAACAACTTTCGCACTCTAACATTTAAGCTCCGCCCAACAGGAAGTCGGCTATTTTGGATTGTTTAAAAAATGCATGCGTTGAACTTTTAAATACTCCTCCTAGTGGATACATGGGATTGACACCAAACGTGGTAAACATGATGTCGAGACATTGTACTTGTTAAATTGCGAAGGGATTTTTGATATCTCGAACGGTTCTGCCATGGTGAGGCGACAAATTTATGGCGAAATCAGAGAAACAGGAAGTGTCTAATATCTAAGGCAAAAAATGTCTTATTGTGATGCCATACAGGGTGTTTGTTCGTCTGAAGATTCCGATCGCATCGATGTGCCTATTGTGACTCCCGGGTATAGCGCCACCACCAGGCGCCAGGAAGTGTTTCAATCACAATGGTGAATTTTTTTAACAGTTCCATCCGATGTTCTTTTAAATACTCCTTCTAGGATATTCATGCGATTGACACAAGAAGTGGTCAACATGATGCCGAGACATTGTAGATGATAAATTGCGAAGGGATTTTTGATATCTCGAACGCTGTTCCCATGGCAACGCGTCAAACTTTACTTTCATTTTAAAGGCTTATTTTAGCCTTTCAGTTGACGCCGATGTTCTTTTAAATACTCCTTCTAGAATAATCATGCGATTGATGCCAGAAGTGGTCAATATGATGCCGAGACATTGCAGATGATAAATTGCGAAGGGATTTTTGATATCTCGAACGCTGTTCCCATGGCAACGCCGCAAACTTTAATTTTATTTCAGCCATATTTAAGGCTCTTGGCGTGCTTAGATTAACCTTAAAGTCGGCACACACATCAGAGTTGTCGGCTGTTAAGTGTGCACAAAAAGGTCAGATAAAGGCGTGTCTCTTAAGTGGCTCACTAGTGCCCCCGTTTGTCTAAAATGTGGGGTTTCTTTTAGCTACAGTCCCCAAATGGCTCAGTAACAACATTAAATAGCCCACTGAAATTTACGCACTTGATGCCCTTGCCCACCGTGCATCGTTTTCTCGGACGCACCGTGTAGCGGTAAAAAAAACGTGCGAGGGCCCGCCATTGCTGCTTGCAGCTATATTGTTTTAATTATTTATTTATTTTTTTTTTAACACTTTTGGACTTTTTGGGGGCCTTAACATACTCGAAAACTCTTGAAAATTGGCACAGACGTCAGAGTCGTCCGTCATCGCAGAAATCCAAAGGCTGGAACACGGGCGTGGCACAGGGGCTCTGTAGCGCCCCCTGTAATGCAAAAAAAAACATTGATGCACAGATCAGGCAAAAATGTACGCACATGTACGAGACTTGGTACGCTTATAGATCTCATCGACCCGAACAACTTTCGCCCTCTAACATTTAAGCTCCGCCCAACAGGAAGTCGGCTATTTTTGATTGTTTAAAAAATGCATGCGTTGAACTTTTAAATACTCCTTCTAAGGGATTCATGCGATTGACACCAAACGTGGTGAACATGATGTCAAGACATTGTACTTGCTAAATTGCGAAGAAATTTTTGATATCTCGAACGGTTCTGCCATGGCGAGGCGACAAATTTATGGCGACATCAGAGAAACAGGAAGTGTCTAATATCAAAGGCAAAAAATGTCTTATTGTGATGACACGCGGTGTGTTTGTTCGTCTGAAGATTCCGATCGCATCGATGTGCCTATTGTGACTACCGGGTATAGCGCCACCACCAGGCGCCAGGAAGTGTGTCAGTCACAAAGGTGGATTTTTTTTGACAGTTCCATGCGATGTTCTTTTAAATACTCCTCCTACAATGTTTATGCGATTGACACCAAAAGTGGTCAACATGATGCCAAGACATTGTAGATGATAAATTGCGAAGGGATTTTTGATATCTCGAACACTGTTCCCATGGCAACCTGTCAAGCTTTACTTTCATTTTTAAGGCATATTTAAACCTTACAGCTGCATGCGGTAAACTTTTAAATACTCCTCCTGGGGAAATAATGTGATTGACTCCAGAAGTGGTCAACATAATGCTGAGACATTGTAGATGATAAATTGCGAAGGGATTTTTGATATCTCGAACGCTGTTCCCATGGCAACGCGTCAGACTTTACTTTCATTTTAAAGGCATATTTAAGCCTTTCAGTTGACGCCAATGTTCTTTTAAATACTCCTTCTAGAATATTCATGCGATTGACGCCAGAAGTGGTCAACATGATGTCGAGACATTGTAGATGATAAATTGCGAAGGAATTTTTGATATCTCAAACGCTGTTCCCATGGCAACGCGTCAAACTTTACTTTCATTTTAAAGGCTTATTTAAGCCTTTAAGTTCATGCCGATGTTCTTTTAAATACTCCTTCTAGAATATTCATGAGATTGACACCAGAAGTGGTCAACATGATGCCGAGACATCGTAGATGATAAATTGCAAAGGGATTTTTGATATCTTGAACGCTGTTCCCATGGCAACGCCCCAAACTTTACATTTATTTCAGGCATATTTAGGACTCTTGGCGTGCTTAGATTAACCTAAAAGTCGGCACACACATCAGAGTTGTCGGCTGTTAAGTGTGCACAAACAAGTCACACATAGGCGTGTCTCTTAAGTGGCTCACTAGCGCCCCCGTTTGTCTAAAATGTGGGGTTTCTTTTACCTACAGTCCCCAAATGGCTCAGTAAGAACATTAAGTAGCCCACTGATATTTACCCACTTGATGCCCTTTCCCACCGTGCATAGTTTTCTCGGACGCACCGTGTAGCGGTAAAAAAACGTGCGAGGGCCCGCCATTGCTGCTTGCAGCTATATTTAGGGCCCGAGCACACCAGGGTGTGAGGACCCTATTGTTTTTGCTCCGTTTATTAGGGCCCGAGCACACCAGGGTGTGAGGACCCTATTGTTTTTGCTCCGTTTATTATTATTATTCTTCTTTTTCTTTTTCTTCTTCTTCTTCTTCTTCTTCTTCTTCTCCGAAATGGATCACATTTTTGAATGCCTAAACATACCCGAAAACTCATGAAAATTTGCACACGCGTCAGAAGTGGCGAAAATTTACATGTAGTATAGGCGTCAGAAGTGGGCGTGTAAAAATGGCTCGATAGCGCCACCTGCAAAATTTCAAGAGAACAGCCCCCCCACTACGAAAAACTTACAGATACGAAATTTGGTAGGATCATCTATTACTCCAAGACCTACAAAAAAGTCTCTTGGAGCTAAGCTCTAAACCCCACAGGAAGTCAGCCATTTTGAATTTTCTCTGTCATTTTTTGACATTTCCAAGCGTCGTACTTTAACGAACTCCTCCTAGAGATTTAATCCGATCATCATCATATTTGGTCAGTATCATCTAAAGGCTTTTGCGATGCTAAATTGCGGAGCTTTTGACTTTTCATTGGAGGGCGTGTCCGTGGCGGCCTGGCAAAGTGTAATGTTTCGCCATGAAACAGGAAGCTGATGTAATTCAGGCATACATTGTCCGATCTGCCCCTGACTTCACACGTTTGATAAGGGTCCAGGCCTGAACACATCAACATGGCATAATTCAGTAACACTCATAGCGCCACCTAGAGGCAGCAGGAAATACCATGTTTGACGCTGTGACTTACTGCTCTTAGGTATTTAACCATATCAACATCATATTTCACCAGTGTAATCTCAAGACCTTGTGTGATGATAAAAAGCAACGACCTTGACTTTTCATTAAAGGGCGTGTCCGTGGCGGCCTGGCAAAGTATCGCTATCTGAATCGCATTTTGACAGGCTAAACAAGCTCAAAAAGTCATAAAACGTTGCACACACGTCAGAAGTGGCAAAAATTTACATGTGGCATAGGCGCCAGAAGTGGGCGTGCAGAAATGGCTCGATAGCGCCACCTGCAAAATTTCAAGAGAACAGCCCCGCCGCTACGAAAATCCTACAGATACGAAATTTGGTAGGGTCATATATCACCCCAAGACCTATAAAAAAGTCTCTTGGAGCGAAGCTCTAAACCCCACAGGAAGTCAGCCATTTTGAATTTTTGCTGTGATTTCTGTGCAAATTTTGTAATTTCCAGGCTTCGTACTTTAACGAACTCCTCCTAGAGATTTTGTCAGATCGTCATCATATTTGGTCAATCTCATCTAAAGGCCTTTGCGATGTTAAATTGTGGAGCTTTTGACTTTTCGTTGGAAGGTGTGTCCGTGGCGGCCTGACAAAGTTCAGCGTTTTCGCCATGAAACAGGAAGTTGTTATAACTAAGGCATACAATGTCCAATCTGCCCCACACTTCACATGTTTGATAAGAGTCTTGGCCTGAACACATTTTAATGCCAATATTCAGCTTCAGTCCTAGCGCCACCTAGAGGTAGCAGTAAATGCCTTGTTTTACGCTGTGATTCACTGTTCTCAGAGATTTAATCAAATCATTATCATATCAGGTGAGACTGATCTTAAGCCCTTTGCGATGATAAATTGCGAAGATCTTGACTTTTCGTTGAAGGGCGTGTCCGTGGCGGCCTCGCAGAGTGATGTTTCGCCATGAGAAAGCTGTTGTAACTCAGGCATGCAATGTCCGACCTGTCACAGACATCATACGTTTGACAAGGGTCCTGGCCTCAACACATCAATGTTACAACAATCAAATACAATCATAGCGCCACCTGCTGCACAAAGGAGGTGTGGCACTTCAAAGTTCCTTTGAATATCCGCCTATATTTACCCACTGAAATTTCAATCCCCCTGGTTCATTGCTTTACTAAGGCCATAGAGTGGCGGTGCACATGCGTGCGAGGGCCCTTCCATCACTGCTTGCAGTTTTAATTAGGGCCCGAGCACACCAGGGTGTGAGGACCCTATTGTTTTTGCTCCGTTTATTCTTCTTCTTCTTCTTCTTCTTCTTCTTCTTCTTCTTCTCCGAAATGGATCGCATTTTTGAGGGCCTAAACATACCCGAAAACTCATGAAAATTTGCACACGCGTCAGAAGTGGCGAAAATTTACATGTAGTATAGGCGTCAGAAGTGGGCGTGTAAAAATGGCTCGATAGCGCCACCTGCAAAATTTCAAGAGAACAGCCCCCCCACTACGAAAAACTTACAGATACGAAATTTGGTAGGATCATCTATTACTCCAAGACCTACAAAAAAGTCTCTTGGAGCTAAGCTCTAAACCCCACAGGAAGTCAGCCATTTTGAATTTTCTCTGTCATTTTTTGACATTTCCAAGCGTCGTACTTTAACGAACTCCTCCTAGAGATTTAATCCGATCATCATCATATTTGGTCAGTATCATCTAAAGGCCTTTGCGATGCTAAATTGCGAAGATCTTGACTTTTCGTTGAAGGGCGTGTCCGTGGCGGCCTCGCAAAGAGTGATGTTTCTCCATGAGAAAGCTGTTGTAACTCAGGCATGCAATGTCCGACCTGTCACAGACATCATACGTTTGACAAGGGTCCTGGCCTCAACACATCAATGTTACAACAATCAAATACAATCATAGCGCCACCTGCTGCACAAAGGAGGTGTGGCACTTCAAAGTTCCTTTGAATATCCGCCTATATTTACCCACTGAAATTTCAATCCCCCTGGTTCATTGCTTTACTAAGGCCATAGAGTGGTGGTGCACATGCGTGCGAGGGCCCTTCCATCACTGCTTGCAGTTTTAATTCTTCTTCTTCTTCTTCTTCTTCTTCTTCTTCTCCGAAATGGATCGTATTTTTGAGGGCCTAAACATACCCGAAAACTCATGAAAATTTGCACACGCGTCAGAAGTGGCGAAAATTTACATGTAGTATAGGCGTCAGAAGTGGGCGTGTAAAAATGGCTCGATAGCGCCACCTGCAAAATTTCAAGAGAACAGCCCCCCCACTACGAAAAACTTACAGATACGAAATTTGGTAGGATCATCTATTACTCCAAGACCTACAAAAAAGTCTCTTGGAGCTAAGCTGTAAACCCCACAGGAAGTCAGCCATTTTGAATTTTCTCTGTCATTTTTTGACATTTCCAAGCGTCGTACTTTAACGAACTCCTCCTAGAGATTTAATCCGATCATCATCATATTTGGTCAGTATCATCTAAAGGCCTTTGCGATGCTAAATTGCGGAGCTTTTGACTTTTCATTTGAGGGCGTGTCCGTGGCGGCCTGGCAAAGTGTAATGTTTCGCCATGAAACAGGAAGCTGATGTAATTCAGGCATACATTGTCCGATCCGCCCCTGACTTCACACGTTTGATAAGGGTCCAGGCCTGAACACATCAACATGGCATAATTCAGTAACACTCATAGCGCCACCTAGAGGCAGCAGGAAATACCATGTTTGACGTTGTGACTTACTGCTCTTAGGTATTTAGCCATATCAACATCATATTTCACCAGTGTAATCTCAAGACCTTGTGTGATGATAAAAAGCAACGACCTTGACTTTTCATTAAAGGGCGTGTCCGTGGCGGCCTGGCAAAGTATCGCTAAATGAATCGCATTTTGACAGGCTAAACAAGCTCAAAAAGTCATAAAACGTTGCACACACGTCAGAAGTGGCAAAAATTTACATGTGGCATAGACGCCAGAAGTGGGCGTGCAGAAATGGCTCGATAGCGCCACCTGCAAAATTTCAAGAGAACAGCCCCGCCGCTACGAAAATCCTACAGAAACGAAATTTGGTAGGGTCATATATCACCCCAAGACCTACAAAAAAGTCTCTTGGAGCGAAGCTCTAAACCTCACAGGAAGTCAGCCATTTTGAATTTTTGCTGTGATTTCTGTGCAAATTTTGTAATTTCCAGGCTTCGTACTTTAACGAACTCCTCCTAGAGATTTTGTCAGATCGTCATCATATTTGGTCAATCTCATCTAAAGGCCTTTGCGATGTTAAATTGCGGAGCTTTTGACTTTTCGTTGGAAGTTGTGTCCGTGGCGGCCTGACAAAGTTCAGCGTTTTCGCCATGAAACAGGAAGTTGTTATAACTAAGGCATACAATGTCCAATCTTCCCCACACTTCACATGTTTGATAAGAGTCTTGGCCTGAACACATTTCAATGCCAATATTCAGCTTCAGTCCTAGCGCCACCTAGAGGTAGCAGGAAATGCCTTGTTTTACGCTGTGATTCACTGTTCTCAGAGATTTAATCAAATCATTATCACAGGGCCGGCCCGAGGCATAAGCGAACCAAGCGGCTGCTTAGGGCCCCGCTGGCCACCAGGGGGCCCCCGCCCCAATCGTTTTTTTATTTTTATTTTTTTATACAATTAAATAACTTAAACAGGTAATATAAATGGATGAATGAATGAATACGAATTTATAAATGAATAATTAAAGACAAGAACATTTTGATTTGCAGACAACTATGTGTCTGCAGTGCTAGCGTTTTAGTCAGGCGCAACATAGACACCTGCGCCACCTGCGCGCAAGTGCACAACGTCGTCACTCACTGTAAACAATGATGAGCCATTTGACATGTAAAAAAAAAGGATATATCCCTCTGGGGCCGAAAAGAGAACAAAGAAAAGGACCGAGGATGAGAAAAAAGAGCAAGATAAAGGTATGTTTGCATGATTATATACAGTATGTTTAATTTGTGTTAGTGGTGTGACAGATCGACGTTAATCCGTGACCGTGATCGACCCACGGTTCGGCTCGCATGCGCTTAAATAGTGAAAGTTTATCATTTGCACGTGTTTCAAAGGCTTGCAAAAGTTAACATTTCAAGTGATTTTAAACATTTTATCCCGCAAAAAGGCGCTAAAGTGAGCAGTATTCTGCAAGCCCATGCGGTTTAAATTGTCCAGCCCAGCTCCCTTCAGAGATCAGAACACTAACACTTGATGTTTAAACTTTAGAGAGAGTTCCGCTATTTTGTGTCATACTGTAGTCCATTAACATATATTTGAGGAATAGAGCACTGAAAAGAACATAACGTTTTTATGCTCCGCCGTCTGTATTTCCGTCTGTGTGAGCGCGCCGCGTATAAGTGCACTTAGTAGGGCACACATAAAATCTTTCTGTTCTTGACAGGGCACATACAAACAAAATGATCTCCACAGTACTCTTTTCCAATAAAAACAGTTGTTTATGTCTTTAGACGGTTTATGTATAGATTAGGCAGAAACCAGGTCCGTGCTTCTCTTAAAGAGACAGTAACCTTAATTAACCTACTTAAGTCTGTGTCATTAATGTTAATCAAACCTTCCAAGACAAAGAGAAAATCACTTCTGTAGCTCTAAAAAAGAATAATTATATTTAATTCATACAATAAAGTGTTATGATTCATTTGATTTGATTTCTGTTCCTAATGCTAATTTTAGCCCTTACTTAATGTGCAACTTTGTTCTTTTTATAAATGTTTGTAAGTAATTTCTTCATTTTTTATTAGTTTTTCCAACCCCTTATTCTGCTGATCCGAAAAATGATCAGATCTGTGCCTCAAAAACCATAATGTGACCCGAACCGTGAGTTTTGTGATATATCACACCCCTAGCTAGCATTGCTGTATGTGTTGAAGTGAACGTTCCAACATCGGTAACGTTCCAGCTTCATAGGCAAAGCACATGCGCTCTCTGTCTAGGATCTTTGGTAAGAGATGGTATTGGACTTTATGAGAATATATACCAATACCATGTTGGGTAGGGAGATTTCTGTGATGAAAATGGACTTCAATCTTATTTATATGGTGGGTAGTGATGTAACAGTGCTATCCTATATTTATTTATTTATTGCTTGTTGTGTAAGTAATGAAAAATAAGCAAAATAAACTCATTCTGCTCGATCAACTATGCACTTATCCAATGCTATTTTTTTCAGGAACACTGTTGAAGTACTTTGGAGCACAACCAACTCCACCCGCCCCTGATGTTTCATCAAGTGTCAGTGTCTCCACAGCTGATGATGCAGCAGATGAGGTTTTTCTTGTTGGCCAATGTTAACATTCCATAGCCTGTTAATATGACATGACACATTGAAGAATAAAGTATTTTATTTAAGTATAGATTTTTTTCATTATTTAAATTATTATTCATTTATAATGTAACATTAGAGCGTGACATTTGTGTCCGCGTGGTGGGAGGGGGGCCCCCAAACACATTCTGCTTAGGGCCCCCAAGAGGCTCAGGCCGGCACTGCATTATCATATCAGGTGAGACTGATCTTAAGCCCTTTGCGATGATAAATTGCGAAGATCTTGACTTTTCGTTGAAGGGCGTGTCCGTGGCGGCCTCGCAAAGAGTGATGTTTCGCCATGAGAAAGCTGTTGTAACTCGGGCATGAAATGTCCGACCTGTCACAGACATCATACGTTTGACAAGGGTCCTGGCCTCAACACATCAATGTTACAACAATCAATTACAATCATAGCGCCACCTGCTGCACAAAGGAGGTGTGGCACTTCAAAGTTCCTTTGAATATCCGCCTATATTTACCCACTGAAATTTCAATCCCCCTGGTTCATTGCTTTACTAAGGCCATAGAGTGGCGGTGCACATGCGTGCGAGGGCCCTTCCATCACTGCTTGCAGTTTTAATTATTAGGGCCCGAGCACACAAGTGTGAGGACCCTATTGTTTTTGCTCCGTTTATTCTTCTTCTTCTTCTTCTTCTTCTTCTTCTTCTTCTTCTCCGAAATGGATCACATTTTTGAGGGCCTAAACATACCCGAAAACTCATGATAATTTGCACACGCGTCAGAAGTGGCGAAAATTTACATGTGGTATAGGCGTCAGAAGTGGGCGTGTAAAAATGGCTCGATAGCGCCACCTGCAAAATTTCAAGAGAACAGCCCCCCCACTATGAAAAACTTACAGATACGAAATTTGGTAGGATCATCTATTACTCCAAGACCTACAAAAAAGTCTCTTGGAGCTAAGCTCTAAACCCCACAGGAAGTCGGCCATTTTGAATTTCCTTTGTCATTTTTTGACATTTCCAGGTGTCGTACTTTAACGAACTCCTCTTAGAGATTTAATCCGATCATCATCATATTTGGTCAGTATCATCTAAAGGCCTTTGCGATGCTAAATTGCGGAGCTTTTGACTTTTCGTTGGAGGGCGTGTCCTTGGCGGCCTGGCAAAGTGTGATGTTTCACCATGAAACAGGAAGCTGATGTAATTCAGGCATACATTGTCCGATCTGCCTCTGACTTCACACGTTTGATAAGGGTCCAGGCCTGAACAGATCAACATGGCATAATTCAATAACAGTCATAGCGCCACCTAGAGGCAGCAGGAAATACCATGTTTTACGCTGTGACTTACTGCTCTTAGGTATTTAACGATATCAACATCATATTTCACCAGTGTAATCTCAAGACCTTGTGTGATGATAAAAAGCAACGACCTTGACTTTTCATTAAAGGGCGTGTCCGTGGCGGCCTGGCAAAGTATCGCTAAATGAATCGCATTTTGACAGGCTAAACAAGCTCAAAAAGTCATAAAACGTTGCACACACGTCAGAAGTGGCAAAAATTTACATGTGGCATAGGCGCCAGAAGTGGGCGTGCAGATATGGCTCGATAGCGCCACCTGCAAAATTTCAAGAGAACAGCCCCGCCGCTACGAAAATCCTACAGAAACGAAATTTGGTAGGGTCATATATCACCCCAAGACCTACAAAAAAGTCTCTTGGAGTGAAGCTCTAAACCTCACAGGAAGTCAGCCATTTTGAATTTTTGCTGTGATTTCTGTGCAAATTTTGTCATTTCCAGGCTTCGTACTTTAACGAACTCCTCCTAGAGATTTTGTCAGATCATCATCATATTTGGTCAATCTCATCTAAAGGCCTTTGCGATGTTAAATTGCGGAGCTTTTGACTTTTCGTTGGAAGGTGTGTCCGTGGCGTCCTGACAAATTTCAGCGTTTTCGCCATGAAACAGGAAGTTGTTATAACTAAGGCATACAATGTCCAATCTGCCCCACACTTCACATGTTTGATAAGAGTCTTGGCCTGAACACATTTTAATGCCAATATTCAACTTCAGTCCTAGCGCCACCTAGAGGTAGCAGGAAATGCCTTGTTTTACGCTGTGATTCACTGTTCTCAGAGATTTAATCAAATCATTATCATATCAGGTGAGACTGATCTTAAGCCCTTTGCGATGATAAATTGCGAAGATCTTGACTTTTCGTTGAAGGGCGTGTCCGTGGCGGCCTCGCAAAGAGTGATGTTTCTCCATGAGAAAGCTGTTGTAACTCAGGCATGCAATGTCCGACCTGTCACAGACATCATACGTTTGACAAGGGTCCTGGCCTCAACACATCAATGTTACAACAATCAAATACAATCATAGCGCCATCTGCTGCACAAAGGAGGTGTGGCACTTCAAAGTTCCTTTGAATATCCGCCTATATTTACCCACTGAAATTTCAATCCCCCTGGTTCATTGCTTTACTAAGGCCATAGAGTGGCGGTGCACATGCGTGCGAGGGCCCTTCCATCACTGCTTGCAGTTTTAATTAGGGCTCGAGCACCGAGGAGCAGGCCAGAATGGCCTGCACCGTAGGTGCGAAGCCCTATTGTTTTTGCTCGGATTATTATTAGGGCTCGAGCACCGAGGAGCAGGCCAGAATGGCCTGCACCGAAAGGTGCGAAGCCCTATTGGTTTTGTTAGAATTTATTAGGGCTCGAGCACCGAGGAGCAGGCCAGAATGGCCTGCACCGTAGGTGCGAAGCCCTATTGTTTTTGCTCGGATTTATTATTTTTAGGGCTCGAGCACCGAGGAGCAGGCCAGAATGGCCTGCACCGAAAGGTGCGAAGCCCTATTGTTTTTGCTCGGATTATTATTTTTATTATTATTATTTTTTTTTTTTTTTTTTTTTTTTTTTTTTTTAACACTTTTGGACTTTTTGGGGGCCTTAACATACTCGAAAACTCTTGAAAATTGGCACAGACGTCAGAGTCGTCCGTCATCGCAGAAATCCAAAGGCTGGAACACGGGCGTGGCACAGGGGCTCTGTAGCGCCCCCTGTAATGCAAAAAAAAACATTGATGCACAGATCGGGCAAAAATGTACGCACATGTACGAGACTTGGTACGCTTATAGATCTCATCGACCCGAACAACTTTCGCCCTCTAACATTTAAGCTCCGCCCAACAGGAAGTCGGCTATTTTGGATTGTTTAAAAAATGCATGCGTTGAACTTTTATATACTCCTCCCAGGGGATTCATGCGATTGACACCAAACGTGGTGAACATGATGTCGAGACATTGGACTTGCTAAATTGCGAAGGGATTTTTTATATCTCGAACGGTTCTGCCATGGCGAGGCGACAAAGTTGTGGCGAAATCAGAGAAACAGGAAGTGTCTAATATCTAGGGCAAAAAATGTCTGATTGTGATGACACGCGGGGTGTTTGTTCGTCTGAAGATTCCGATCGCATCGATGTGCCTATTGGGACTCCCGGGTATAGCGCCACCACCAGGCGCCAGGAAGTGTGTCAGTCACAAAGCTGGATTTTTTTGACAGTTCCATGCAATGTTCTTTTAAATACTCCTTCTAGGATTTTCATGAGATTGACACCAGAAGTGGTCAACATGATGCCGAGACATTGTAGAATAAATTGCGAAGGGATTTTTGATATCTCAAACGCTGTTCCCATGGCAACGCGTCAAACTTTACTTTCATTTTAAAGGCATATTTAAGCCTTTCTGTTGCATGCAGGAAACTTTTAAATACTCCTTCTAGGATTTTCATGAGATTGACACCAGAAGTGGTCAGCATGATGCCAAGACATTGTAGATGATAAATTGCGAAGGGATTTTTGATATCTCGAACGCTGTTCCCATGGCAACGCGTCAAACTTTACTTTCATTTTAAAGGCATATTTAAGCCTTTCAGTTGACGCCAATGTTCTTTTAAATACTCCTTCTAGGATATTCATGCGATTGACACCAAAAGTGGTCAACATGATGCTGAGGCATAGTAGATGATAAATTGCGAAGGGATTTTTGATATCTCGAACGCTGTTCCCATGGCAACGTGTCAAACTTTACTTTCATTTTTAACGCATATTTAAGCCTTACAGTTGCATGCAGTGAACTTTTATATACTCCTTCTAGAATAATCATGCAATTGACACCAAAAGTGGTCAACATGATGCCGAAACATTGTAGATGATAAATTGCGAAGGGATTTTTGATATCTCAAACGCTGTTCCCATGGCAACGCTTCAGAATTTACTTTCATTTTAAAGGCATATTTAAGCTTTTCAGTTGATGTCGATGTTCTTTTAAATACTCCTTCTAGAATATTCATGCGATTGACTCCAGAAGTGGTCTACCTGATGCCGAGATATTGTAGATGATAAATTGCGAAGGGATTTTTGATATCTCAAAAGCTGTTCCCATGGCAACGCCCCAAACTTTACTTTTATTTCAGGCATATTTAGGGCTCTTGGCGTGCTTATATTAACCTAAAAGTCAGCACACACATCAGAGTTGTCAGCTGTTAAGTGTGCACAAACAGGTCAGACATAGGCGTGTCTCTTAAGTGGCTCACTAGCGCCCCCATTTGTCTAAAATGTGGGGTTTCTTTTACCTACAGTCCCCAAATGGCTCAGTAACAACATTAAATAGCCCACTGATATTTACCCACTTGATGCCCTTGCCCACCGTGCATCGTTTTCTCGGACGCACCGTGTAGCGGTAAAAAAACGTGCGAGGGCCCGCCATTGCTGCTTGCAGCTATATTTATTATTATTATTTTTTTTTTATTTTTTTTTATTTTTTAACACTTTTGGACTTTTTGGGGGCCTTAACATACTCGAAAACTCTTGAAAATTGGCACAGACGTCAGAGTCGTCCGTCATCGCAGAAATCCAAAGGCTGGAACACGGGCGTGGCACAGGGGCTCTGTAGCGCCCCCTGTAATGCAAAAAAAAACATTGATGCACAGATCGGGCAAAAATGTACGCACATGTACGAGACTTGGTACGCTTATAGATCTCATCGACCCGAACAACTTTCGCCCTCTAACATTTAAGCTCCGCCCAACAGGAAGTCGGCTATTTTGGATTGTTTAAAAAATGCATGCTGTGAACTTTTAAATACTCCTCCTAGAGGATTCATGGGATTGACACCAAACGTGGTGAACGTGATGTCGAGACATTGTACTTGCTAAATTGCGAAGGGATTTTTGATATCTCGAACGGTTCTGCCGTGGCGAGGCGACAAAGTTGTGGCGAAATCAGAGAAACAGGAAGTGTCTAATATCTAAGGCAAAAAATTTCTTATTGTGATGACACGCGGTGTGTTTGTTCGTCTGAAGATTCCGATCGCATCGATGTGCCTATTGTGACTACCGGGTATAGCGCCACCACCAGGCGCCAGGAAATGTGTCAGTCACAAAGGTGGATTTTTTTGGACTGTTCCATGCGATGTTCTTTTAAATACTCCTCCTACAATGTTTATGCGATTGACACCAAAAGTGGTCAACATGATGCCAAGACATTGTAGATGATAAATTGCGAAGGGATTTTTGATATCTCGAACGCTGTTCCCATGGCAACCTGTCAAACTTTACTTTCATTTTTAAGGCATATTTAAACCTTACAGCTGCATGCGGTAAACTTTTAAATACTCCTCCTGGGGAAATAATGTGATTGACTCCAGAAGTGGTCAACATAATGCTGAGACATTGTAGATGATAAATTGCGAAGGGATTTTTGATATCTCGAACGCTGTTCCCATGGCAACGCGTCAAACTTTACTTTCATTTTAAAGGCTTATTTAAGCCTTTAAGTTGACGCCGATGTTCTTTTAAATACTCCTTCTAGAATATTCATGAGATTGACACCAGAAGTGGTCAAAATGATGCAGAGACATAGTAGATGATAAATTGCGAAGGGATTTTTGATATCTCGAACGCTGTTCCCATGGCAACGCCCCAAACTTTACATTTATTTCAGGCATATTTAGGACTCTTGGCGTGCTTAGATTAACCTAAAAGTCGGCACACACATCAGAGTTGTCGGCTGTTAAGTGTGCACAAACAGGTCACACATAGGTGTGTCTCTTAAGTGGCTCACTAGCGCCCCGGTTTGTCTAAAATGTGGGGTTTCTTTAACCTACAGTCCCCAAATGGCTCAGTAACAACATTAAATGGCCCACTGATATTTACCCACTTGATGCCCTTGCCCACCGTGCATCGTTTTCTCGGACGCACCGTGTAGCGGTAAAAAAACGTGCGAGGGCCCGCCATTGCTGCTTGCAGCTATATTTATTTATTTATTTATTTATTTATTTATTTATTTTTTTTTTTAACACTTTTGGACTTTTTGGGGGCCTTAACATACTCGAAAACTCTTGAAAATTGGCACAGACGTCAGAGTCGTCCGTCATCGCAGAAATCCAAAGGCTGGAACACGGGCGTGGCACGGGGGCTCTGTAGCGCCCCCTGTAATGCAAAAAAAACATTGATGCACAGATCGGGCAAAAATTCACGCACATGTACGAGAATTGGTACGCATATAGATCTCATCGACCCGAACAACTTTCGCCCTCTAACATTTAAGCTCCGCCCAACAGGAAGTCGGCTATTTTGGATTGTTTAAAAAATGCATGCAGTGAACTTTTATATACTCCTCCCAGGGGATTCATGGGATTGACACCAAACGTGGTGAACATGATGTCGAGACATTGGACTTGCTAAATTGCGAAGGGATTTTTGATATCTCGAACGGTTCTGCCATGGCGAGGCGACAAATTTATGGCGACATCAGAGAAACAGGAAGTGTCTAATATCAAAGGCAAAAAATTTCTTATTGTGATGACACGCGGTGTGTTTGTTCGTCTGAAGATTCCGATCGCATCGATGTGCCTATTGTGACTCCCGGGTATAGCGCCACCACCAGGCGCCAGGAAGTCTGTCAGTCACAAAGGTGGATTTTTTTTGACAGTTCCATGCGATGTTCTTTTAAATACTCCTCCTACAATGTTTATGCGATTGACACCAAAAGTGGTCAACATGATGCCAAGACATTGTAGATGATAAATTGCGAAGGGATTTTTGATATCTCGAACGCTGTTCCCATGGCAACCTGTCAAACTTTACTTTCATTTTTAAGGCATATTTAAGCCTTACAGCTGCATGCGGTAAACTTTTAAATACTCCTCCTGAGGAAATAATGTGATTGACTCCAGAAGTGGTCAACATAATGCTGAGACATTGTAGATGATAAATTGCAAAGGGATTTTTGATATCTCGAACGCTGTTCCCATGGCAACGCATCAAACTTTACTTTCATTTTAATGGCTTATTTAAGCCTTTAAGTTCACACCGATGTTTTTTTAAATACTCCTTCTAGAATATTCATGAGATTGACACCAGAAGTGGTCAAAATGATGCAGAGACATAGTAGATGATAAATTGCGAAGGGATTTTTGATATCTCGAACGCTGTTCCCATGGCAACGCCCCAAACTTTACTTTCATTTTAAAGGCTTATTTAAGCCTTTCAGTTGACGCCGATGTTCTTTTAAATACTCCTTCTAGAATAATCATGCGATTGATGCCAGAAGTGGTCAATATGATGCCGAGACATTGTAGATGATAAATTGCGAAGGGATTTTTGATATCTCGAACGCTGTTCCCATGGCAACGCGTCAAACTTTACTTTCATTTTAAAGGCTTATTTAAGCCTTTCAGTTGACGCCGATATTCTTTTAAATACTCCTTCTAGAATATTTATGAGATTGACACCAAAAGCGGTCAACATGATGCCGAGACATAGTAGATGATAAATTGCGAAGGGATTTTTGATATCTCAAACGCTGTTCCCATGGCAACGCCCCAAACTTTACATTTATTTCAGGCATATTTAGGACTCTTGGCGTGCTTAGATTAACCTAAAAGTCGGTACAAACATCAGAGTTGTCGGCTGTTCAGAGTGGACAAATAGGTCAGACAAAGGCGTGTCTCTTTAGTGGCTCACTAGCGCCCCCGTTTGTCTAAAATGTGGGGTTTTTCTTTTAGCTACAGTCCCCAAATGGCTCAGTAACAACATTAAATAGCCCACTGATGTTTACCCACTTGATGCCCTTGCCCGCCGTGCATCGTTTTCTCGGACGCATCGTGTAGCGGTAAAAAAACGTGCGAGGGCCCGCCATTGCTGCTTGCAGCTATATTTAGGGCCCGAGCACCGAGGAGCAGGCCAGAATGGCCTGCACCGAATGGTGCGAAGCCCTATTGTTTTTGCTCGGATTATTAGGGCCCGAGCACCGAGGAGCAGGCCAGAATGGCCTGCACCGTGGGTGCAAAGCCCTATTGTTTTTGCTTCGTTTATTATTATTATTATTATTTTCCGAAATGAATCGCATTTTTGAAGGCCTAACCATGCTCAAAAACTCATGAAATTTTGCACACGCGTCAGAGGTGGTGAAAATTTACATGTGGTATAGGCGTCAGAAGTGGGCATGTAGAAATGGCTCGATAGCGCCACCTGCAAAATTTCAAAAGAACAGCCCCCCCACTACGAAAAACGTACAGATACGAAATTTGGTAGGATCATCTATCACCCCAAGACCTACAAAAAAGTCTCTTGGAACTAAGCTCTAAACCCCACAGGAAGTCAGCCATTTTGAATTTTCTCTGTCATTTTTTGACATTTCCAAGCGTCATACTTTAACGAACTCCTCCCAGTGATTTAATCCGATCATCATCATATTTGGTCAGTATCATCTAAAGGCCTTTGCGATGCTAAATTGCGGAGCTTTTGACTTTTCATTGGAGGGTGTGTCTGTGGCGGCCTGACAAATTTCAGCGTTTTCGCCATGAAACAGGAAGTTGTTCTAACTCAGGCATACAATGGCCAATCTGCCCCACGCTTCACATGTTTGATAAGGGTCTTGGCCTGAACACATTTCAATGCCAATATTTGGCTTCAGTCATAGCGCCACCTAGAGCTAGCAGAAAATGCCATGTTTTACGCTGTGATTTACTGCTCGTAGAGATTTAATCCAATCATCATCATATTTGGTCAGACTGATCTTAAGCCCTTTGCAATGATAAATTGCGAAGATCTTGACTTTACGTTGGAGGGCGTGTCCGTGGCGGCCTGGCAAAGAGTGATGTTTCGCCATGAAACAGGAAGCTGTTGTAATTCAGGCATACATTGTCCGATCTGCCCCCGACTTCACACGTTTGATTAGGGTCCCAGCCTGAACACATCAACATGGCATAATTCAGTAACAGTCATAGCGCCACCTAGAGGCAGCAGGAAATGCCATGTTTGACGCTGTGACTTACTGCTCTTACAGATTTAACCATATTAACATCATATTTCATCAGTCTAATATCAAGACCTTGTGTGATGATAAATAGCAACGACCTTGACTTTTCGTTAAAGGGCGTGTCCGTTGCGGCCTCGCAAAGTATCGCTAAATGAATCGCATTTTTGACAGCCTAAACAAGCTCAAAAAGTCATGAAACGTTGCACACGTGTCAAAGGTGGCGAAAATTTTCATGTGATATAGGCTTCAGAACTTGGGGTGTTAAAATGGCTCTATAGCGCCACCTACAAAAATTTAATAGAGCAGCCCCCCCGCTACGTTAATCGTACAGATACGAAATGCAGTAGGATCATTTATCACCCCAAGACCTACAAAAAAGTCTCTTGGAGCAAAGCTCTAAACCCCACAGGAAGTCAGCCATTTTGAATTTTCTCTGTAAATTGACGGCAAATTTTGGCATTTCTGGCCTTCGTATTTTAACGAACTCCTCCTAGAAATTTAATCAGATAATCATCATATTTGGTGTGTGTCATCTAAAGGGCTTTGCAATGCTAAATTGCAGAGATCTTGACATTTCAATGGAGGGTGTGTACGTAGCGGCTTGCCAAATTTCTGTGTTTCTCAAAGAAACAGGAAGTTGTTCTAACTCAGGTTTAAAATGTCCAATCTGACCCACGCTTCATAGGCTTGATAAGTGTCCTTTCCTGAACACATCAACATGGCAATATTCAGTAAAAGTTATAGCGCTACCTGCTGGAAGCAGGAAATTACATGTTTTACACTGTGATTTACTGCTCATTGAAATGTATTCAGATCATCATCATATTTGGTCAATCTGAACTTAGGGATTTCACAATGATAAATTGTGAAGATCTTGACATTTCGTTAAAGGGGCGTGTCCGTGGTGGCCTATCAAAGTTTGATGTTTCGCCATAAGAAAGCTGTCGTAACTCAGGCATGCAATGTCCGATTTGTCACAGACATCATATGTTTGACAAGGGTCCTGGCCTCAACACATCAATGTTGCAACAATCAATTACAATCATAGCACCACCTGCTGCACAAAGGAGGTGTGGCACTTCAAAGTTCCTTTGAATATCCACCTATATTTACCCACTGAAATTTCAATCCCCCTGGTTTATTGCTTTACTAAGGCCATAGAGTGCCGGTGCACATGCGTGCGAGGGCCCTTCCATCACTGCTTGCAGTTTTAATTATTATTATTTATTTATTTATTTTTTTTAACAGTTTTGGGCACTTTGGGTGCCTTAACATACTCAAAAACTCTTGAAATTTGGCACAGACGTCAGAGTCGTCTGTCATTGCGAACGGGCAAAGGCTGGAACACGGGCGTGGCAAAGGGGCTCTGTAGCGCCCCCTGTAATGCAACAGAAAACATTGGTGCACAGATCGGACAAACATGTACCCACATGTACGGGAGTTGGTACGCATATAGAACTCATCGACCCGAACAACTTTCACCCTCTAACATTTAAGCTCCGCCCAACAGGAAGTCGGCTATTTTGGATTGTTTATAAAATGCATGCGGTGAACTTTTAAATACTCCTCCTAGGGGATTCATGCGAATGACACCAAATGTGGTGATCATGATGTCGAGACATTGTACTTGCTAAATTGCGAAGGGATTTTTGATATCTCGAACGGTTCTGCCATGGCGAGGCGACAAAGTTGTGGCGAAATCAGAGAAACAGGAAGTGTTTAATATCTAAGGTAAAAAATGTCTTATTGTGACGCCATGCGGGGTGTTTGTTCGTCTGAAGATTCCGATCGCATCGAAGTGCCTATTGTGACTCCTGGGTATAGCGCCACCACCAGGCGCCAGGAAGTGTGTCAGTCATGAACTTTTAAATACTTCTCCTAGGGAATTCATACGATTGACACCAAACGTGGTGAACATGATGCTGAGACATTGGACTTGCTAAATTGCGAAGGGATTTTTGATATCTCAAACGGTGTTGCCATGACGAGGCGACAAATTTATGGCGAATTCAATGAAACAGGAAGTGTCTAATATCTAAAGCAAAAAATGTCTTATTGGGATGAAACGCAGTGTGTATGTTCGGCCAAGGATTCCGATCGCATCGATGTGCCTATTTTGAGTCTCGGGTATAGCGCCACCAACAGGCGCCAGGAAGTGTGGCAGTCACAAAAGGTGGATTTCTTGACAGTTGCATATGGTGAACTTTTAAATACTCCTCCTAGGATTTTCATGCGATTGACACCAAAAGTGGTCAACACGATGCTGAGACATTGTAGATGATAAATTGCGAAGGGATTTTTGATATCTCGAACGCTGTTCCCATGGCAACACGTCAAACTTTACTTTTATTTTCAGGCATATTTAAGGTCTTGGCGTGCACTTTGGGTGCCTTAACATGCTCGAAAACAACGGAAATTTGGCACAGATGTCAAAGTCACGTGCCACTAGGCTCATGCAAAGGCTGGAATATGGGTGTGGCAAGGGTGCTCTGTAGCGCCCCCTGTAATGCAAAAACAAACATTGGGGCACAGATCGAGCAAACATGTACGCACATGTACGAGAGTTGGTACGCATATAGATCTCATCGACTCGAACAACTTTCGCACTCTAACATTTAAGCTCCGCCCAACAGGAAGTCGGCTATTTTGGATTGTTTAAAAAATGCATGCGTTGAACTTTTAAATACTCCTCCTAGTGGATACATGGGATTGACACCAAACGTGGTAAACATGATGTCGAGACATTGTACTTGTTAAATTGCGAAGGGATTTTTGATATCTCGAACGGTTCTGCCATGGTGAGGCGACAAATTTATGGCGAAATCAGAGAAACAGGAAGTGTCTAATATCTAAGGCAAAAAATGTCTTATTGTGATGCCATACAGGGTGTTTGTTCGTCTGAAGATTCCGATCGCATCGATGTGCCTATTGTGACTCCCGGGTATAGCGCCACCACCAGGCGCCAGGAAGTGTTTCAATCACAATGGTGAATTTTTTTAACAGTTCCATCCGATGTTCTTTTAAATACTCCTTCTAGGATATTCATGCGATTGACACAAGAAGTGGTCAACATGATGCCGAGACATTGTAGATGATAAATTGCGAAGGGATTTTTGATATCTCGAACGCTGTTCCCATGGCAACGCGTCAAACTTTACTTTCATTTTAAAGGCTTATTTAAGCCTTTCAGTTGACGCCGATGTTCTTTTAAAAACTCCTTCTAGAATAATCATGCGATTGATGCCAGAAGTGGTCAATATGATGCCGAGACATTGCAGATGATAAATTGCGAAGGGATTTTTGATATCTCGAACGCTGTTCCCATGGCAACGCCGCAAACTTTAATTTTATTTCAGCCATATTTAAGGCTCTTGGCGTGCTTAGATTAACCTTAAAGTCGGCACACACATCAGAGTTGTCGGCTGTTAAGTGTGCACAAAAAGGTCAGATAAAGGCGTGTCTCTTAAGTGGCTCACTAGTGCCCCCGTTTGTCTAAAATGTGGGGTTTCTTTTAGCTACAGTCCCTAAATGGCTCAGTAACAACATTAAATAGCCCACTGAAATTTACGCACTTGATGCCCTTGCCCACCGTGCATCGTTTTCTCGGACGCACCGTGTAGCGGTAAAAAAAACGTGCGAGGGCCCGCCATTGCTGCTTGCAGCTATATTTAGGGCTCGAGCACCGAGGAGCAGGCCAGAATGGCCTGCACCGAAAGGTGCGAAGCCCTATTGGTTTTGTTAGAATTAGGGCCCGAGCACCGAGGAGCAGGCCAGAATGGCCTGCACCGAATGGTGCGAAGCCCTATTGTTTTTGCTCGGATTTATTATTTTTTTTTTTTTTTTTTTATTTTTTTTTTACGTTTCAGGGCAATTTGGGGGCCTTAACATACTCAAAAACTCTTGAAAATTGGCAGAGATGTCAGAGTCGTCGGCCATTAGGATCCGGCAAAGGCTGGAATTCGGGCGTGGTAAGGGAGCTCTGTAGCGCCCCCTGTAATGCAAAAACAAACATTGGGGTACAGATCGGGCAAAAATTTACACACATGTACGAGAGTTGGTACGCATATAGATCTCATCGACCCGAACAACTTTCACCCTCTAACATTTAAGCTCCGCCCAACAGGAAGTCGGCTATTTTGGATTGTTTAAAAAATGCATGCATTGAACTTTTAAATACTCCTCCTAGAGGATGCATGCGATTGACACCAAACGTGGTAAACATGATGTCGAGACATTGTACTTGCTAAATTGCGAAGGGATTTTTGATATCTCGAACGGTTCTGCCATGGCGAGGCAACGAATTTATGGCGAATTCAGAGAAACAGGAAGTGTCTAATATCTAAGGCAAAAAATATCTTATTGTGATGCCATGCAGGGTGTTTGTTCGTCTGAAGATTCCGATCGCATCGATGTGCCTATTGTGACTCCCGGGTATAGCGCCACCACCAGGCGCCAGGAAGTGTGTCAGTCACAAAGCTGGATTTTTTTGACAGTTTCATGCGATGTTCTTTTAAATACTCCTTCTAGGATATTCATGCAATTGACACCAAACGTGGTGATCATGATGCCAAGACATTGTAGATGATAAATTGCGAAGGGATTTTTGATATCTCAAACGCTGTTCCCATGGTAACGCGTCAAAGTTTACTTTCATTTTAAAGGCTTATTTAAGCCTTTAAGTTGACGCCGATGTTCTTTTAAATACTCCTTCTAGGATATTCATGCGATTGACACCAAAAGTGGTCAACATGATGCTGAGACATTGTAGATGATAAATTGCGAAGGGATTTTTGATATCTCAAACGCTGTTCCCATGGCAACGCGTCAAACTTTACTTTCATTTTAAAGGCATATTTAAGCGTTTCAGTTGACGCCGATGTTCTTTTAAATACTCCTTCTAGGATATTCATGCGATTGACACCAAAAGTGGTCAACATGATGCTGAGACATTGTAGATGATAAATTGCGAAGGGATTTTTGATATCTCAAACGCTGTTCCCATGGCAACGCGTCAAACTTTTTACTTTCATTTTAAAGGCTTATTTTAGCCTGACAGTTGCATGCAATGTTCTTTTAAATACTCCTTCTAGGGAAATAATGCGATTCACACCAGACGTTGTCAACATGATGCTGAGACATTGTAGATGCTAAATTGCGAAGGAATTTTGGACATCTGAAACGCTGTTCCCATGGCAACGCGTCAAACTTTTCTTTTATTTCAGGCATATTTAAGGCTCTTGGTGTGCTTAGTTTGACTACAAATTTGGCACACACATCAGATTTTTCGGCTGTTAAGTGTTGACAAAAACGTCAGTTAAAGGTCTATTTAGTGGCTCACTAGTGCCCCCGTTTGTCAAAAATGTGGGGTTTCTTTTACCTACAGTACCTAAATGGGTCAGTAGCAGCATGATATTTACCCACTTGATGCACTTGCCTACCGTGCCTCGTTTTCTCGGTGGCACCGTGTAGCGGTAAACAAACGTGCGAGGGCCCGCCATTGCTGCTTGCAGCTATATTTAGGGCCCGAGCACACCAGGGTGTGAGGACCCTATTGTTTTTGCTCCGTTTATTATTATTATTATTCTTCTTCTTCTTCTCCGAAATGGATCGCATTTTTGAGGGCCTAAACATACCTGAAAACTCATGAAAATTTGCACACGCGTCAGAAGTGGCGAAAATTTACATGTAGTATAGGCGTCAGAAGTGGGCGTGTAAAAATGGCTCGATAGCGCCACCTGCAAAATTTCAAGAGAACAGCCCCCCCACTACGAAAAACTTACAGATACGAAATTTGGTAGGATCATCTATTACTCCAAGACCTACAAAAAAGTCTCTTGGAGCTAAGCTCTAAACCCCACAGGAAGTCAGCCATTTTGAATTTTCTCTGTCATTTTTTGACATTTCCAAGCGTCGTACTTTAACGAACTCCTCCTAGAGATTTTGTCAGATCGTCATCATATTTGGTCAATCTCATCTAAAGGCCTTTGCGATGTTAAGTTGCGGAGCTTTTGACTTTTCGTTGGAAGGTGTGTCCGTGGCGGCCTGACAAAGTTCAGCGTTTTCGCCATGAAACAGGAAGTTGTTATAACTAAGGCATACAATGTCCAATCTGCCCCACACTTAACACGTTTGATAAGAGTCTTGGCCTAAACACATTTCAATGCCAATATTCAGCTTCAGTCCTAGCGCCACCTAGAGGTAGCAGGAAATGCCTTGTTTTACGCTGTGATTCACTGTTCTCAGAGATTTAATCAAATCATTATCATATCAGGTAAGAAAGATCTTAAGCCCTTTGCGATGATAAATTGCAAAGATCTTGACTTTTCGTTGAAGGGCGTGTCCGTGGCGGCCTCGCAAAGAGTGATGTTTCGCCATGAGAAAGCTGTTGTAACTCAGGCATGCAATGTCCGATCTGTCACAGACATCATACGTTTGACAAGGGTCCTGGCCTCAACACATCAATGTTACAACAATCAAATACAATCATAGCGCCACCTGCTGCACAAAGGAGGTGTGGCACTTCAAAGTTCCTTTGAATATCCGCCTATATTTACCCACTGAAATTTCAATCCCCCTGGTTCATTGCTTTACTAAGGCCATAGAGTGGCGGTGCACATGCGTGCGAGGGCCCTTCCATCACTGCTTGCAGTTTTAATTAGGGCCCGAGCACACCAGGGTGTGAGGACCCTATTGTTTTTGCTCCGTTTATTATTATTATTAGGGCCCGAGCACACAAGTGTGAGGACCCTATTGTTTTTGCTCCGTTTATTATTAGGGCCCGAGCACACCAGGGTGTGAGGACCCTATTGTTTTTGCTCCGTTTATTCTTCTTCTTCTTCTTCTTCTTCTTCTTCTTCTTCTTCTTCTTCTCCGAAATGGATCGCCTTTTTGAGGCCCTAAACATACCCGAAAACTCATGAAAATTTGCACACGCGTCAGAAGTGGCGAAAATTTACATGTAGTATAGGCGTCAGAAGTGGGCGTGTAAAAATGGCTCGATAGCGCCACCTGCAAAATTTCAAGAGAACAGCCCCCCCACTACGAAAAACTTACAGATACGAAAATTGGTAGGATCATCTATTACTCCAAGACCTACAAAAAAGTCTCTTGGAGCTAAGCTCTAAACCCCACAGGAAGTCAGCCATTTTGAATTTTCTCTGTCATTTTTTGACATTTCCAAGCGTCGTACTTTAACGAACTCCTCCTCGAGATTTAATCCGATCATCATCATATTTGGTCAGTATCATCTAAAGGCCTTTGCGATGCTAAATTGCGGAGCTTTTGACTTTTCATTGGAGGGCGTGTCCGTGGCGGCCTGGCAAAGTGTAATGTTTCGCCATGAAACAGGAAGCTGATGTAATTCAGGCATACATTGTCCGATCTGCCCCTGACTTCACACGTTTGATAAGGGTCCAGGCCTGAACAGATCAACATGGCATAATTCAGTAACAATCATAGCGCCACCTAGAGGCAGCAGGAAATACCATGTTTGACGCTGTGACTTACTGCTCTTAGGTATTTAACCATATCAACATCATATTTCACCAGTGTAATCTCAAGACCTTGTGTGATGATAAAAAGCAACGACCTTGACTTTTCATTAAAGGGCGTGTCCGTGGCGGCCTGGCAAAGTATCGCTAATTGAATCGCATTTTGACAGGCTAAACAAGCTCAAAAAGTCATAAAACGTTGCACACACGTCAAAAGTGGCAAAAATGTACATGTGGCATAGGCGCCAGAAGTGGGCGTGCAGAAATGGCTCGATAGCGCCACCTGCAAAATTTCAAGAGAACAGCCCCGCCGCTACGAAAATCCTACAGAAACGAAATTTGGTAGGGTCATATATCACCCCAAGACCTACAAAAAAGTCTCTTGGAGCGAAGCTCTAAACCTCACAGGAAGTCAGCCATTTTTAATTTTTGCTGTGATTTCTGTGCAAATTTTGTCATTTCCAGGCTTCGTACTTTAACGAACTCCTCCTAAAGATTTTGTCAGATCGTCATCATATTTGGTCAATCTCCTCTAAAGGCCTTTGCGATGTTAAATTGCGGAGCTTTTGACTTTTCGTTGGAAGGTGTAGGGTTGTGCCGATAGACGATATCATCGTCCATCGTGATGGTTGACTGACATCACGATGGAGAGACACCAGCGTGATGCCACGCCCCCTCCCCACTCCGCTGCGAGTCGACATACACTTACTCTCTTCTATATAGACTATAGTTAACCTAATATCTTTGCGTGAATGGCTCTATAAATTAAATAGAAGACGTGAGACGTGACGTGTGTTAGTCTGTGAAAATATCCTGTCAGGCATTTGATCTTGACTAGGGATGGGCACGGATATTCGAATATTCGAATGGCAATAATAATTCGAATTTAAATAATGCTATTCGAATGTTTGTTTGTTTTTAATGTGCCACCAAAGGGTAACAACTTATTTAATGCTTTTTCACTTCATTTATACTGTCTTTTACAGACTTAAATGTAAAATATACATGAACATTAATTTGTATGTATTTCTGATTGTTTGGCAATGCAGAGTGCAGACGAATTTAAGTTTTTCCTTTTATCTCCGGGTTTGTCCGCGCCGCGCCGTATTTGGCCACTGGCTCAGTGAGGGCTCACTTCTCCGCCGCCCGAATCAACACATCATGAGAGATTTGTAAGCTTTCTGTTATAAAGTCTACTTTATTTTGTTAATAAAGAGACAGACACGGAGAACGAAATGAAACGGAGAACATTTATTATATGCGGTGCTCTTTCGAAAATGAACCGGATAACTGCACTTGGCAGTTTAAAGCAAAGCACCGTCTTTGTAAAATGTTGTTAAATTAAGCTAACGTTAGTAACTTTGCACAGTCAAAAATAATGTATCGAGCCAGCTTACGTTATTTGTAAAATAATGTTAAATACAGATTTTCAATCTTGTTCAATCCGTCTGTTGTTTTTATCGGATAACCATCATCAGGAAGAGTTTTCTCCGCAGCACCGGCAATATTGTATCTAGTCAGAAGAACGGGCTTTCACCGAAGCAGGTAGGATAAATATGGTTTTCTTTATTCACAAATACGTCAAACTAAACTGAGAAGATATTTATATGGCGACTGAGCAGTCGGTTATGTAGATGTGTTTTTTCGTTTGCTCCGGGCTCAAACTTTAAACTTCGCAAGTCCTCAAACTTCGCTTAGATTTGGGGTTAGTGTATAATATTTGGTATAATATAATGTATGTAACATCAAACAGTAGGCTAATGAATTAATACTAACGACCGACTTGAAACTAAGGATTATAGACTTCGCTCCGCATTAAGTTTTAACTCATTTTTTTCTGAAGGATATTTTTTAAGAAGAATTTAAAATATATATATATATATTTTTACAATGTTTTCAACTTAAAATACATACATATATATATACATACAGAATATAAGTTTAGCTTGCTGTGGATATTTCCTAATTATAAGCCTTCTGTGAAATTATGACAAAATGAAAAATACAAAACACGCATGTCTTAATTAACATAATTTAAATAAACGAATATTCGTTCTTTAAGAGCTAAATATTCGAAAAATTAAATATTAAAAAAATTAGTAAATTACTGGAAAATGCCCATCCCTAATCTTGAATTTGCTAGAATCTTGTCTTTTTACATGTTGTACATTTATCTTAAAATATTTAATTTTGTACAAGAAAACAGCCCATATTAATCATTTATTAGTAGCCTTTTGTAGTGTTTCGGGAGATCGTGCTCATTGTTACATTGAGGCTATACTGCACTGAAGCGGCAGATTAAGATATAAATTCAGGGAACGTCAAGAACGAGAAAACGGGAACAACACTCCGACCGAAACGCTGGATTTACATACACAGACCATGTTTAAATTTAGATGTGTCTGGCCCTGTTCACTTTGTCTAGTTTTAATAAGCTGCGGATTGAAGTGCTGGCTGCTCCCCGCGGTGCTGAAGACCCGCTCTCTGACGGAGTACTGGTGGCACATATGCACAGATGTTTACGTGCAAAATTTGGAAAGCGCGGAGGAGTCGTTGGGTTAGTAAAATAATGAAATTATAGCTTTTAAATAGAAAAAAATATTTATGTAAAGAGATTAAAAAGGGCTTAAAAGTGCACAACTCTTCTTCAGTGGATTAAAGCTACTTTTCCCCCTTATGTGCAACCTATAGGAAAGAAACATTAGTTGGGATAGTAAAATAACAAAATTATAGATTTTAAGTACAGAATAGTGATCGTACGATAGTAGTATTTATGTAAAATATATATTAAAATAAAAAGTGCACAACTCTTCTTAAGTGGAAGTAATAAAGTAAAATAACGAATAATTATTATATAATAACGAATAATAACGAAAAATTAAAGTACCCCCCCCCCCGCCTAACGATATCATCGTCCATCGCGATGGTTTACGTAACCATCGTCAACTGCCAATTTATGGGGACATCGCCCAACCCTAGGAAGGTGTGTCCGTGGCGGCCTGACAAAGTTCAGCGTTTTCGCCATGAAACCGGAAGTTGTTATAACTAAGGCATACAATGTCCAATCTACCCCACACTTCACATGTTTGATAAGAGTCTTGGCCTGAACACATTTCAATGCCAATATTCAGCTTCAGTCCTAGCGCCACCTAGAGGTAGCAGTAAATGCCTTGTTTTACGCTGTGATTCACTGTTCTCAGAGATTAAATCAAATCATTATCATATCAGGTGAGACTGATCTTAAGCCCTTTGCGATGATAAATTGTGAAGATCTTGACTTTTCATTGAAGGGCGTGTCCGTGGCGGCCTCGCAAAGAGTGATGTTTCTCCATGAGAAAGCTGTTGTAACTCAGGCATGCAATGTCCGACCTGTCACAGACATCATACGTTTGACAAGGGTCCTGGCCTCAACACATCAATGTTACAACAATCAAATACAATCATAGCGCCATCTGCTGCACAAAGGAGGTGTGGCACTTCAAAGTTCCTTTGAATATCCGCCTATATTTACCCACTGAAATTTCAATCCCCCTGGTTCATTGCTTTACTAAGGCCATAGAGTGGCGGTGCACATGCGTGCGAGGGCCCTTCCATCACTGCTTGCAGTTTTAATTAGGGCCCGAGCACACCGGGGTGCGAGGACCCTATTGTTTTTGCTCGGTTTATTATTATTATTATTATTATTTATTCTTCTTCTTCTCCAAAGTGAATCGCATTTTTGAGGGGCGAAACATGCTCGAAAACTCATGAAATTTTGCACACATGTCAGAAGTGGCGAAAATTTACATGTGGTATAGGCGCCAGAAGTAGGCGTGTAAAAATGGCTCGATAGCGCCACCTGCAAAATTTCAAGAGAACAGCCCCCCCGCTACGAAAAACGTACAGATACGAAATTTGGTAGGATCATCTATCACCCCAAGACCTACAAAAAAGTCTCTTGGAGCGAAGCTCTAAACCCAACAGGAAGTCCGCCATTTTGATTTTTTGCCTTGATTTTTGTGCAAATTTGGTCATTTCCAGGCTTCATACTTTAACGAACTCCTACTACAGATTTAATCCGATCATCGTCATATTTGGTCAATCTCTTGTAAAGGCCTTTGCGATGTTAAATTGCGGAGATCTTGACTTTTCGTTGGAGGGTGTGTCCGTGGCGGCCTGACAAATTTCTGCATTTTCGCCATGAAACAGGAAGTGGCTCTAACTCAGGCATACAATGTCCAATCTGCCCCACGCTTCACATGTTTGATAAGAGTCTTGGCCTGAACACATTTCAATGCCAATATTCAACTTCACTCATAGCGCCACCTAGAGGTAGGAGGAAATACCATGTTTTACGCTGTGATTTACTGCTCTTAGAGATTTAATCAAATCATCATCATATTCGGTCTGACTGATGTTAAGCCCTTTGCGATGATAAATTGCGAAGAACTTGACTTTTTGTTGAAGGGCGTGTCCGTGGCGGCCTGGCAAAGTGTGGTGTTTCACCATGAAACAGGAAGCTGTTGTAATTCAGACATACATAGTCCGATCTGCCCCCAACTTCACACGTTTCATAAGGGTCCCGGCCTGAACACATCAACATGGCATAATTCAGTATCAGTCATAGCGCCACCTAGAGGCAGCAGGAAATACCACCTTTTATGCTGTGACTTACTGCTCTTAGAGATTTAACCATATCAACATCATATTTCATCAGTCTAATCTCAAGACCTTGTGTGATGATAAATAGCAACGACCTTGACTTTTCGTTAAAGGGCGTGTCCATCGCGGCCTCGCAAATTATCGCTAAATGAATCCCATTTTTGACAGCCTAAACGAGCTCAAAAAGTCATGAAACCTTGCACACGTGTCAAAAGTGGCGAATATTTTCATGTGATATAGGCTTCAGAACTTGGGGTGTTAAAATGGCTCTATAGCGCCACCTACAAAAATTCAATAGAGCAGCCCCCCCCGCTACGTTAATCGCACAGATACGAAATGCGGTAGGATCATGTATCACCCCAAGACCTACAAAAAAGTCTCTTGGAGCAAAGCTCTAAACCCCACAGGAAGTCAGCCATTTTGAATTTTCTCTGTAATTTGAGTGCAAATTTTGCCATTTCTGGCCTTCGTATTTTAACAAACTCCTCCTATAAATTTAATCAGATAATCATCATATTTGGTGAGTGTCATCTAAAGGGCATTGCAATGCTAAATTGCGGAGATCTTGACATTTCAATGGAGGGTGTGTATGTGGCGGCTTGCCAAATTTCTGTTTCTCAATGAAACAGGAAGTTGTTCTAACTCAGGTTTAAAATGTCCAATCTGACCCACGCTTCACAAGTTTGATAATTGTCCTGTCCTGAACACATCAACATGGCAATATTCAGTAAAAGTTATAGCGCCACCTGCTGGAAGCAGGAAATGACATGTTTTACACTGTGATTTACTGCTCATTGAAATGTATTCAGATCATCATCATATTTGGTCAGTCTGAACTTAGGGACTTCACAATGATAAATTGTGAAGATCTTGACATTTCGTTAAAGGGGCGTGTCCGTTGTGGCCTATCAAAGTTTGATTTTTCGCCATGAGAAAGCTGTTGTAACTCAGACATGCAATGTCCGACCTGTCACAGACATCATACATTTGACAAGGGTCCTGGCCTCAACACATCAATGTTACAACAATCAATTACAATCATAGCGCCACCTGCTGCATAAAGAAGTAGTGGCACTTCAAAGTTCCTTTGAATATCCACCTATATTTATCCACGGAAATTTCAATCCCCCTGGTTCATTGCTTTACTAAGGCCATAGAGTGGCGGTGCACATGCGTGCGAGGGCCCTTCCATCACTGCTTGCAGTTTTAATTATTATTCTTATTCTTCTTCTCCGAAATGGATCGCATTTTTGAGGGGCTAAACATACCCGAAAACTCATGAAAATTTGCACACGCGTCAGAAGTGGCGAAAATTTACATGTAGTATAGGCGTCAGAAGTGGGCGTGTAGAAATGGCTCGATAGCGCCACCTGCAAAATTTCAAAAGAACAGCCCCCCCACTACGAAAAACGTACAGATACGAAATTTGGTAGGATCATCTATAACCCCAAGACCTACAAAAAAGTCTCTTGGAGCTTAGCTCTAAGCCCCACAGGAAGTCGGGCATTTTTAATTTTTGCTGTGATTTCTGTGCAAATTTTGTCATTTCCAGGCTTCGTTCTTTAACGAACTCCTCCTAGAGATTTTATCAGATCGTCATCATATTTGGTCAGTCTAATCTAAAGGCCTTTGCGATGTTAAATTGCGGAGCTTTTGACTTTTCGTTGGAGGGTGTGTCCGTGGCGGCCTGACAAAGTTCAGCGTTTTCGCCATGAAACAGGAAGTTGTTCTAACTCAGGCATTCAATGTCCAATCTGCCCCACACTTCACATGTTTGATAAGAGTCTTGACCTGAACACATTTCAATGCCAATATTCAGCTTCAGTCATACCGCCACCTAGAGGTAGCAGGAAATGCCATGTTTTGCGTTGTGATTTACTGCTCTTAGAGATTTAATAAAATCATCATCATATTTGCTCAGACTGATCTTAAGCCCTTTGCGATGATAAATTGTGAAGATCTTGACTTTCGTTGGAGGGCGTGTCCGTGGCAGCCTGGCAAAGTGTGATGTTTCTCCATGAAACAGGAAGCTGTTGTAATTCAGGCATACATTGTTCGATCTGCCCCAGACTTCACACGTTTGTTAAGGGTCCCGGCCTGAACACATAAATTTAACAATAATCAGGTTCAGTCATAGCGCCACCTACTGCACACAGGCATTGTGGCACATCAATTTTCCTTTGAATATCCACCTATATTTACCCACTTTAATTCATATCCCCCTGGTTCAATGCTTTACTAAGGCCATAGGGTGGCGGTGCACATGCGTGCGAGGGCCCTTCCATCGCTGCTTGCAGCTTTAATTTGTTTAGTTTTTTTGGCCAAAGAATGTGAGCTAGAAAGACGTATCACGTCAAATGTGTAAACGTATAACACAGATGTGAAATACAGGTTAATACGTTAATTTATTTAAGGTTATTATAATTATTACTTTAACATGAACTTATAAGGAAAGTTTTGGATTATGTGGACTTGTTAATTCATACCTATTTTATTAGTTATAATTAGGGCCGGGACTTTAACGCGTTAATTAAGATTAATTAATTACACAAAAATAACGCGTTAAACATTTTTAACGCATTTTAATCGCACTTATTTTTGCACCGCGGAACATTTCTCATGAGTTTCGGCGGACCGATTATACTGGAGCACCAACTAGCGTTCATGACTTCACAACAAACCATAGTGAACATGAACCAAGAGGCTGATGAGATCGCTTTGGTTGGCCCCGTGGATGGGAATTTTTTTTATAAAAAACGAACGGATGTAAGCGTCGATAAAAGCATGGTTGTGTGTAAGCTATGCAACAAGGAATTCACATATCACCGCAGCACATCGAGCATCTCAATGCAAAACATACAGCCGCTAGCGTGGACATTAGCCCGACTCCGGCACAACGACCTATTCGGACGGGATTAGTTTTACATAGGGATGTGGGGTAAAGCAAGTTTTTATCAGAGCTTCTCGGTGATTTTAGTCCAGTCCGAATGCTCCATGTCAGTAATCATTACGGACAATGTCAGTAAAGATTACGGCGTCTTTTACCTTCTGTAAAAAGGTCCGGAGAAATTACCTCAGGTAATACAAATCCAGTGCGAATAGACCAGCTGTAAATATACACGTAAATCGCGTCATTTCCTTTTAATTTGCGGGTTTCTTTTAAATATAAAAGCGCTTAAAGAAGCATTTACTTGCGTTCTAGACGGAGAAACAAGTCAGTTACAAGTCAGTTTCTGAATAAAACACGACACAAACTTAAAAAAAAAAAGTCAAATTTACTTCTCAGAGGCATGGAACTGTTTATGAAACTGACGTTCTCCCCAAACTGAAATTAAACACAGTGTTTCGCGTTTTCCTTGTCTGTGTCATGTTGTTTGCACATCTGATATCTGGAAGCAAGGTAACGTGCACGTGAAGACGAGAGGTGACGCGCTGCGCCAACGAGTTACCCCTCCCACTTCTGAATGTTTTACAGAGATTTCTAATCCCGTCCGAATTGACCATTAATATTACCGACGTCCTGTGGTAAAATTACATTACGCCATCTACCCCTGTAAAACTAATCCTGTCCGAATAGGGCTCAATAAACAATATTTTGTTGCTTAAGCTTATGTATTCAGTCATTATTCATGGTACACTCTAAGAACGAATGTGTTAAAAACAACACATTAGTGTTGATTCTGGGACAACACACTAACTGCGTCGTCCTGGAATCCACCCATCTCTGTGTTATTATTGAAACAACACATTTTGTTATACTTGAACACAAAATCAAGACAAAATGACTCATAATGTGTTAAAATTACACATAATGTGTTAAAAGCTTACAGCACAATGATGTGTATAAAATTAACACATCCTTTCTAAGAGTGTATACTAAAATCCATGTAAAAAAGTACTTCTTAATGTTTTCAGGTCAAATATTTATATGCGATTAAAATGCGATTAATTTAGATTAATTAATTACAAAGCCTCTAATTAATTAGATTAATTTTTTTAATCGAGTCCCGGCCCTAGTTATAATAAACACCTTCCAAAGATCTGTGACTACTAGGCAATCTAAAACTTTTGGAAATACCATACTGTAACATAATTTAGTAACAATAATGTAATGAAACATTTCTTTTTTTTTATTTAACTGTAATCACATGTTAGATGGCTCCAAACGGTTTGTAATAGCCTATTCATGTCTCTAGTGCCTCTGAAAATGTATCATTATTACCCACGAAAGTGGTATAAAAAATATGGTCACACTTGTATGCTGACGACCACAGATTTTCCCTCTGAAGCTGGAGGTCACGGTTGCCATAAAGAGGGTCTTGTCTATATAGTGATGGATGGATGATCCCTTTTCCAAGCACATCTGTATTGCTTCTGTTGCTTGGTCGGACTACAGAACTTCGTCCCTGTGTGGAATGCGCATCATTTCATCATGCTCTTTTAAAAGCCCATCTGAGGACCGCACGCATTCAGCCTCACATTATAACCACCCACCAAGGTTGTGGCTGCTGCGGACTATAATAACAATAGAGGAAGTTTAACGTCATATCGCCATGGACAAGTGTCAGGGTGCGTGCAGCAGGGAGAGGTGACTGGAAACTCGGATTACAATGATTATGGAACTTAAATTACAAAAACAATAAACAGGCAGACTGGCATGATAAACACACATCACATAATACTCTATTAAACTGAGAACCGACAAAGAACAGGGGAAAACAGGAGAACTAAATAGTGGAGCTGATGAAGGTGAGGTGATTGAAGTCAAAACACAGGCCAGGGAGCGTGGAGGATCATGGGAAATAGAGTCGGTGGGGAATGAATAGGAAAACAGGCAGGATGACAGGATCGTGGCAACAAGACCCTCCTTATGGCTACCTGACCTCCAGCTGCAGAGGAAAATCTGTGGTCATCAACATACCAGTATGACCAACCATATTTTTATGCCACTCTCGTTGGTAATACTAATATGGTGCATTTAAATTTCAGTGATTTCAGTTAAATAAAAAAACTTTATTAAATTATGTTACAGTATGGTATTTCCAAAAGTTTTAGATTGCCTAGTAGTCACAGATCTTTGGAAGGTGTTTATTATAACTAATAAAATAGGTCTGAATTAACAAGTCCACATAATCCAAAACTTTCCTTATAAGTTCATGTTAAAGTAATACTTATAAGGTAACGTTAAATAAATTGACATATTTATTAGCCTGTATTTCACATCTGTGTTATACGTATATTAGGCTACACATTTGACGTGATACATGGCTTTCTATCTCACATACTTTGGCCAAAATACCAAATAATATAGCCTACATTAAATACGTCATGGCAAAATCATTGCATGTGATCGTCTTCCTGTCAGTACTGTTCTGATTAATCTTAACACTGTTACTGGCCATATTTTAAAAGAGTGATCTGAATCAATCGCAATACTGACGGGCCGTGGACAATTCATATGTGCCCTCATTACTATCATTACGGTAAAATATAACCGAAAGCGTGTGCGTCATAGCCCCGCTAATGTACGACACACAGCAAACAGATAAACGAAAAATAAAAAAAGGAGAAAATCGCCTAGTTTTCATTTGTTTGAATGTTCTATTTCTTACATTTCAAATTAGTTAAAGTAAAATTAAGAAAAGGAGAGAAAAATGACAATTATCCAATGACAAGGTTTTCCAGAAAAAATGAAACATGAACTTTTAGGTTCATTTTTTTATTTTTGCATTTACATGTATGGTCTGAAAATTGAATTGTGAAGCGTTACACGGACCGTTGTTAATCCGTGTATCGTTCGTTCAATCGATTTTTCAAATTAAAAACAAAAATGATAAAACGAATAACGACTTGTTTTTCGATTTTTTTGATTGTGCATTCAGATCAAAATACAAAATTTGAATAACGGGATTAGGACAAATTTTAATTTTGATTTTTAATTTTATACCTTAGCAGACATATGCCAATGAAATCATTTTAAACAGATCAAGTAGGCCTACTATTGCGGTAACAGATTACAGCCATTTTAATAAGGTTGTGCATATTAGAGATGCGCGGTTGGCGGTTACAGCCGCGGACTCCGCGGATAAACCGCGGATCGGGCGGATGACGTGACGAAAAATAATATTTTAATTAAATTCGGGCGGGTGGCGGATCGACTGCTTGTTAGCTGTGTCCTTCTAAGAATGCAACCTTAAAAGTTGAGCACTCTGTCTTTCAGGGTGGCAGCCTCAGAAGTTCTCAAAGAGAACTAAAATGAGACGATCTAGCCTCCCATAATTTGCGTCACCTGTTGCACGCGCCCCCAGTAGCGCCCACCGCGCCTGTCAGCAGAAAACAGCGGGGACATTTCTGACTTATTAAAATAAATATGTAATCAAAAATATTAATTTATTTTAGAAAATATGACACATTGATGTAGATTAAACTATTCAACAGTATATCAAATAATCAACCTTAGAAATATACGCAACATAAACGGAATAATATTAACACAAAACATAACTTATAAATTAATACTAAAACAGTGACAAGAAAAAGTTTTCTAATACACTTTTATTTAATAAAGGTTTTAATTGTTTGGGATAGCCTCTGCTTGTTAAGGATCCATTCGTTCTCTCATTACCAGCGTGGAGAAATGAGGACGCATTTTGACATAGCTCTTATCAATGCCGGCGAAGGAGGTACGTGGCAAACTCAAAAAATGAGAATTAAAAACAAAGGAAATAGAAGGTCAGAAAAGGTTTGCCTTGAATAAGTTTTAAAAAGTGGTAAATCAGGATGACACCAGTGCAGACTATGTAATTTGTGCGTTTAATTTAGGCTATTTATTTATTTATTTTTGTCCCATGTGCGCCGATCGGAGACTGAGTTCACTGCTGATATTCTAGAGCTTTCTAGTCTCGCGGCTGTCATCAGCAGCGTCTTGCATCGCCCAGTCAGCGGATGGTGGGCGGGTGCGGTTTTGAAAACTGGTCAGAAACGTTGGTGCGGATGGATGGCGGACGGATGATGAGTTTTGTGATGCGGTTGCGGATGAAATAATAGCCCATCCGCGCATCTCTAGTGCATATGACAGAGCAATCATGCTCTCCTGTAAGACTTATTCTATACAAAAAGTATAAAAGTTTAGCCTAATGATCTTCTCCCAATGTGCACGTAATATTGTTAATAATATTGTTTAATATTGTTCAATGACTAATTGCACGTTTTAATAATTGATGCCATGTGAAATCATCTTTTCCATATTTAGTTAGTACTCATTGTGCATTGCCTTTTGAAGTTTATATTATTACTTTTTATTGGTATCATTGCTATATTAATATCTAATAAACAATTTTAAACAGAACAAGTACTATTTTGGTAACAGTCCGAGTTTTTAATGTTATTTCTTTTTTATTATTATTTATTCAGGACACACACATACACACCTAAGGTTTAAAATAGAGGTCTGCGCGACAATTAACTCACCGCTTAAATGCTTTTTTCCAACCTTTTTTTTCCCTACGACGTCTGTCATTAGTTTTTAGCAAAATATGAATAAAGGGAAAACGTAGGTTTGTGTCTAGTGCTGTGTAAAAAAAGAACTTTTAACTGAACTAACTATTTAACCGACATTTAGCCTATAAACAATGTTCCTATAAAGACACGTTTTAGCGTATCGCATTAAAAAACCGACAACGATGACTGAATGCGCTCTCTTTTAAGGTGCACTAGTGGCATCATCGGGATGCAAAGACATTGCCAGGTTTACAGGGCATATTAAAAAAAAAAACATTCAAGGTAAATGCAAAATGTAACAGAGAAACATAGCCTACATTAAATAGGGCAAAGCATATCACTCAAAATTTTAAGCAACGAAAACCATATTAGCCTATTTTCTGCCAAACTATTTCAAACATTCTTGCAGGTGTACATGTGATCAGAAGTGCGGATACGCCAACGCTGTCAAAAGATGTCGGGCTGCATTTCCCAAAAGCATCGTAACTTAAGAAGCACTCAAAAATCGTTGTCTACAGCTCTACTGTGATGATGTTGTGCCTTTCATCTATTATTTTAAATGTAGAAGGCAATACTTTAGGAGACTAAAGACATTGTATTGTTAAGCTCTTATAATTCATTCTTTGATTGTGAAGTTAATAATGACCAAATGTTGTGCTTAATATAATGTGTACAGTATTCATAGAACAGTGTGTACATCCGTGCTGGTAAAATAAATGTAAAATAAACATTACATAGAAAGGAATAAGATATTAATATAGCAATGATAGCAAAAATAAGTAATATTATAAACTTAAAAAGGCAATTCACAATGGAATGAGTGCTAACTAAATATGGAAAAGATGATTTCACATGGCATAAATTATGTAAACGTGCAATTCATAATTGAACAATATTAAACAATATTATTAACAATATTATTACTTGCACATTGGGTGAAGATCATTAGGCTAAACTTTTAACAAGCGCGTGCTACAATTAAAAGTCATTCTATAGGCTATAGGCGACATTTCAGCTCTTGACAAACGGATAGCCAGCCACTGTGTGTGATCTAATTTAAGTGCATTTTTGTGAAATGCACGTGAAAGAATAACTAACGGTCATTACGTAGCTCGTAGAAATTGCTCTTAAGTGCTAAGTTCAATTTTATCGGGAAACCCAGCCCAGACCGCCCGTTCCGTCACGGAAGACCAGAGTTCCGACCTCTGCCGTATTTATACACTTAAATTTAATCCCGCACCACAAGAATCCTTATAGGCATTTTACACGATATGCTGCAAAGAGTGAAATCGCAATGCAACCACATCTTTTTTCATGTAGTGGAAGAGTTTTGTGCAGCATTTATTTTTTAAGGCAATAGCCTACATATTTTTTATCACCGTGCCATATCCGAATAAATAATAATAGCAGACAAAAGTTTAAAAGTCGGCCTTAATAAGCGAATAAGACTTACAAGAGAGCATGATTGCTCTGTTATATGCACAACCTTATTAAAATGGCTGTAATCTGTTACCACAATAGTAGGCTACTTGATCTGTTTAAAATGATTTCATTGGCATATGTCTGCTAAGGTATAAAATTAAAAATCAAAATTAAAATGTGTCTTAGGTCCGTGTACCTTTTGATAGTTTGTTTTTCAACTTCAAATGAAGTAAGCAGAAACGAGAAAACGGCCCCTTTGTTCGTTTTTTCGTTTTTTACCGAAAGACGAAAAACGAGATTTCGGGTTGATTTTTCGTTTTTTTGTTTTTTGGTAAAAAACGAATAAACCACTCTTAAATTCGTTGTGACGTGTGGGCGGTCGCTAGACGCACCTCTCCGCCAATTGGTCAACCAAAATGTGAATATGTGACATCATCCGTTGTTCCTCAAGTCTGTTCAACAAAATAAAAGTCCTCCGCTGCTGTAAGGTCTTAAATTGTGCTTTCTTCTCTGTAACTTAACGGGTTTCGGACCATTTTTTTTCATAAATATTAATCTGCACCTGCATGGTTTTATTTTATTATTTTATTTTAGATATTTGGTGAAGCCGCGCTACCCTTTATAAACAGCGCAGATAGGGTTTCCCAAAAGCATCATAAGGCTAATTAGATCGTAAAAACCCTTACGAAAATTAAGCATGGTTTTATTGTGGTAAAACTGTAGTAACCATGTTTTTGGTGAATGGATTACTATCAGCAAAACTATGGTTTTACTACACTAACCATGGTTTAACTATGGTTTTTAAAAACCATAGTTGTCAAAACCATGCTATTTTGTGGTTACCATGGTTTTACTACAGTATGGTTTTTTAGTTTTAACTGTAGTAAAACCATGGAGTATTTTCGTAAGGGAACGATCGTACTAATCATCTTAGAATTTCCCAAAAGCTTCGTAACAAGCACTTGAAAATCATCGAAGATCTACGAGTGGTCTGGAGTAATCGTTAATTCTTAAGTGCATCGTAGACAACAGAGTTACAAGGACACCTGCAGGACAACCAGCAAATTGCACTGCAATGACGATAATGTAATGTTTTAAATGTAGGCTATATTTATTTATTGGGTTCTTATTTGTTTATTTTATATTAAATATATAATATAATCTATTAAAAATTCAAATGAGAAATCAAATTTAAACGACAAAACATAAATTAATAAAGAAGTAAAACGTATTTGGTACAAGTTGGTAAAAGTTTTTTTTTTTTGTATTTTGGAAAAGTTGGTATTTATTATATTTAATATATTAAATAAAGATGCGAGCGATCGTTACGTGCATCTTTGGGAAACGCAAATGAACCACAAATGTTCGTTAAGTAGCTCGTAGAAAGCGCTCTTAAGTGCAATGTTCAACCAAGTGTAAATACGTACCTTTCTTCAGTTTTGGACAAGAGATAAAGTTTGATTTATACGACAGATATGAAAAGTTATTAAAAATACAATGTCATGTGGTAATTTTGTTGAAGTGATGATTTCGGTTTGTCTTCGGTTAATTTCTGTGTGCACGCTTTTGTTTTTTAATAATGAACCACAAATCGCGTTCTTGTGAAGAGGAAATTATCTTATTTTTAATCTGTTTATTACAACTAAAATAATATTTTTTTATTTTTGTTAAATTTTTACTTCATGAATGTAAAAGCAAGTAGTTTGGTGGATGCTTCAACACAGTGCAACAGAAAGCTTTGGCACATTTTTGCCGGATTTATTTGTTTTATGAAGAATTGATGTTGAATCAAATCAATATTGGATTGATTCAATCTCTTACAGTACACGTGATTTAATAAACACACGATGATATTTGCTGTGTGGTGAATAACAAGATCTAACAGTAAATAATAATCAATATCTAAAAAATAGAGAAACTCAAAATAAGAGGACAAAATACGACAAGCAAGTTCTGCATAATGCAGAAATGCTGATTGAGCTTCATGTTTCTTTATTGAGATAACGCGCATTGGCTTGGCTTATAATGATCGAGCTAAGCTCATTGCTGGTAAGAATAATGATAATTATTAAGACATTATTAATTAAATAGATTTGTAATAATTGTTCATTTATATTTATATTAATATTGAATGTTAGACCTATTTATAAAAAATATATATAATAATACTTAATTAATTAATAAATATAATAATTTTAGATATATTTATTTTTATGTCTCTAATTTTAGTGTTAGCACCAACAAAAAAAAAAAACATGAATGAAAGATACATTTGCAAATTACATGGTACATTAACAAGCGGATGTCACGCGGTACAATATTTGCCATGGCTATACTCATGAGTACTTTTTAAATGGCTTCTTTTTAGTCAAAGATTTGTATTTAGTACAGTCACACTGCATGTTTGGGAAGTTTGACAGTACTTTTCAGTCGTTAGATTTTTTTAGTATTCCCACTCATGCAAATATGACTATTGCACAAGTAGCCTATCTTTTTATATTTCTCCATAAACCTTCGAATACTAACAAAAAAATCTGCTATGATTTTCATAGTTTTGCAATACCAATACATAAAATTACATCCTAACCCAAACCGCAAATCTAACCCCAACACCAAGCAATAATTTAAAAATAAAATAAACAGGAAGAACAATACTTAAAATAACATTAAAAATAAAGTCGTGCGAGCCGGGCGGGACACGAAAAACTATTTATAGAAATAAATGTGGTCACACGAAAAAAGCAGAAAAGCGTGTCCATGAATACGAATAAATATAAAATATTTCGTAATTATACCACATAATGCCTTGAGGTAGGGTTGCAACAACAACTGATAAGGAATATAATGAATAGTTTGACATTACTTATAAAATGTATTACAATAAATCTTTATAATCTTTTCTCTGGAAATTATGTTTTGAATGTTTTAGGTAGCCTAATTGGCTTCGTTTATTGACTATTTATTTATATATTTATTAAGGCATTCTAACATCTCTGAGTATATTCATGGCAAGAACCGGTTAATCTATACACAAGTTACAAGGTGATCTACACACAGTCGAGAACAATTTTGCAAAAATGTTTCTTATTTAGGCCTGTGTTTTATTGCTCTGAGTTTGGGAAATAGAATTTGTGGAATTATATGAAAAATATTAAAATATATTTCAATAATAAATATATAATATATACGTTTATTTAACATTTTTTGTTATTATTCGAAGGTTTATGGAGAAATATAAAAATGTTGGCCTACTCTCTATTATATCTGCAAGAGTCATTTTGCAGGGGTGGAAATACTGAAAAATCTACTTACGTAAAAGCATTGTTACTTCCCAAACATGCGTGACTGGCCTCAATACAAACATGTGACTAAAAACAAGCCATTTTAGTCATGTACTCATACAGCCAGTAGCAAATATTGCACTGTGAATATTATTCTGCCTTGCTAAAAACTTGAGATCTGCCCGAAGCCGAATACGTTATATAGGCCTATATAATATAAAATAGATAAAGTGCTTAAATAGATTAAAAAATATTAAAATTTACAATTTTATGAGCAAAAATGTAAACTGTAGGCAGTTACTATAGACCTATTTCGACGAAATTGTTTTCATGAGGAAATCTTTAGAAATATGTATGCCTCCTTCGTGATAAATTTTAGCCAAGCCAATGCGGGTGATCTCCGACAATAAAGAAACGTGAAGCTCAATCAGGAGAAGTTCCCCCGCAGAACTGTTTCTGTCTGGATATTTTGAGTTTCTCTGTTTTTAGAAATTGATTATTTACTATGAGGTCCTAATTATTTTCTTTGTGTGTTTATTAAATTTGTGTACTGTATAAGAGACGGTAATTCTGTACACATCAATTATTTATCTAATAAATAATTACGGACAATCCTGTATTTTATGTGATATGTGGCAACGCTAGCTGTTGCTGCAGCATCCAAAAAACTTTTCACTTTTACCTCCATGATTTTAAGAAGTTTAAGAAAAGTTATGACTGTATTACACTTGGCTGAACATTTATCTACCTCCTCTAGTCGCCGCTGTATATGGGAAGCGCGCTTTACCAAACATCTAAAATAAGATAACATAATAACATAAAACAGTCCAGAAATAAATATTTATTCAAAACTTAGGTTACACAGAAGATAGCTCAATCTAGGACCTGTACATTTAACAGATCAGTAGGCTACATCAGCGGAGGACTTTTATTTTGTTGAACAGACTTGAGGAACAACGGATGATGTCACATATTCACATTTTGGTTGACCAATTGGCGGAGAGGTGCGTCTAGCGACCGCCCACACGTCACAACGAATTTTAGAGTGGTTTATTCGTTTTTTACCAAAAAACAAAAAAACGAAAAATCAACCCGAAATCTCGTTTTTCGTCTTTCGGTAAAAAACGAAAAAACGAACAAAGGGGCCGTTTTCTCGTTTCTGCTTACTTCATTTGAAGTTGAAAAACAGAATGCCTTGTCACTGTCAGTTTTGCCTGTCATTCATAAATTATTTTAATAAATCAATTAAAGAATCATTGAGTTAGCTATATGCTTAAGCAGAGGCGTATCCAGCATTGAAGGACATTCGGGGCTTAGCCCAGACCATATTAAATACAGGGATCACTCAAATAGTGTATAAAGTGTATAATAAGAATATTAACGTGATCTGCAGCATATAAAAGTGTACTCACCTAATCGCGGCGGGTCGCAGGAGTATTATTTCATAAGAACTTTTCTCTCAAGTAGATTTTTGCACGTGAGTTTTATTCAGACATGACCTGAATGAGCTGATGATGTCACATAACCGCCAAAATTAGATTATTAAACTGCTGCGCCGAAGGAATAACGTTCAAGTGATGAATAAACCTACAATACTGTTTACCTACTGTATAACCATCTTATTTATGCACCATACAGAACGTCTAAAACTAAATATAAACGTATTGCTGCTGGAGACTTGCCATTGGCTGTTGTAATTGAATAAATAATGAGGTCAGTGTAAGAAAAGATTACAGGGGCTAATTTGGGGATGTTTTTATAAATATTATTTTGTTTCATGGTATTATGTTTTATATTATTACGTTTAATGTAATAATGCGTTAAATTATCTAATTTAAATATTAAAGATACTTTTTTTCAAGTTACCGTTTTGTAGATCAGTGGTTCCATTCCGATAGCTAAATAGTGCTTTCGTTAGCTCCTCCCCTACCTGTTGCATATTCAAAAGAGTGGCAGAAACGGAGTAGCCCATAGGCTACCGACAGCAAAGAAACGTGTTCTATAGGCTAGATTTTTTTAAGACCTAGCCCTATGTCTATTTCTGACAGACTGTATGCAGTAAAGCCAAAGCACAATGAAAAAATACAACATGATTTAAAAGGTTTACATAGGCCATTGTCCGGTTTCATATTTGTCAATCACCTTTTCAAGATACATTCGGGGCTCAAGCCCCGGGAAAATTCCCTGGCTTAAGCGACGAGGGGATAGACAGCCACAGGTAACTCGCTCACGCATCTCTCTCTCTCTCTCTCTCTCTCTCTCTCTCTCTCTCTCTCTCTCTCTCTCTCTCTCAATTTCAATTTCAATTTAAAGAACTTTATTGGCATGATTGTGTCACTTACAATATTGCCAAAGCATTATACATAAAACGAGAAACATACAATAACACAATATTAACAAACATTAAGGTGCAGTTAAGCTAAGGTGCTGGGTGATGGATGAAGTACTACTGCAAAATAAAATAAAATAGAATCAGAGGATATTTACAATATAAAGTAGACTTTGAAATATAAACATATGAAGTATACAAATGTACATTTATGGAGGCACATGAGAGGTAAAATAAAAGTACTGTACAAGATCAGGGCTACGCGTCGGGTGGTTCTTCGCCTCTACGTCGTGCATTAAAACCCTTTAATGCATGGCTAGCCGTGGATTATCCCTTACGTATATAAGAGTAATTTATTATAAAGTTTGTGTTTGTCCTCTAGGTGGCGCAGTTCGACTCTGCCATTCAAAAAGTATGGAGCTAGAAGAGTCTCAATAAAGATAAATGCACACACTACATTCACATATGCACACACAGGATTCATAAATACACACGCAGGATACACAAATGCACACAAAATTCACAAATGCACACACAAAATTTAAGAAGCACAGAAGATTCACAAATGCACACAAAATTCACAAATGCACACAAAATTCAGAAATACACAACCAATTCAGAAATGCAAACAACATTTACAAATGCACTTAAGATTCACAAATGCACAGGACAAGATTCAGAAATGTATTTCTGATGCACACACAAATATATCTTGATTTACAAACTGTTTTTGGTCTGTGAACTTTACTGCATTTTTTGAGACTCCCCTGACTTGGCTCGAACCACAAATGCCTTTTTTTAAACAGGGAATGATCTGCAACCAATTAGATATCTCCCTTGTTTTAGCCAATCACAAGAACGCACCCCACGTGGGGGATTGTTTACTTATAAGCCAATCACATGACCTTTAAGCTGGTTTGCCAACCGCCAATAAAACCGAAGAAGAAGTTTACACAGCGTAATATGCACGTGGTTGCGGGCGCGAGCTAACGTTAGCGCGGTGGAGTTCTGTCTGTCAGTTGGTTGGTTGAGACCTCAACATGGCTTCTGGCAACCACAGGGGAGCGGTATGTAGAACTTAAAGTGTTTAGCTAGTTATCTCCTTGTTATAATCGGCAAAAGCATCAATTACAACTATCCATATGTGCTTATTTTTGTGCATTTCGGACGTATGTTTGGACACCAAATACAGATAATCGTGATTACAATATCAATGTGAATAATCTGCAATTATTCTCAACCAACCAACTGACAGGCAGAACTTCACCGCGCTAACTTTAGCTCGCGCCCGCACCACGCGCATATCACGCTGTGTGAACTACTTCTTCTTTTTCGGCTTAATTGGCGGTTGGCAAACCAGCTTAAAGGTCATGTGATTGGCTTATAAGTAAACAATCCCCCACGTGGGGTGCATTCTTGTGATTGGCTAAAACAAGGGAGATATCTAATTGGTTGCAGATCATTCCCTGTTTAAAAAAAGGCATTTGTGGTTCGAGCCAAGTCAGGGGAGTCTCAAAAAATGCAGTAAAGTTCACAGACCAAAAACAGTTTGTAAATCAAGATATATTTGTGTGTGCATCAGAAATACATTTCTGAATCTTGTCCTGTGCATTTGTGAATCTTGAGTGCATTTGTAAATGTTGTTTGCATTTCTGAATTGGTTATGTATTTATGAATTTTGTGTGCATTTCTGAATTTTGTGTGCATTTGTGAATCTTCTGTGCATCTTAAATTTTGTGTGTGCATTTGTGAATTTTGTGTGCATTTGTGTATCCTGCGTGTGTATTTATGAATCCTGTGTGTGCATATGTGAATTTAGTGTGTGCATTTATCTTTATTGAGACTCTTCTAGCTCCATAAAAATCATCTGACAGATAATCAACAGCGATAGACCAAAGCTGAAATGTCAAGTTTATATTTTTATAAAACTTTGTATCACTGTATTAAAACTGAAAATTACATTACAAAGTTTAGATTATTGAATATGTTTTTTTTCATGTCACAGAGCAACTAGATGTACAGAGAGAGAGAGATTCAGAGAAAGATTTGCACTTTATTAACTATGGAAAATAATAAAATAATTATTTAAAAAAAAATAAACAGAGACTTTCCATGGGTATTTAAACAAAATATTGACATCTAAAATATCAGTATGATTGAAAACTTAACTTTTCAGGATAATTATCAGACATTAGATCTAAAGAAAACTCCGCCTCCACTGCCACTTACAGGACATTTGTGTTATTACAGTTATTCTGCAGTGTGTCATAGACAATAGAAACATTATTCACAGTTTCTTTATTTTCTCCACTGAAATCTAAAGTGTGTGTTGAATGTGCAGATGAATGAAATGTATAAGATAACTGATGGTGCTGTTCTCAGATCAGATGCAGGGACACTGAGAAACATCAGCACCAGCACATCCGGCCTGTATCAGTGCACTGCGTCAAACATCATAGGAAAGAGCACATGTGTCCTTAACCTGCAGGTTGTAGCACGTAAGTGTGTAAGGAGGAGAGACATTACAGACACAAAGACTGTCACATGATCAGATATGAGGTCTGATCACAGCTCTGTCTCGTATCACAGCTCAGACACAGAGTGTGGGTCTGATCACCGGCCCACCAGTATAGTAAATATTTGTATTTACTCTAGTAAAGTTATAGTAAAATGTAGTATGCTATAGAGAATTTTAATAATAATAGTAATAATTGTAATTACTACACTTTGTTAATTTATTATACTACAGTATTCTGGATTTGTTGTGTTATTGAAACCTACCTTGTGTCTGTATGACTTGTATGGAGATCTCTCTGAATCACATGATTTGAGTTCACAGCCACAGCTTTTAAATGCAGATGTCACACTTCAATCAACTCCAGACCTTTAACATGCTTCATTTACGAGGAAATCGTTTAAATATATACAATAAATGTCCATAAAACAGCTTTTAAGTCAACTGTCCCATTACTTTTGACTCCTTTAAAAAGGAGGAGCTACATATTAAACAGCTGTAATTCCTAAATCCTTCAGTCAGTTTGATTGTGAATACTCTCTAAATAAAGTTAAGAGTCTGCACTTTAAGACAATATTCATTATATGACTGGAACTGGAAAACATTTTTGTGAACAGCTAAAAGTCGTCCAGTGTTGTCCACCAAATACATTTGAATTAAAGTAATTCTAACACATTCTTTGTTGTTAAGTGAATGATCTCCGCCTCTCTGTTGCCCTCTTGATACTCTTTACTAGGTTAAGAGACCTCTCCAGCTCTCTTAAATAATTTAGGAGCTGAGACCTAGTCTTAACACTTAGGAGGCTTTATAAATCAGATTTATTCTTAAGTCTAAGAATAAGAGAAAAATGACGTCATTCTTAGAATTTTGACACACTTAAGACTAAAATTTTACTCTGAGCGGCTTTATACATATGGGCCCTGGTTAATAAAGTAAGTCACCACTGTGTTGATTATTGTTTCCTTTAGTTGGGCACTTGGGTCTTGAAGTTTGGCATTGTCTTCTTCTGTTATTTATGACAGTGTGTTTCTAAAGCACATATGTTAGAGCAGAAGATAATGTAATAGATGAAGTCTACGACTGTTTATATATTATTGTTAATTATTGTGATTCATTCATCTCAAGCAAAAAAAGAGTCCCTGAATTTAAGTTATTTTATGTTCTGTCGATCCTGTTATGCTTCTGTACTGTAACCATGCTGTAAAAATCCATAATGCCTGAAGAGTTGTTTTTTTCACATAAATCTAATCTGTGGTGTTCATCTGACATACTGAGACATCAACAATCAGACTATGAAACGCAACAATGGTGACAATTAACAATAAAGCATCATCCCGCAATGCATGCTGGGTACCAGGATTGTAGAAAACTCATTTATAACTCCCATAATGCATTGTGCCATGATAAAATTTTGAAACTTTCTTACCATTTACTGTCACCATTGTTGAGATTTGTATCAAAAGTGTTGATGTCTTTCTGATGTAAAAAAAATAAACTAAAGCGTTGCAACAGTCTTTTTCAAAACGGTGTCATTACCATGGAGCATGATTTTTATACTTTATCTCTTTAGTGTTCTTTTACCATTTCACGTTTTAATTTTAGGCAAAAATAATGATTTTGGTCTCCATGAAAAGCAATATTTTAACTTTGTTTCAATGTTACTTTTTTATCTTGGGCTGAAGAACGTCTCGGTTACGGATGTAACCCTCGTTCTTCTTCAGGGAAGGCAGTGCTCTGCTGAGGGAAACGTGGGCTAGTAGGATTAAGCCCACGGAAAACAATCACAAAGGAACCCGGTGGGACACAATGTGGGGCCCAAGCCAAACACGTAGGTTCGCGAGGATACAGCTAGTGAGAGGCTGACAGCCAATGCTCCGCAACATAGGCTGCCAAGGCAGCGGAGGAGAACAATTCAAACCATTACGCATTTTTGTTCTGAAGGCCTTCCATATTGACACTGCTATGGAATATCGGTCGGAAGCTGCAAGCTGACCTGCGAGTCTGCTCTCCGTGCTCCCCCTGGAGAGGAAAGAACATGAGAGGATACAGCCTTTTGCGACCAAAATTTGAGAGTGTGCGACTGAATTTTACATCCAGTCGCACATGTGCACCCAGTAAATTTGCCTCCCCCACCCTCCGTATTTTTTTATACATTAAACGTGGCAGGGGCACGTCAATGATCAATGAAATGAGCAATGAAATAATCAATGAGAAATGAAATAATCAATGAGACCCGAGCGCACGCAAATACACACACAGCAGGGGTCTCCAACACGTCGCTCGCGATCTACAGGTAAGTGAATTGCAGGTAGCTCGCTCGTGGGTTTATTTATTTATTTTCTGTGGTTATGGCGGCATTTGGATGTCTGGTTAGTGTTACAAGCGCCTGTGGTAGTAAAGACTGGGTGCGTGTTTGACGTCGCTTTGAGCTGTGTAGACTGGCGTATGACATCAGTAATTTAACATGTATGATTCAAAAACAGTGCTTCTCCTAAACTGATGAGAGGTTTCAATTTAAAGCATGCGCGCAGCCTGTCTCTCTCAATGCTTGTTAAATATTCGCGCCCGTTTCCGCATTGCAAGACTTTGCGCGCGCGTCTTCCACAACAGACAAAAGGTGTTTAAACTTGACGCACACCCGCAGCCTGTGTCTCTATGCTTATTAAATACTCACGCCTGTCTCCGCAAGTCCGCATCGCAAGACTTCACACCCGCGTCTCCCAAAACGGATGATGCGTTAAAACTTTACACACACGCCCAACAATGCTTACAAGCCTGGCTCCTTCCTTATTTAAAACAAACTGAAATACCATTTAACTTGGTTGCTAATGTCACTTGAATGAAATTACATGACATTTAATGCATTTGGATTTTATATTCATTTTAAAAATCCCAAATGTAGCTATTTAATATTTTGATAGTTATGAAGTTGAGTATTACAGTTCTTTGTTTACAAAAAAACAAACATGCATTCAAATCTTTCCAGTTTAACTCAGTCACCCATTTAAATATTTTAACTTGTTGTTAAAGTTGCAGCTATAATGAACCTACTTATTTAAATACTGTTACAGTGTTCATTTCATTAATATGTGTAAAGATAATATGCAAAGTGTTTTCTATTAAAATAAATTCTTCTGATACACGTGTACACAAAAACTCAAACTGAATTTGAGAGGTATGATACATTATCTAAGAGATTTAGGTATTACGTGACACAAGTAGCTCTCGACCACTTTTATTTTTTAGAAAGTAGCTCTTCAATGAAAAAAGGTTGGAGACCCCTGGGGCCGTATTCACAAAGCATTTTATCTTACCACTAAGAGTACTCCTAAATCGCACTAAAAGATTTTAGCTAGGAGTTTTCTCTTAAAAGTTATTCACAACGCCTTTCAGACCTACTTTTAGTAAGGAAAAATGATAACTGTAGCGGCCCCTTAGGTCCGAAGAATGAGGCATAGAGTTTTTACTGATGCTCAATATGATTTTTATTCTTGATGCATTAAACTTCTTCTCTGCATTAACTGGTTTCATGCATCCTCTCTTACTTGCAGTGTATAAAACACCTTATTGCACCGTAAAACTACACAAAAAGACAAATAACAAAAAAGAAATAAACATAAGCACTTCAACATAGACATATTAACCAAATACATATTCACAATGTTCTATTTAGTGCATATCATGTTAATTTGGTAGCCACGTGCAAAGTTCACTTTAATAAAACTTAACATCACAAATAATACTGAAAGACATGAAATATATATAAATGAACATAAAATATAATACAGCATACCTCGTTCCGCACTCCTAAGGGGAAACTAAAACAATAATACAAACATTTTCATCGTTCACTCAGCACTGTTTGAGCATCCGCACTTAACTGAACAAATGTGCTGCAAACACTGACCTCTGCCCTTATTTCCCCAAGACTGTTGCACTGCCCTCTAGCGATAACTCAAAGAGAGGGAAGGGGGCGGTCATTACACTCCCACCAATCATGTTATGGTACACAACAAAAGATAAACTAATTAACATATCAAACATGATTTTAATCACAATGACCGCTCTTAGACTCTTAACACTGACAAATCTCACTTAGAAATGGTCTGATGCAAGAGGGTCACCGGTATTCATTAATCATTCACTCTCAAGCAGGACCACTAACTTTTGAATTGGTCGCTCAAGGATGGTAGGTTTGGAGTGCAGCTCTCGCTTGCTGTTTGGTTTTCTTTCTCCTGTTTGAACTTTAACTGTTCTAACTAAACCATCACTCCCTTGAATGACTTCAACAACTCTGGCTAATTGCCATTGGTTTCTTGGCATCATGTCCTCCTTGATGATGACTATGTCATTGACTTTCAGATTGCGCCGGGGTGTATGCCACTTTTGCCGTGTGGAAATATTCATGAGATATTCCTTTTTCCAACGACTCCAAAATTGTTCTATCAAATACTGAACTCTACGCCACCTTTTTGTAGCATACATGTCTTCTCTTTGAAATTTCCCAGGTGGCGGAATAGCAATTTTGGACTTCATCAGAATGAGATGGTTCGGGGTTAGAGGTTCCAGTGACTTGGGGTCATTCAATTGATCTATTGTTAGGGGACGACTATTGATAATAGCCATTGCTTCGTAGAACAATGTTCTCAGGGAAGAATCGTCAAGTCTGCCTGGACACTGTGAAAGGGTGGCATTAAGCACATTGCGAACTGTCCTTATTTGCCGTTCCCAGACACCACCAACGTGACTCGCTGAGGGGGGATTAAAAACAAATTCACATTGGTTTTCAACAAGGAACCCTTCCAAGGCTTTGACATCACATTCCTTGAGGGCTTCTTTGAGCTCGTTATTAGCTCCCACGAAATTTGTGCCACGGTCACAGCGGAGTTGACTAACAGCCCCTCGAAGACTTATGAAACATCTCAAGGCATTGATAAATGTGTCGGTGGACAGATCTTCAAGCATTTCGATATGGACAGCTCGAGAGCAGAGGCAAGTAAAGATGAGTCCATACCTTTTGTACTCCTTTCGACCCCTTTTTATGATAAACGGGCCAAAGCAGTCCATACCAGAGTAGGAAAAAGGGGCAGAGGCTTCAACACGCTCTTTAGGGAGCTCAGCCATTTGTTGTTGTTCTGTCGGCCGTCTGAGCTTCCTACATTGAACACAGCGATGTATCAATTTAGAAACTGACTTACTGCCACCAATCACCCAAAATCCATTTGCTCTGAGTTCCATGAGTGTTTGATACCTTCCTTGATGGCAAACTTTGGCATGGTAATGGCCCAGTATGAGTTTGGTTAAGTGGCTGTCTTTAGGCAGAATCACAGGATGTCTTAGCTCTTCATTCAAAGATGCTTGTTGCAATCTTCCTCCAACACAAAGAAGACCTTCTCTTAATATGGGATTGAGGTGAAAGAGCGTACTTGAGCTCGGAAGAACCTTGCCTCCTTGAATCATCTTTATCTCTTGAGAGAAAGATTGCTGCTGAATAAGTTTAATCAGAACCTCAGAAGCTCTTGCACGTTCGTCCACAGTGACAATGTCAGTAGGATATTGCTGACTTGAGGCTAGTCTTTTTATTCTAGCAACCACATTAATGAGTGTTCTCCATGAGGAAAAGCAATTGAATCTGTTGGGAAATTCTAAACTGTCACTGCCTTTAGTTGCAAGTACTTGAGTTGGTCTGACCTCAGGATCACCGACAAGTAGACTGCTGAAAGGTTTGGGCATTGGAAGCACTTCTTGTTCCCATAAAAATGTAGGTCCTGTTATCCAAGATGATGTGCATATGTCTGAGGCATAAAGACCTCTGGAGGAGTGATCAGCAGGATTTTCAGATGTGTTGACATAATACCATTGATTTACATCTGTGATATCTCTGATTAACTGAACACGGTTTGCAACGAACACATGAAATCTTCTTGCTTCGTTGTTGACATATGCCAGCACAACCTGCGAGTCAGTCCAAAAGAACTCCTGATCAATTTTCATTTCGAGTTCAGACTTTAACATAGCACTCATCCTGGCAGAAACTACAGCTGCAGACAGTTCCATTCTTGGAATGCTCTTGATTTTTGTGGGAGCAACTCTAGCTTTGGCCATTACAAGACTGCAGTGTACTTCGTCTTTGTCATTTTTGAACCTAAGGTAAGAACATGCACCATACCCTAGATTGCTTGCGTCTGAGAAGTGATGCAGCTCTGTCCTAACAATGACACCAAAGGATGGCGGATGATAACATCTTGGAATGGTAAAGTACTTTAGATCTTGAAGACTACTTTTCCACTCCTCCCACCGTGGGGTTAAATCAGCAGGAAGGAGATCGTCCCATCCGATGTTTCTGCGGCACAGCTCCTGAAGAATACATTTTCCTTTCAAGAGAAAAGGGCTAACAAACCCAAGAGGGTCATACAAGGAAGCAATGACCGACAGAATTCCACGACGTGTTGATGGCTGGTCCTTCATGTTAACATCAAAGCTGAATGTATCATCTGCTGTCGACCACTGAATGCCAAGAACATATCCTGTTCCTTCAGGATTAAGGTTGAGTGGTTTGGTGGTTGTTGCCCATTCAGAAGAATTCACACTGCGGAGAACTTCCTCTTCATTTGAATTAAACTTATGAAGGCGCAGACCACCACGCTTGCACAATGCCTGGGCTTCGACTATTAGCTCTTTAGCTTCTTGGACTGATGGAACGGAGATCAAACCATCATCAACGTAGAAGTTTTTCTTAATGAATGATGAGGCTGATGGATATTCAGAATTGTATTGTTCTGCCAAGTACTTAAGGCCAAAGTTGGCGCATCCAGGAGATGAGGCAGCGCCGAAGAGATGCACAGCCATCCTATACTCATGGGGTTCTCTTTCCAAATCTTCATCATTCCACCATAAAAATCTCAAATAGTTTCTTTCATCAGGAGGAACAAGGAATTGATGAAACATCTTTTCGATGTCACATGTCACAGCAACGTTTTCCTTCCTAAATCTGCACAATACTCCCACCAAGGAGTTAATCAGGTCTGGGCCAGTGAGAAGAGTATCATTAAGAGAAATGCCACGGAATTTTGCAGAGCAATCAAAAACTACCCTCAATTTGCCTGGTCGCTGAGTGTGATAAACACCATGATGTGGTATGTACCACAATGTTTCTCCATCAGATGTTGCGGGTGCTGGCTCTGCCTCTCCTTTGTTAAGCATTTCTTCCATGAAGGTCTTGTAACTCTCATGATACTGTTGGTTGTTCTTTAATTTCCTCTTCAAATGCTGTAGTCGTGCAATAGCAAGCTTCTTGTTATTGGGTAGTGAGGGAGGACCATTACCTTTGAAGGGGAGAGGAAGCTGATAATGTCCGTCATCGTTCTGCTTGATGTTGTCGGTGAGATGTCTTATGAAACAGATATCATCTTGGGATACATGTTTGTCCTCCGAACTCTTCTCATTGAAGTCAGACTCTAGCACCTTTAAGATCTCATTAGCAGACGGGACTAACATTTCCTTCACTAAAACCCGGTGAACAAAGCTTTGGCTTCCTTGTCTATCCAGATGAGGATTACAAAGGCCTATGATGCTCCAGCCAAGTTCTGTTTTCTGGGCAAACGGCTCGTTCTCACTGCCAATAATAACCTCTAAAGGAGCTAAAGCTGAAGGACAATCATATCCTATCAGTAACCCTATGTCACAGCTTTGAAGTGGTGGCAACTCATTGGCTATGTGTTTTAGGTGGGGCCATTGTAATGCTGTCTTCCTAGTTGGAATGTAAGCCTTGTCCACAGGAATGAAATCACAAGTATAGGCTTGCTTCACTTGAATACACCTCTCTCCTTGAAGTCCTCGAACTCGCAGGCCACTAACTTTGTAACTTGAAGTAACTGTATCAGTGGCGGCCATAGTGCTTAGCTTTAGCTTTACTGCTTGACTGCTTACACGTAGTTCATCCAGAAAATCCTTCAAGATGAAAGTCGAGTCACTTTGTGTATCAAGTAGAGCATACGTAAGAATTTCATTGTGCGGTTCCTCCACTGTTGAGATGAAGACAGGAACAATGCTAGAGGTGGCTGAAGTACACTGTGTTAGGGCATGAGATGTAACATTTTGGACTTCCTGGCTTGAATGCGAGTCTGTAGGAGCCGAGTCTGATCTTGGTGCCTTTACAGTCACTTTGTCACGCTCCTCATGCAAGCAAGTTGGATGACGAAGACCGCAGGTGCCACAGGTGTGTCGTCTCTTGCAGTCCTTTGTGATATGCCCCTTCCTCAAACATCCAAAACAGAGGTGGTTTTCACGAATGAAAAGCCTTTTGTCATCTGTAGATTTTGCTGCAAAGACAGGACATTTGGCGATATGGTGTGTTTCATTCTTACAAACAGCGCATGATTGTGTTGGTTGGAATTCTGGTCTTTTTAGTGTTGAACCTTTAACTTGAGCTCTAGTGTTCAGAGCCTTGGCTCTTTTGGGTAATCTTTCATCTGTGACTTTAGAACTCATCAGAAGGGAAGAGGTAACAGGGTTGCAAGCTATCTTCGATTCCTTCTTTAAAAACTCTGCGAACCGTTTAAAGCTTGGATAGTCACCAGATTCATCCAACTCTTCCACCACAATTTTGTTCCATTTGCGTACAATCCACTCAGGTAATTTCTTGAGGAGTTTGTAATTTTCCTCACAGTCATTTAGAATATCCAAACCTTTCACATGAGGAATCGCTTCCACACAGCCTTGTAGAAAATCAGTGAATTCTCGCAGTGACAGAGGATCATTAGCACCAATCTTTGGCCATTTCATAAGTTTCTCTCTAAAGGCTCTCTGAACAATGAATGAATTTCCATATCTTTCTTCAAGAACCTTCCAGGCACCCAGGTATGCGTCTTCTGAGTTTCTATAAAAGAACCCTTCCACTGCCTTGCGGGCTTCTCCAGCAAGGTAGGTTTTCAAGTAGAACATCTTCTCACTCGCTGAAATTGACTTGCGATCAATAAGTGCTGTAAAGGACATTTTCCAGTCGATAAATTTCAGTGGATCACCAGTGAAAGTTGTTGGTTCTGGAATAGGTAGTCGACTTATACTCAGAGAGTTTATTAGTGCTTGAGTTAAGCTTGATGTCTCTTGGGTCACCCGTGGCTGTTGAAATGCCTGATGAGGATGGAAAGACTCTGCCTCAGGGTTTAGCTGGGGTTTGCTGTTAGTCTCTGTCCAGTTGGGCATAGTTACATCCACTCTTTCATCCTCATAGTCTCCAGAATTTCCATCAAAATCATTGTATGCCTTCACACGAGCTGCAGCTATCTTGACTTCCTTATCAGCCTTTAGCATCTGCAACCTTGTTCTCTCCTCCTCGAGTCTTAGGCACATTTCTGTTTCCCTTTGTTTAATCTCTGCTTGCATTTTTGCTTCTTTCACCTTCCAGTCATTTTCCATCTTGTGTAGTCTTGCTTGCTGATCATAGATTTCTTGCATGGCCTTTGCTTGCTCTATTTTGGCTGCAAGTTCTGCCTCGGCATCAGCTCGCTTACTGGAAGTTTTGGAGGATATCTTTGACAGGTCTCCTGGTAATGATTCTGAGATGACAGTTTCAGTGTTTGTACAGCCAAAAATAGATCCATACTCATCTTTGTTTAATACTTGTCTTACTTTCTCTCTTACAGCAACTTCATTTCTAATGTCATCAAAGGTTTCTATTCTGTTGCTCACCAGGTCACAGATTTCTGCAGTCACTATGGTACAAGCATCAACTCTTTGAACAATTTCTGGAGTCACAGTATGATTGCGTAACAATGGAGCATAACACTGATTAACTACATCTTGTCTGTCTTGAATATCTTTTTGGATTAGATCAAGATCTTCACGAGAGCACAAAGTTTTCAATTTGGACCTTGTTTCCTTAGCTGTCTGCTTCCAGGAGTCATAAGCCTTGTTAAAGGCTTTCTGATGCTTTTTTGCTTCCATATTATGCATCTCTAGCCCTTTCTCTGTTAAACTTCCCTTTCGTGAACTCGATCTGATTTGTTGCTTTTCTGCAGGGAGTGACATTTGACTTGCTTGCTCAACTGTTTGCTTAGATGCGTCTTCTATTTCTTGTCTGTCTTCCATTTTAAAGGAGCAGTGACCTCCTTGCATCAGACCTCTATAACTTAGACACTCAATTTGATAGCAAACAGGATTAAGGCAAATGTCATGCAACCCCTCTACAAACTTTCAACATTCAGACAATTGCAGAAATATTTGCATAATAAAGATACAACATGTCAATGAATAGACATAACATTGCATAAATGCAGTAAATGCAACCCAAACAACTTCAGATATAGCATGTGATCAATCTTACAAACCTCTTTACTTTAAATTTTGAAACTTTCAATTCTACACGTGTAAACTTCAAGAATGTTTATAAAACGTTTAATTGAAGTCCCATTTAATATGAAAAGTTTCAACTTGCAAAGTCACATTTATAAAAGAGAGGTGTACTTGAGATTTGTTTCACTTATCTTGCTTTTAACTGAAGATCAACACTGCATCTGTAACAAGGTGCTTTGATTTGCTTTTCACTTTTCACTTGAAACAGCAGCGAGACGCGAAGAAAGCCTTGAAACAGCAGCGCTGAGGCGGTGATAGCCTCGATGCAGCGTACACACTCACTCGATGACCCAGCTGTGATGAGAGCCTCGAACAGCAGCGCGAAGCGGTGATAGCCTCGATGCAGCGTACACACTCACTCGATGACCCAGCTGTGATGAGAGCCTCGAACAGCAGCGCGAAGCGGTGATAGCCTCGGATGCACGTCACTCGATAAACCAGCTGCGATGAGAGCCTCGAACAGCAGCGCGATGCGGTGAAAGTTTAATATGTAACGGCGAGTTTTACTGTAGCGGCCCCTTAGGTCCGAAGAATGAGGCATAGAGTTTTTACTGATGCTCAATATGATTTTTATTCTTGATGCATTAAACTTCTTCTCTGCATTAACTGGTTTCATGCATCCTCTCTTACTTGCAGTGTATAAAACACCTTATTGCACCGTAAAACTACACAAAAAGACAAATAACAAAAAAGAAATAAACATAAGCACTTCAACATAGACATATTAACCAAATACATATTCACAATGTTCTATTTAGTGCATATCATGTTAATTTGGTAGCCACGTGCAAAGTTCACTTTAATAAAACTTAACATCACAAATAATACTGAAAGACATGAAATATATATAAATGAACATAAAATATAATACATCATACCTCGTTCCGCACTCCTAAGGGGAAACTAAAACAATAATACAAACATTTTCATCGTTCACTCAGCACTGTTTGAGCATCCGCACTTAACTGAACAAATGTGCTGCAAACACTGACCTCTGCCCTTATTTCCCCAAGACTGTTGCACTGCCCTCTAGCGATAACTCAAAGAGAGGGAAGGGGGCGGTCATTACAATAACTCCTAAACTAAGAGTGAGTCTTCGTTGCTACGGATGACGTCAGTTCTCATGCACGAGCTGCCTCGCAATGACCACGGCGATTGGTTGTTAGATGACAGCTGTCATGCGTAACATAACACAGACGCACCAAATCATGGAATTACAACATTGAAATATGTCTGTGTCCTACACAAAATAATAATAGTAATGCCATCAAAATGCATATATTAAAGAAAAGTCGTGAATGAAATTAAATTAAATCAAGGTAGCCTAATACCCTTGCCTAATAATAAAAAACGACATTACATTAACACTTGCTTGATTAATTGACATCCTATTAGCCTAAATAGACTACTTAAAGTAAGTAAATGTTGCCCATATTGAAGAATCCTAATGTAATAAATAAATGACGGTGGATTATGAACTCGCCAAAACGGAAAAGAAAGCCCAACTGGATGCAGGATCAGTTACTGCTGCTGTTCCAGTTGGTGCTGGAAAAAAGAAACGTAATAAAAGGGAAATTCGGCACTGATATATCAAGCAAATCTAAGCGTGATACATGCGAGACAATGATGCGCGGGTCAATGTACAAAACAACCGGCACCCGACCAACGTTTTCAACTAACCCGCCCGCAAGTCGGACCGCAAAAAATCCGCGGGTGACCTCAGGCATCCGCTCATTTCGGATCAACCCGCGCATTACTGATGGGAGAGGATTTGTTGCAGATCAATGCAGCATTCCCGCTTGTGTCGCGGACCCCGGACGACTGCGAGAGGCGGTGGTATGAATTACAATCGCAGTAGAGGGTTGAGATTGCAGCCTTTAAACAGACTAGCATGGCAACAGGTATGCCTATAATATTAAATATTTAATTTCATTATTGTTTCATGTAATTCTAAAAAACTTCCTGCTTGCCATGAATGTAATGAATTATGAAACAAATGTTATAAACAATATGCTTACATTAAAGTGTGCTTTTAAGTATGTGCAATGCTTTTGAGTTGGTGAAACTGTCCATGTTAAGGAGGATCAGCACCTAAGACATTTTAAGATCCTTTGTGAATAGGTCTTAGTGAGTTAGGAGTCCTCTCGACTTCTTTTAAGCTGTCCCAGACCTAGGTGCTACTTTTAGGGCTAAAATGCTTTGTGAATTACTCTTAGTGAAAAAAATTAGGAGTCCTAAATTTAGGAGTGACACACCCAGTATTTTTAGGAGTTGCTCCTAAATTCGCCAGTTAGGAGCTACTTTTAGCCTTAAAATTCTTTGTGAATACGGCCCCTGGTCTACAGTGTCACCGTCGGATGATGATGCAGAGTTACATGCATTTAAGTATTGTTTGTAGCTGTGAAATGACCGAAAGGTTACTAAGCACTTTGTTACTAAGCACTTTTTTATTCTGAATGTATGGTATTTTGTTTACTATTTGTACTGTCATGACAGCGATGGTGCTGTCAGTTTACCTTGTTGTTGCATCTTCATAAGTGCAGAATAAAATGTGAAACTGAATTTGAAACATCACATTTGTAATTTCTGAATCTATTATTAACGAATTTATTAGTAATACAGTGAAAATTAGTAGATTTGGTTAGCATGTTGATTTACGTTGTGCGCCCCTAAATTTTCTGGTTGTGCCCCTAAAATTTTCAGTTGGGGGCCACTGTGCTCCTAGTGAAAAAAGTTAGTCTGGAGCCCTGTATTAGGTGTCGCCCAACCAGCAGCTCTGCAGATGTCTGTTAGCGAGGAACCACGAGCAAGTGCCCAAGATGAGGCGACACTCCGTGTGGAGTGCGCTCTCAAATTAAAGGGGCAAGGAATACCCTGAAGATTATAAGCCAGGGCGATAGTATCAACTATCGAATGAGACATCCTCTGCTTAGTGACAGCTTTCCCTTTCAGCTGACCACCATAACAGACAAAGAACTGGTCTGAGGTCCTGAGGCTTTGCGTGCGGACCACGTAGAATCGCAGTGCGTGTACGGGGCACAACAAAGCCATGGTTGGGTCTGCCTCCTCTGGGGGCAGCGCTTGCAAGCTCACCACCTGCTCTCTGAAGGGAATGGTGGGAACTTTGGGCACATAGCCTGGTCTGGGTCTCAGTGAGACAGCAGGACCAAACTGAAGGCACGAATAGTCAACAGAGAATGCATGTAAATCCCCTACTCTCTTCACGGAGGCCAATGCTAGCAGGGCCAGAGTTTTCATTGACAAAAACTTCAGACTCGCAGACTGCAAAGGCTCAAATGGGGGACCTGTAGGGCTTCAGCACCATGGACAGGTCTCAGGGAGGAAAAGAGGGAGGGCGCGAGGGGTTTAGCCTGCGAGCGCCTCTTAAATCTAATAACCAAATCATGCTGGCCAACTGTTCTGCCATTTATAAGTGAGTGATGAGCAGAAATAGCGGCGATATCAACTTTAATGGCGGAGGGTGACTGCCTACCATCTCACCTATGTTGAAGATATAAAGCACAATGTTAATGGGGCATTCTCTGGGGTCCTCGCGTTGTGAAGAGCACCAAGTGACGAAAAAGGTTTTATTAAGCGCGTAAGCCCTTCTTGTGGACGGTGCTCGAACCGCATCGATGGTGTTAGATACCGCTTACGATAAATCACCTAAACCTTGCGTGCGCTCAACGACCATACATGGAGATCCCACAGGTAGGGGCGCGAGTGCCAATGTGCCCTTTCCTTGAGAAAAAAAGTCCTTCCTCAGGGGAATCCGCCAGGGAGGGCTGTCGCGAGGAGCATTAATTATGAAAACCAATTCCTGGTCGTCCAGTACGGGCGACTAATAAAAGGCTCTCCTCGTCCTGCCTGACTTTGCACAGTGTCTGTGCGATTAAGCTTACTGGAGGGAATGCGTATTTGCGCATCCCCCGCGGCCAGCTGTGTGCCAATGCATCCACGCCAAATCAGATCTACGCACGACCGAACTTCTTCCAAATTAGCTGGACCGTCTGGGGGTAAAGTCGCCATTCACCGGGGCGCGCAGCTCAGGAAAGCGCGTCTGCCGCTGCATTGAGCAAACCCGGGATGTAAATGGCACGAAGGGATCTCAGATGATTTTGACTCCAAAGGAGGAGATGCACACGAGATGCTACAGGTGACGAGAGCGCAAAAAACGCCTTAACGGTAAATAACACAACAGTCGCAATGTTCTCGGTCTCGGCTAATACATCCTTCCCTCGCATCTCCATAGCGGAGCGTACAAGTCCCAGATATACAGCGCACACCGCTCGCGGCAGTTGGGGTGCTATGCACACACCTGAGACTGCAAGCCCGTCATACGTGGCTGATCATCCCGTGCTGGGGGCATCGCATGGTACAGAATGCCAGGAGACCCCTCAGGGGCATATCTTGCTATCAGAAATGCTGGGTCTACCACAGGGTAAAATTGAAATGACACACAGGTGTAATGTTTACACGGTGTATGCCGGTGCGCCACGCTCTCCTCGAGACTCGATCGTAAAGCCAACGCTGAAGCAGTCTCATATGAAGCAGCTCGAGCGGTGTCACAGCCGCAGCTGCTGCCATATGTCCAGGAGCTTCTGAAATTGTTTCAGAGGGACCGCGTACTTCCCTCGAACTAAACCGAGGCAAGTCAGAATTGACTGGGTGCGCGCTCTTGTAAAACACGCCAATAAGTCGATCGAGTCTATTTACATACTGAGAAAAGGGATCCTCTGAATCCTCTGCCATCTCCTGAAGAGTGATCCTCTGCCACTCCGGGTCGCCCTTCACTGGCCACTTAAACTCCAGATTTTCACGGGAAGTGGCTAAGCGGTCGTGGCCAGCTGCTGACGACCGGTTCCCCTGCGCTGCCGAGATGAGGTCCGAGGAGGGGAACGAAGGTGGCCGCCGCAGGACGCCGATGGCGAGAGGCAGACTGAGGAGCCGGCGTTGGTGGACCAGGGCAGCTCTCTTCCGCCAGGGCACGACCTAGGAGATCGCCTCAGTCTGCGCAGCGGAGCTGTACGACTCCCCGGGCTCGCCGAAGAGGCCGATCTGTGAGACAGGAACATTCAGGAAGTTGTTCTCCTCTGCGTCCGTTATGTCAGCCCGACACAGCCAAAGGCTGCGATCTTAAACCACTGTGGTGGACATCGCACGACTGAAGGTCGCGGCCTCCCTTGTAATGAACCTGTAGCAACGTTATTGCGTGCAGGGCTGAAGCCGCCTCTCCGCATGCCTGATGGGCAGCGCCCGTAACCGGACGACTGTCTACAAACACGGGAGGGAAGGGTTGGGAGGTCCCTCCAGGAACGCAGCAGCATCGCAACCCCCCGCTCCACTAAAGAGGTCCCCGCCCTTAGCGGCTCCGTTGGTAAGGGAGGTGAGGGGTGAAAGCTGAACGGCCGAGACGGCCGCAATCACGTCAGCTCTTCGTGCCGTCGGGAAAGAAAGGCACAGGAGGTGAGGACCGAGAGGCCCGAGCAGCTCCGAAGTACCAATCGTGTAGGCAGGACGGTTCGGGCGGAAAGGGGTTAACCTCTCCAACTCTACCGTTTCCGTCGCTCGAGCGGGCACGGCCGCCATCTCCGGGACGACTCCGCCTCGGAGGGAAAAAATGGACACCCCTCTGATGCTGCAGAAGTGATGGGACCAGAAGGAGGTCCAATGGATTCGGCAGAAATCGTAGAACACGACTCTACAGTCTCCACCGGAGCCTCTCCACCGGCTGAGGATGAGAAGGCCGGTAGGTGGAGGACGCATCCTCCGTCCTACTCAGCGTAGTGATGCGAAGAGCGTCCTGCGAGCGCTTGACAGCCACACCATGGCGGCGTCAGCACTGCAAAGACGCGGACAGCGTTTCCATAGAAACGACAGTCGTCTCCGCAATCCAAGAGGGTTATGCTCTCACAGAGAGAACAAAAACTCTCCAAGAACGCCGCCTCGGAGTGCTCGATGCCTAAGCACGAAGACAGCGCTCGTGACCGTCACTGGAGCCCTTATACTTCTCGCATCCAAGATCGCACGGACGAAAAAGCTATCCTGAAAAGGACGCTGATCTCCGAATATATAAGAGAGTGGCTGTCTTTAAAAAGACACAGAGCTCTCACGTATCACTCTTTTAGGGAAATCACTCTTAGTTGCTCAGCTGATGATGCGCACAGGGAGAGGCAACGCACACACTAAACTCAAAACAAAAAAGATGCAGAGCAGTGGAATACTGCGAGTACTGCTTGTCAATCAACTTCAGCAACCGTTCCCAGAAGAGCAAGTAGCTTCTCAGTAACAGATAATGCCGGCTTTCGAAACGAAAAAGCTAATTTCCATATTTGCACCTGCGGCTTATATACGCACCTGGCGGGGCGGCGCCAGCATTATGCAAATATCTCAATGCCAAGTTCATTGGCGTTTTAGTAGTAAACGAAGCAGATTGGTCTCTCTAAGCGAGTTCCCAATTCGTCGGTCACGACGTGACGTCGTAGTGACCGACTAAAAGGGAACTATTTTTATTGATATTAAATTAAAATTTTTAAGTTTCAACCAAATCAAAAAAATGGTTTGGGAAAAACTAATAAATTTAGCTGTAACAAATTACAGCAATTTTTTTAAGTTGATCCATAGTATACAGCAATTTTTTTAAGTTGTCATTTTTTTCAGTGTATAGCACTTTTGCCAAATTTCTTGTTGCATTTTTGCTGAGCAGAAAATGTACAATAAATACATGTTAGTAGTATAAAGACAGTAGATAGGAATTAATATAACATTATGAAATATAAAGAGTATAGGTTTTTTTATACAATGTATATTATAGTACACAATATAATATACAGTATAAGATGTATATTAGTGAAACTTATTCAAGTGCTTGCACAGTACCAAGAATTTTTATGGGATTATCAAGACAGCATACTTAAATGGAATATACATTTGCATAATATACACTGTAAAAAGTTAAAGTTGGATCAAGTATCTACAAAGTTGCAGTGACATCATTACATGTAAAATGATATTAATAGAGTATACAACCCTGACCCAAAACATAATGTTAGCAATGTTAGCAGTGAGCAAGCCAAAGGTGAAAGTGACAAAGATGGCAAAAATTACAATTGTGTTTAAGTGGAGAAATCCAACTTAACTTGATCATCTTGTTCAGGCTTGATCATCAAAGTATTTTTTATCTTAGTGTTTGCAAACTTTAGTATTTTCTTATAAACAGCTTGTAAGTGAAATCAAATAATGTGATTCATCATCTTAATTTTTTAAGTAGTATTACGTTTGTCTATTTCATTAACATGTTGAAACTTAATCAAAATGGTGCAAAATCATGTAAAATAAATGTACTTACTTGTAAAATAATGTACTTATTTGTAATAACATTTCTTGAAGCAATTTTAAATTAAAATATTTAAATACTAATATAATTGGAATGTCTTCATGATTCATGAATTTATGGTGTCACATGCTGCTATGACTGTATAACATTGCTGGCTTTCTATTGGCTGATTCAGAGGTTAAGGGCGGCCATTTTAGGTTGAAATCATTGTAGTCCTCAGTTTGCAGCACTTAAGAATGAGTCTTACACTTTACTGAAAGTTGCTTTCAGCCTCTTTATAAACGTCTCCTACTCTCAGACTGGTCCTACTCCTTACTAAGAATGTTTTGACACTTAAGTCATAGCTTAAGACTATTCTTAAGAGCATTTCTGAGATGTTTTATACATACGGGCCCAGATGTATACAGACTGTTGTTAAAAGAAGAGGAGATAAACATGACCCTGTCCCAACTTTATTCACACGTCTTCATCACATCACATTTAAATTGACCTGATTTAATTCTTATAAAGTTCATTTCCTCAGATGAAACATTTGATTTGTTTTCTGTGATTTCTTGCTCCTCTTACACTGACTGATAAATCGCTCTTATAGGAAATGTGTAGACAGAAGCTGAGTTAGGATGAAGATTTACCTCCAACACTTCAAAGTCTGATTTAGATAAAGTCACAGATCAGATCCTGTACTGAATAATCAACTCATACGGTTAAGAGGAAGTGATGTCACTATTGTGTCTTCTTATTCACCATCAGATCATACTGAAGATCAGACATCTTTACATCCTTATCGTCTCTGTCCATGAGTCCTGAATAAAAATAAAAGAGAAAGTCAATCAGATATGAGATCATCATCAGTGTCAGATGAAGAGATAGAAAAACAAACTATTAGTGCTGTCAGTCAGTGATAGAAATGAAATCTTCAACATAATAAACATGTCAACAATCTGTTTATCACATACACATGAGCTACAACAATACAAAAACACATTTCATCTATTTCCTCTGAATATTTGATGTCAATGTAAGAGATGAATGTATTGATATGTATGTAGTATAATATAATGCATGGGCGAGGCTAGCCTCTTTTTAGGGGTGCTTCAGCACCCCTAAAAAGGAGCTCAGCACCCCTAAAACTTGGGGCAAGAAATTTAATTATTCTAAAATGTTCGTTCGTCTTTGACCAGTTTAAATAATGTCCAAAACATACTCCGTAGTTTGTGGTTTAAAATGAATAATAAGGTAGAAAATGAAAACCTCCCCGCTTAGCAAATGGTGTCATCCTCTTCTTCTACTTCTCTGTACCTGCATCGCTTAGCCCGAGCGCGAAACACACGCAGAGAGAGAATCAGTTAAAAGTGTTGTGATGCAACTTTTTTGTTCAAATCTTACAAAATGTTTACGTTATGTTTATAATGAGCGAGTACATCACGAATCAATCTTTCAAGCCGTGTTTTTGTCTTATAATGAATCACCATGGTACATGTATAATAAGTGTTTATTTTCGGATTATTTTAGTCCGGCGGGTACCCGCGCGCTGCGGAGTAGTACAGTACCTGGGTGACTCGTCCATAGACTTAAACCAACCTGATCTCACAAAATACGTGAAATAGTCACGCATTATTTTGCTCAGTTTTGCGTGACATTGTCACGTATTTCCACCATATTACGTGCCCCTGACACGACTTCTTTTCCGTGACAGTTTCACGTATTGGTTACTCAACTGTTTTTCCTATTTTCTTACAATTGTCGCTTCGGTTTGGGGTTAGAACAACCTTCTGTTACATAAAATGACATCCTTACCCAAACCCAACTCTAACCCCAACGTCAGGCGACGATGGTTTAAAAAGCATACAAATTTTTTTTATAAACCAATACATTAAGTGACATCCTAACGCAAACAGCAAATCTAACCCCAAACCGAAGCGAAAATTGTTTAAAAATAGGAAAAACAGTTGACTAACCAATACGTGAAACTGTCACGGAAAAGCAAGTCGTGTCAGGGGCACGTAATATGGTGGAAATACGTGACAATGTCACGCAAAACTGAGCAAAATAATGCGTGACTATTTCACGGATTTTTGTGAGATCATGTTGACTTAAACGAAGAGAAGTAGCGCCGGTTACAATGTTCTTCCGCAAGACGCATGCAGTGCGTCTCAGTGGGTAGTTGCATGCGTGTGTCTCCGTTGTTAAAGTTTATTGTATGATTTATCGTTAATTTGAGACTTATTTTAACAATCGGGAGTCATGTAAACATGACATCACGTGCGTCTTTTCTGGTCAGTCGTCATGAAAACATGGCGTTTGGAACAGAGTGAAAACAAACTACATATCACTGTATACCACCAGTAGGCTACCGGTAAGTTATGTGTGAAATCACTAACTGTCTGACTATCAAACTAGACAATAAATATTTTTTTTAGTTTGTCACATATAGACTAATATGAAGGGGATAACGTTTTTAACCCTTAGTGCAGGAGTCACAAGTGTTTTGTTTTAGACATATAGTAAAGGTAATGGTTCAATTAAAGGACTGTTAAAAGAAAAGCTGCAAATTAACAAACTATTAATAAACCTACCATATGTTGTAGGCATAAAAGTTATAAATTAGGAGATTTGTCATTTTGACAAAGGCTTAAAACGATACACATAAAACCATACCCACACTGCTGGTGTAGCCCACCTTTTGTCCTGAGACTTTAATATGGCATTAATAGCAAAAATGTGCTAGCTCACCATTAAATAGAAATAAAAAGGTTTGCAAAAAAATGCATCTGAAAACTCATCAGATTGATGCTTTAAAATATGTTATTTAAAAAAAATTCTAAGGGGGAGCATGCTCTCTTCTCATCTTTTTCACCCCTGACCCATTTTCATGCCTGAAAGGTCTCCAAAAAAATCTTTATTTTGGAGTTAGTTGAACCAATGTTAAAATGATAGCTATTTTACAATAGGCATATTATTGGTTTCTGTAGGAAAAAAGAGCGGGTGGTGGCAGCGGAGCTCATTGGGTGCTCAGCACCCCTAAAGCTCTAACCCTAGAATCGCCTCTGATATAATGACACACAGTTTTATGAGTTCACACACAAACAGTAAGAAAATGAAGGTGATGCTTTATTTTAAAAGTCCTGGAGGTTGACAGTCGTGTAAATAAAGAGAAACAGCATCAATGTCAAAGCTCGACAGAGAGTTGTGTGAAGTGTCCATCAGATTTTAAGAGTTGACTTTCTCTTCTTTTTTCTAATCTTCATCTCTATCATTTATCATCTGTACTTTGTGTTTATCTGTTGTGTATATATTGTGTTTTTCTGTTGTTATTTCTGTCTGTATTCTGATGATTTGATAAATAATGCTTAAAAAATGAAATAAAAACCAAGTTGTTATAAAAAGAGTTAAAGATGAACATCTAGTCAAGTGTGCATAACTATAGAGGTGTCGGCCTATCAAACAAACCCCATTAACAAACATCATATATAATGTGTAAGAAGAGTAAGATCACAGTATTAAATCCTGGAGTGAACAAACTCAACATCACAGTTAGTAAACAGACTCAGACATTGGATTGAATTCTTATTGTGTTGATCTGACAAAGCATCAAGTGTTGTTCATGTACACTTCATATTTTCTGTTTGTTGGTTTAAAGGATACACAGCCTATAACAGCAGCAGATCAATTTACATTTATTTCTAATATTTATATTCTAGGATTTAAATGACACTGCATGAGTTTACTTTAAACATTTATTTAAATGAGCTCTACTCACCATACTGTCTGTAGTTTATAATGTGGATCATCTTTTAGATCAGAGATCAGCTTCACTCCTGAATCTGTGAGTTTATTATAAGACAGATTCAGTTCTCTCAGGTGTGATGGGTTTGATCTCAGATCTGAAGTCAGAGCAACACAACCTTCATCTGTGATATCACAATCACACAACCTGTAGAGAACAGAGACTTTATGTGAATGATGCAAAACTACAAAGTTTGTCCACAAATCTCTAACCTCCATCTCTTCATGTAATGTTCCTCTTTCAATCCCTCAGTAACTGAGACACTGTGTGTTTAAATGTCAAATAAATCCATCACACAGCTGACTATTAGTGTTAGATGTCCTAAACCACATGAACATTTCTTCATAAATCTGTATTGAGTTCATGACTCACACTTGTAATTCTCATCAGGTATTTGATGTAAAAATCTTCCTCTATTACAGGAGGAATATCAGCTGGAGATAACATAACTCTGATCTTACATTTAAAGATGTTACAGTGTTTAAAGATCAATTTCACTCAATCTATAAAAACATTATTAATGTGTGTGTCAGTGTCAATGATGGATCAATGTTTTTAATCATCTTTATAAAAACAACACGACGAGGAGAAAAACTCTTCATACACAATAATATCAGCAAAGATTTCATCAAAGAAACACCAAACTACATTTTCTAACAGTTTTGTTGCACGTTGTGAAGGAAATTGAAATGAATCATAACTAATTATAACTAACATGTCTTTTCCTTACAGGTTTGAACATTTGTACTGTATGCTTTTGACAACAAAATGTGTTGAAATAGAGGAAGTACGTGTGGTTAAATGATCAAGAAAGTTAAATTTGGTTTTGTCTGCATGGTAACAGAGAGGAGTTTCTGAATTGCAGATATGAAGAATAAATCATATTAGAGATAAATGATGTGACTTTGTCCTGTATCTATCCTATATAAACTCTTGTATTCTTTCTGAGGAGGAGGATTCGGTCGTGATTAAATCATATTCAAAGACATTAACTGGAGTCTGTCAGGTTGAACACATGATCTTATTTCCTCAAGTGTTTGTGTTCATTAGGGGTGGGAATCGTTTGGACCCTCATGAATCGATTCAGAATCTACATATATCACTAATATATTAACCGGCATATCGATATGTAACTGTAACTGACATATCATCTAATCATCATCATTATACACAGTGATTTTGGCAGTATTACTGTATTTATCTAATGCAGCACACCCAGCGCCTCCGTCTGAATAATAAATGATGTGCATATTTTTACAGAAGTATATTCATGTTCTTATCTATATCTAAACATTTAGCCGTAGGTTTTTCAAACGCTATTAGCACATCAGATGAGTCCGTAAATGAAAGGCGCTGTTTCTTCCTGACGCTCACTGAACAGAGAAAAGGCAGATGAAGATCATCCCAACATGTATTTTGTTTTCTTGCAGTTTAGAATGAGTCAAATAGGGCTAGATGTATTTATTTTTTCTTTCTCTACTGCTCATGTAAGCTCCACTCACTGTGGGTGCTCGTGCGGTGCTCGCTCTCAATCTGTCCGTGTGCAGCACCCCTCCCGCAGTTGAGTTCCGCCTTTTGGTTCTGATAACATCACATTATTATTTTGTAAAATAACTTTTAAGAATCAATTCTTGACATTTGTGAATTGATTAGGAATCGTCCACATCATGATGCATCAAAGAATCAATCGGGGACTCTTCCGTGTTTGTCTTCTGTGGACACCTGGTGAGGATAAATGTCTTGTGTGTGTTTTCTACACGGTTATGTAACTTAAGTCAGTCAGGTGTGTAGGGGAAATCTAACAACACAACATCATAATTATTCATGAGACTGCTGATGTATCTGCTTACTGATCAGGGCCCAGTTCCCCAAAACGTTCTTATCGCTAAGTAGTTCTTAACCTATTTCTTAACCTCTCTCTTAACTCTATGGCACGATTCCCAAAACGTTCGTACGCTAAGTATATCTTCTGTAAGTCACACTTTCGTAAGGTTGGTCTGGACCATTCGTAAGCTCTCTCTTAGCGTTGTTTGAGCGCAAAACGCTATCGCCGCAGTCTTTAGAAATCAGCGCAGCGCAGTACAAGTCAAACTATGGTATGCTGACAATGATTTTATGTTATGGACATTTTTAAGACTTGTAATAAAATATGTTTGCAATGGATACAGGACTGTAATGAACCTTCTATTTTAAATATTACAGAAGTTCACTAGAAGTAATGGAGAACAAGAAGGTACACACTGCACACAACAGAACTTTTGCAAAATATATATATATATATCACTTTATTAACAATCCCAAAATAGATAAATAGAAAACTCTTATTTAAATATATGCATTAAGTTAAAGATCACATTTATATGGCTTTCCTGGGTTAAATGACACCTAATAAAACGCTTCACCGCACAACACTGCACTCTAGTGGTTACTCAAGACCTCGCACTGCAAAACTCCACCGCAATACTAGAATTGTGACACACACAATTTTTACAGTGATAGATCTGGCATTTCCCCCAAGATCGCACATACATTAATGCTATTCACTTTACATATAACTTTTAAAATGGCACATAACAATGTTCACTCATACAGGCATTCAGACAAACAATTGAAACAAATGTTTAAAAGACACTTCCCTGTCTCCAGGCAACAAGACCCCGCCCCGGGGTCTCAGGGAAGCACAATCAAGCCGGTCGTCAACCGGACAGATGGACTCTTCCTGGTAAGGATTGGGTTTAATCCGAGAGGCTCCGTTATTCAGGAACAGTTAATTGTCAGTTCTCAAGTTCACAGAATAAATGTTCACGCTTCAGGTGGGAGTTAGCTAATCAATGTGGTTTTAATAACCCCATAACAGGGCACAGTACCGAATGTCTTTTGCTCTGCGCGTTAGCGAATAATGTCCATGCGCGTCTGAGCTCTCATACACATGAATAAGTGGCCAGCGCTCCTAAATCCCCCCCAGCATATCTAACTACACACAAAAAGCACCCTCGCTAACTATCTTCGTTGCCGGACAGACCCTATTGGCCTCGAGCAACCCAAAAGCATCCCCACTCTTTCTGAGCGCAAAACGGCCATTCACATTTAGTCCTCTCCCACGCGCTTACCTTGCATCAGGTCTCTTAAATCTCCTCTCCTCAAGGTGACACCAATCATCCTCATTTAGTCTGAGGGAGGAGACAGAGACTGTCAAACTCGCAGGTCTAGATCAATGTCAGCCACACACTTCTCAGCCGACACAAAGAAAACCTTATAGTTCATTACAGGACTATTTATGCAGTTGACTTTATTTGGTATCAGAACTAATGAATCAAAGACGGCGCCGGTGTTTGTTCCTCATTGAAGTCTGTTCCCTCTATGTTTATAGCGTTTTCATCACGTTACATTTATAATTTATTTAGAAAGATTAAAGATTTCAATTTGTTATACTAAAAAGCAATAATATCATGTATTCTATTATACAATTTTTTTAATATTTCATATTTGACAGTTTTATGCCTTTTATAGCTCTTTTTTCTCTACTGTTTGTTTTAAAACTTTTATGTTTCCAAACATAATAAATATATATTATACATATAATATGATTCATACTGTAAAAATAATTGACTTACAATCAAAAACAGTCAAGATACATTACATAAATGCACACATATACATCTCAGTAGCCATTAAAACTTTCAATGTATATAAAGAATAAACGTATAATGTGATAAAAACGCTATAAAAACACTACACTAAAGGGAAACATAGGGAACAGACTTCCACACAACACCGGTAACTCCGAAACAATTTTTTTTATTCGGCAACCCTTAAACCTTTTGACATTTTGCCTGACGTGGCTAAATGTAAAAAAATTGCCTTCCAAGACAACTCATTATGGAGCTGCTGGATCTTCAGCTTTGTGACCAAGATAGCGCCAGTATGTTTGGCATGCTGTCTTTCTCTCTCACTGCTATATGTGCTGTTTGTGTCAACTGTTGTGCAAAACGTTGTTTCAATATTGGTTTATGATCGTCAAACGCTATTGGATTTTCGATTCTTGGCTAAAGATCTGGAAAAGTGTGATAGTGGCGGGTACAAATCTCTGCCCCCTTTCCGATCGGAAATACCTGCTTGCCTTTACTGCCCTGAGGTTTTACATCTTCGTCAAAAGCCTAAACGCTACCGCCGTCGTGGAAAACGTAGCGGTCAGCTGGTAAGACGGAAAGCCTGCGCAGCACTTGTATCTGCTCCCCGAGTGGTCCCTCGTTTTCTCGTCTCCTGGCGATTGTTGAATCCTGTCGATGCCTGGTTGGTACCTGTTGTCGGCCAGGATGAGATGTTACGGAGGTCTCCACACCCCTGCAGGCGCGGGGTAAACCGGCGAAATCTGAGGCACGTGTGTCGAGCTTTACAGACACCTAGCGCTGTTGACTCATCAGTACCTGTCAGGTTTGGACTGGTGAACGCTAGATCGCTAGGAAATAAAACTTTTATCCTTAAGGATTTCTTCACGTCCTGAGAACTGGATTTTCTCTGTGTGACGGAGACATGGCTAAGTGTTGGTGAGTCCAGTGCGGTTTCTGAACTTTTACCGCTTGACTGTTGTTGCTGGAATTCCCCGCGAACCTCTGGTAGAGGAGGAGGAATTGTCACTGTTTTTAAGAATGTTTATAAATGTAAGCAGTTATGGTCATTATCCAAGTTTTCAAGTTTTGAGCTGAGTTTATTTGAACTGGGTCGTTCTCATACAGTTTTGTGTGCAGTAATATACCGACCTCCAAAATACAATAAGGACTTTGTAAATGACTTTTCTGTCTTTCTGGCAGAAATTATGCCACATTACGACCGTGTCCTTATTGTAGGGGATTTTAATGTACATGTATGCTTGTCCGGAAAACCCTTTGTCAAAAGACTTTTTACATCTCATTGACTCTTTTAATTTTGTGCAGTCTGTCTCGGGTCCCACGCACGAACGTGGACATACACTTGACATTGTCTTATCGTATGGGTTGCCTATTTATAATCTAGAGATTGGTGATGCTGTTTTTTCTGACCACATGCCAGTTTTATTTGATATTATGCTTGCTGATAATATAGCAAAACCGTGTGTAAGTACACGGAAATGTCGTATTACTACTACGGGTCCATCTATTCTTACAGTTTTAAATAGTAGTCTTTCCTCTGGGGTGGTCCCTAAGCTCTTTAAACATGCAATAGTGCAACCTGTACTAAAAAAACCTGCGCTGGATCCTGCAGACCCTGCAAATTTTAGACCTATATCTAAACTGCCTTTCTTGGCAAAAATCCTTGAAAAGATAGTTTATAGTCAATTAATGGCCTTCTTAGATGAGCACAATATCTCTGAAATTTTTCAATCTGGTTTTAAACCATTACATAGCACAGAATCTGCACTTCTTAAAGTTTTTAATGATATTTTTTTAACTACTGATTCTGGGGACTGTGTTGTTTTGTTGCTTCTGGATTTGACAGCTGCTTGTGACACCGTGAACCACGATATTCTGATTTCCCGTTTGGAACATTGGGTGGGCATTAAGGGTATGGCACTGAAATGGTTTAGGTCTTCCCTGGAGGGTAGAACATTTTGTGTAAGTTGTGGAGATGCTGTGTCCTCTTCTGCCCCATTGTCTTGTGGGGTTCCACAAGGCTCAATATTAGGCCCCCTTCTGTTCTCTCTGTATCTACTCCCATTGGGGTCTGTACTTAGGAAGCATGGAATGTCCTTTCACTTATATGCTGATGATAGCCAGATCTATATCCCTCTCAAAAAGAACGAAACTGCTGGCCCTCTACTTAAGTGTCTTGATGACATAAAAGCATGGATGGCTTTTAACTTCTTAAATTTCAATGAGAGTAAGACTGAAGTTATGGTATTTGGTGACTCAACTGCCACTAATTTTATTGATCTGGGCTACTTGAGCCAATACGTTAAGCCAACAATTACAAACCTAGGGGTAAAAATTGACCCTGAACTTAAGCTGGATACTCAGATTAGGTCAGTGGTGAAGTCGAGCTTTTTCCATCTGAGAAAATTGGCCAAAATAAAGCCAATTCTCTCTAGGCAGGATTTTGAGATGGTAATACATGCTTTTGTAACTACAAGGTTGGATTATTGCAATGCACTTTATGTGGGGGCCAGTATGTCTTCCATTGCTCGGCTCCAGTTGGTGCAAAATGCTGCCGCACGTTTACTAACTGGAACACATAAGTTTTCACATGTTTCCCCTGTCTTATCCGCACTACATTGGCTCCCTATACAGCAAAGGATCCATTTTAAGATTCTGTTGTTTACGTTCAAAGGCCTAAATGGCCTTGCACCGCCTTACATTTCTGAACTTTTACATCCCTATAGACCTACCCGCTCTCTCAGGTCAGCTGATAAACTGCTCCTTAGTGTGCCTAAAACGAAGCGCAAGCTTAAAGGGGATCGGGCTTTTGCGGTTGCGGCTCCTAAATTATGGAACGAGTTACCTTTATTCATCAGGCAGGCATCATCATTACCAGTTTTTAAGTCTCTTCTTAAAACCCACCTGTATGCATTGGCGTTTGAAAACTGAAATTGAAAATCTGTGTTTTGTTATACTGATGGCATGTTGTCTTTCTATGGTTGTATTACTGTTAGTGCTCTTGTAGTCTCGTGTGTTTTGGATGTGTTTTAATGTTTTTTATATATTTATTTATCTATTACTGTTTTTATTGTACAGCACTTTGTGTCCGCTCTGGATGTAAAGCGCTTTATAAATAAAGTTTGCTTGCTTGCTTGCTTGCTTCTCAGACCATATTCTCTATCTAACTATGTTGCTTTTTATTGAAAACATTAATGGTAAGCAATACCACATTAAACAGAAGTAACTGCAGCTGCTTACCAATCAATTCTGATTGTTAAGTACCTTACCATTAGTATAAAAGTGTATTACATCATTTTTAAAAGTCGTTAAACCCATGTCAAGAAGTTGCACAAGTGGCACAACGGGAAAAGCAGGGTGGATGATTAGCGAAGGATACCCGCTTCGTCTATATAACTGACAATTTGATAACTTAATTATTAGTCTATTTTACGGCTAATTTTAACCATGTTAAAATAAATGTTACTGGAATAGTTTGAGTTATGTTCCATTTGTATATAACGTGTTGTCTTTCTTAACATTGTAATGCACCTTTGCGTGAAGTGGAAAATCGATCCCTGAGCGATCGATCACAAAATTCAGCACCTTCACTTGGGACAGCGACATTGTTACGCCGAACTTAGAGGCAGCGTGTTAAGAAGCTTCCTAAGAGACACTTCGGGGAACACACTTAGGAACACAAACAACTTTGGTAAGATATATCTTTTTGAGTCTTCTTAGCGCGCTAAGAGTGAACGTTATCGGGGAACCGGGCCCAGATCCTTTACATTTTAGTGTGTTTATTTCATACAGTTTATGTTTAACTAAACCTCAGTACATGTGTGACTATCAGAGAGATGATCTTACCACAGTGTCTCCAGTTTACAGTCAGGATTCTTCAGTACATCAGAGATCAGCTTCACTCCTGGATCTCTTAGTTTATTATAAGACAGATCCAGATCTCTCAGGTGTGATGGGTTTGATCTCAGAGCTGAAGTCAGAGCAACACAACCTTTATCTGTGATATTACACCTCCACAACCTGTAGAGAACAGAGACACAGTTTGTTCACACACAGATCAAATCTACATTAAGTTGAATTTGTTTCTCTTCTGTCATCATTTAGTGTTTATGGACATTTTCATTTTAGTTTCATTTATGTGTGTTTGTGTTTTACTGAAACACATCAGTGAGATTTACAAGGAAATGAACTTCATCAGTTTATGTTTATATTAACTGTGTGATTTATTTTTTATACAGTAATGAAATCAGATTTCTCTCATCAGACACTAAATTTTCTCTTATGTTTTTATTTCGGAATGATTTTTGTTTTTTACTTTTGTTCATAATTCAATTTTAATGTTTTATGTTTGTGACTTTCAGTAAGAGTTAAAGTGTTGTGATGAATGTTGAATAAAGTCAGCTTCAGTAATCAAATACATTACTGAGATTAAATTAAAATTCACTTTTCAACATTTGAAGTGGACCAAAACTTTTTATAAATGTGTGAATTTTGAACAACACTTGTCTGAGGACATCTTAGGGTGTTTTCAGACCTGATTCTATGTTTCAGAACTTGCTGCTTTTACTCCTTGGTTCAGTTTGTTTAGGCATATGTGAACACGGCAGGGGCGGACTGCTTTAGTCTATGATCACAGCAGACACAACTACCAGATGAAGATCAATAAAACACTCACAGGAGGTTCACAACAAGATTACAATATGCCTGGGATATGTTGTGCTGTTGGCGGCAGGGGTGCCGCTAGCAATTTTGGGCCCTATGAAAGAATATGAGGTCGGGCCCCCACCATACCCATTTCTCACCAAACATACAATCCAACCTACTGTAGCTATTCAAAATCTTTGTCTGCATTTTAATAATACAGAACTATTTCTTTTGCTATTGTTTTGACCACAATTAACAGTATTTATAGATACTTACAATGTCTGCAGCTAAGATAATTTATTGTGCAATGTAAATGTAATTGAAAAATACACATTAATCAAATAATCAGAGAAAATGCAACATTATTAAACATAGATTAAAGATAAATGTCACCATGCCTGTGAAAACCCAGATGAAGTATTTCTTTGTGATTTACTGTTTTCCACATAAAATCATCCTACATAATGTAAAGAACATTTTGTGAAAATATGAACTTGATATATTTAATGTTGACTGAGTAATGTCATGTCAGCGATTGAAATCATAGTGAAATTAATGCTTGAAATTAAACTGTGATGCTTTTATCTCACAAAAAGATTTGAGGCTTTAGTCTGATTTTCAGAGACCATCTCAGTGACATACTGTATACTTGAGCTGTTACTCACATCAATAACATTGTAATATTTAAAAATGGCGAACAACAACAATGCATCTATTCTATACAGTTACCTTATGCCTCAAATAAGACTGGGTCAAAAATGCTTGACCAAAGCTTGTATTATAATTATTAGCATTATTTATAAGGTGAAGAACAGGTTTCACACACCAGCAGCTACACTAAAGCAAAAATAACAACAGATCATTAACGTGAACTCGAGAAAACAGCTATACTGTTATTAAATGATTCTTCAGACTGTTTATTAATCAGCAGGACTCTAAAATGAAATGAAGGACAACTGTAGATAAACGTCTCCATCTCTCTAACAAACTAGAACAACTATAGCAGATTACGACAGATTGATCTCCTAAAGGTGTTGCAAGTTGAGAAGCTTTAATATACATTAATGGACTAGTTTAGCCTTTGTTGCATTTCTGTTTTATCACAATCAACTCGATTCTCAACTGCCTAAAAATCCTTCATTGGCATATTGCGTTACAAAACATTGGAGTGTGTAACCGCTAGCATTTCTAGTTTATGTTAATTAGGTTATTCGGGCTACGTTAATTAAAACAGCTTATAAGGGCTGACTTCGCGTTAGAATCATAACATAAAACAGGGAACGTAAATCACTTTGTGTTTTTTTAAACTGGGGTGAACAGAGCGAAGACTTATTACAGTGGAAAAGAAAACTGCATTGTATTGCTCCAGCGTCACATTGTGTAAACTGCATTTATAGTAAGGAAGTGCACATATCCAGATATCATAGAAATTAGCATTAAATACACACACCTTGTTCTCTTCTGAAGTTCACTCCGCACTGTGAGACCGTGGATTAAAGAAGGCCCTAAACGCAGTGTAAAGACGGGGCGGAGCTAAGAGGGCTCAGCTTAAGGGGATTGTGTGTGCGGCACAGTCCTTGGCTGAGGCCCCAAAAATTTCATGGGCACTTGGAATCGTCCCCCCCCCCCCTCCTTTACGGCGCCCCTAGTTGCCGGTAACAACAGTCGTTAGAGGAACCCCAAACTACACTTGTATTCTATTCCAAAGGAGTTAAATCAGCAGAATAAAGGATTGCCTTCAATCAGAAGTGACCACTAAGATAACATAAATGCTTGCCTAATATTAATGAATAGTAAAAAGTTCTCAAGTAATTAAATAATCAAGTAAACAGTAAGTGATCAAATAAGAACAGAGAAACAAATGAAAAGACATACAAATAAATATAACATTAAGTAGCAGATTGTTTTTTAATTTTCATTTAAGTTACAGCTGTCACTTATACTTACCAGCCTATAGTAATGGATTCATACGCCCTAAAATACTTTTTTCCTAAACTTTTCACTTTACACAGAACCTTTTTATATACATTTATAAACGCCAATGGACATTTTGACTTAATTATGAGCGTATGTGACCGTCAAAGCCTGAAAGATCACAGTTCTGCATGTGCACGTTTGTTCCCGCTGAGATGTTATGGACAGCAGACTTTCTTTTGTGTCCCAGCAACTTATTTTCAGGAGCAGATTAACCATATGGGCAAACTGGGTGAGTGCCCAGGAGCACCAAAGTCTTAGGGGCACCAACTGAAACCAGCAATAAAAAAATATTTTATAAAATTACAAAAGTACTTGCTCTTTAAGACGCAAGTTGTTCATCTACTAAGTAAGCGTGACGTGCACAACAGCTTTTTGGAAAATGATCGGCAGCAGCTAAGTGACATAGCCAAAAAAAGTACATTAAGCCACTTTACACAAAATCCCACAAATACGCAATTTTTTTCACGCTGGTGCTGAGTAGTCTGTTAGCAGCACTAAAGATGATGTAAATTTATGCTCTGTTAAGCAATCAATTACTGACGGAGACACCACCGATCAAATAAACAGAAGTGCACCTGATGAGCCGAAGCATCCAGAAACAATCAACCAACAGCTAGACTTAAACTCCTACACCCAGACTGAGGTGGATGATGAAACAGACAATCGATGGTTTGCTGTTCCTGGTGATCTGGCCTTGTGGGGGTTCATCACAGAAAAAGTGAGGGAAGAGTTTACAACGTAGAGATGCAGTCTATCAGAATCAGGCTGCCAAATATCCAACATCTGTATGAGATTGTGGAATGGGGGAAGAACACGTTCTCTTATAAATTAATTATTACAGTCTCGTCCCCAAAACAACTTAATTGTTCCTAAAGAATGGCTACTGTACTCCCTGCCAACTGGATTGGTTTATTGCTATTCATGCAAACTTTTCTCCTCACAAAATCATACATTTATTACAGGCTTCTGTGACTGGAAACATCCTGAGAGGATATCTGACCACGAAAAGAGTGCAGATCACTGACGTAACATGTTTGCTTTAATAAACAGAGCAAAACAAATATCGAGGCCAAGACCAGACCTCTCCCATGTTGATCAGTTGACATTTATTTTTAGATTTGTTAATGCTGAGGGAAGAGAAGTTAAAAAGATTCCTTGGATTTGAGCCCATCCATAGTCACACAGGTGAAGCCTTGCTGAGTGTCTACTAAAAATGGTGCAAGACTTGGGGTTAGACTTGTCAAATTGTCAACTACAATGCAATTAGAAAAACGCTTGCAAAAATTGCTGCAGATTGCAATGAAACAGCAGACACAAGACGTGATGCTGCCGCACTCGCTGGTAAGCTAAATAATCTGGAAACAATGATAATGACTACACTGTGGAACCGGGTGCTAAACAGATTTAAGACAACAAGCGTTCATCTGCAAAAAGGTGACATGGTCTTATCCACTGCTGTTGAACTATTGCAGTCATTACACTTTTATGTTGGCACTACGAGAGCAGTTTGCTGAGGTAGATGAATCTGCTCGTGCTCTCAGTTTTACTCAGACTTATCAATATGATGTTTGCCACAAAGGAAAGAGAAAGCGGTTTGCGGATGAGTCATCTGATGAGGATGAAGTATTTACTGATGTAAGTCAGATATTTAAGGTCGAGGCATATTATGTAATTTTGGACAGACTAAAATCATGCCTGGCCAAACGTATTCATGCTTATAAAGAGGTCTATGATCTTTTTGGTGTTCTCTTTTGCAAGGACTGTACAGAAAGTGAATTGTGCATAAGGGCTGATAAACGGTCATCACTTATTCAGAGGACTTAGATAAAACTTTGACTGATGAACTGATTCAGTTCAGACATTTTATCAAAGACAAGATCTCACCTGCAGAGCTGCTGTAAATTGTTGATCAGAATGAACTAAAGACAACATTTCCTAATGTTTTTGTTGCACTTATACTGTATTTAACTTTGTCAGTATCTAACTGTGAAGGAGAGAGGTCTTTATCTACTCTAAAGCGAGTGAAAAATGAACTTAGGACAACAATGACACAGAAACGTCTTTCTGCACTTTCCCTGCTTGCCATTGAATCTGAACTGGTTAGGGACATAGATTAAGAAGACATCATATGCCAGTTTGCTTGGTCAAAATCCAGAAAAGTGCAATTGTAAATAGTTTGAGAATTTGTGCATAATATCACTGCAGTTGTTTTGTTTGTGTTGTTCAGTACAAGCAATGTAGCATTACACCACTGAGTAGTTGCACATTAACTACAGATGTTGTTATATGTCAGATTAAAGAGTTGTTTTTTGTGTTTAGTTTTACAAAAGTGACATGTTCATATTGATAGTTTCCTTGTGAACTGTAATAACTGCTAATTCTTACAAAATCTTATAAATTATTAAGTGGATTCTTGCATGATCATTTGTGAGGTGGGTCGGTGGCACCACAAGGTTTTAATACGCCACTGCTTATTTTAAGGACTACAAAACAATACATTGTAATACATTTTGATATTGCTTCACCAGATCCTTGCATATGAGACAGCAGTGTGCCAAGCAGGTTTCACGAGGACTTTCATGTGTGTATCGTAATGAAAATAATGCATTATATATTACCATTAAACTTCATAAATCTAGTAGAGATAATGGTTTTATGTGTACTCAGAAGATGTGATTCACTGTTAACTGTGGGGTTCAGGGCTGTTATGGTAACAGGATACAGCGTGCTATGAGAGGGATTGATTATTCATGTTAGTAAATTAAAGCCAAAAATATTCACCAAGTTGTTTACTCTATTTATAATGACAGATATTAGATTTGATTTATTTTTATCAGACATTTTTAATTTCTGGAAATATTTAATACAGAATATGACAAATAATGCAGAATCACAAAAATTCAACATTTTGTTGATTTTGCGCTCTTCTGCGATTGCCAACAACTGTAGGGACTGACTGGCAGCCGACATCTAACTCCAGATTGTAAAATCAGTATTTTGTCTCTGGTAAGCCCTCAATTAAACTAATAAATGTGATCATTTAGTGCATTAGATATGTGTTCACTGCCAAGACGGACACAAATATGGCGGCGGCATGGCAGAAGTGACGTCTTTGGTACTCATGAATTGCTTAATTAACCATGAACATATCTGATTTGTAGATGTATTCTGGTGAGCACGTCAATGCAATTTAACACGAAAGTGCACCTGTTCCTATTAATAACAGATTTTAATAGCTCTTCTCCACATAGGTTCATGGTAAGAATGTTGTCCCACCTAAGTTTTGATTCCTACTTAAACAAATGAAGTAATATAACCACACTTACAAAAACACCCACACAATAATCCCGTAAAGCTGCTCTCTGTCCATCCTGACTAGACCCCGAAGCCGCCGCCAGGCGCCGCCATTTCCACAATTTAGAAGTTCAGCTGCCGCCCGCCAATAATTTCCTAAGCCAAATTGAGCCGCCAGCTGATAAAGTTTGGCTGAGCCGGCTAGAATTATTTGCATCAAATAATAATTCCATCACATAGAGACATACACACACAAAATATATAAACCAATACACGAGATCTATTTTCCGACTGGTTTCATAACAGCACAGTCTTGTGCTCGCTCGTTGCTACGATACACAGAGGCCGTTTCTCAATCCAAAGGTTGCAGCGTGCGGAGGTCACATATGCAGGCTGCATACGTCATCAAGCCTGGTTTATTTAAGTTAACTGAGCATTACATTCACAAGCCATACGCATATTACAACAATTTACGATTAACTAAGAATAAACTTTATAATTGTTAATATTTTGAAATAAGACAGTCTTGATGACGTATGCAGCGTAAGATGTGACCTCCGGAGGCTGCAGTCTTCAGATTGAGAAACGGCCAGAGACTCACAGGGATGACGACCAATTAAAATTGCTACAGAAGAAGCGATGCATTTTTTTCCTAATTCCTACTTCTTTTTAACTTAGACCTACCCAGACTTTTGTTAAATCTTCAGGGCACGGTTGCACAAACCTGAATCAAAGATTGATGTTATGAACCAAATATTCTGGAACGGAGAGATTTATAGCACTGAACGTGATATAACTGCAGTAACAAACCATCGTTTCCAAATTGCTAATTCACAACGCATGATTCAGTGTATATTGAAGTAATATGTGCAAAACTTTGTCCAAAATAATACTGATAACAGTGTGTGTTTATATTACAGTTTTTTCTCAGTCTCATTTTCTCATTACCTGGAAAGATTGAGATCTAGTTAATCAGTATAACATATACATCTGTAGACATGTAGTGGCAGCTTCAGTCATTTGCAGCTATGAAAAGTTTGGCTGCAGTCATTTAGGTTTTGGCTGAGCCGGCTAGCCAGCCAATAACTTCATCAGCCAGCCATTATTCTCAAAACAAATGGCTTCGGGCTCTAATCCTGACAGACAATTTAAGCAGAATCACAGAAAATAAACAGATTCACTCTGAGCAATTAAAGGAAAGTTTACACACACATGACTTGTATTAACAAAGTCTGCTTCATTTGGAAATATTGCCTTGTGTATGCGAACTGAACCAACATTGTAGCCATTTAACCCCCGGTTTCAAAACAAAGCAATCGATCTACAGGTCTGAAAACACCCTAAGATTAACTTTTATGATCCACTTTCAATGTTGACTAGTGTCTATAAATCCATTACAGATGTTATTATCTCTATATAGTCTCACTATAATCTATATGTTATTTCTGTCTGAACATCACATCACAATCTTACTTCAGTTTCTGTAGTTTACAGTCAGGATTCTTCAGTACATCAGAGATCAGCTTCACTCCTGAATCTCTTAGTTTATTATCAAACAGATTCAGTTCTCTCAGGTGTGATGGGTTTGATCTCAGAGCTGAAGTCAGAGCAACACAACCTTCATCTGTGATATCACAACCATACAACCTGTAGAGAACAGAGACTTTATGTGAATGATGCAAAACTACAAAGTTTGTCCAAAAATCTCTAACCTCCATCTCTTCATGTAATCCCTCAGTAACTGAGACACTGTGTGTTTAAATGTCAAATAAATCCATCACACAGCTGACTATTAGTGTTAGATGTCCTAAACCACATGAACATTTCTTCATAAATCTGTATTGAGTTCATGGCTCACACTGAATACTTGATCTTATTTCCTCAAGTGTTTGTGTTCATAATGGACAAGATGTTGTGTGACTCTCAGCTAACAGAGAAAAGTTCCCTGAAAGTTCCCAAAAACGTTCTGCCAACACAAAAAGTGTTCAGTTTTCTTGATGTTCTAAGAATGTTTCTGGTTTGTCTGAACGTTAGATGAATGTTACATTCTACCATTTTCAAACGTTATGTCAATGTCATGTTTAAATGTTCACACAATGTTTAAAACAACAAATGTTTTATAGACTTATTTGCTTGTTATGTAAATGATAGGAGTAGGACTGGACAATAATTCAATTTCAATATATCTCGCAGTATAATATTTTTCGATAACAGTGATATGGTTTCTAAACACATTTCTGATATTTCAATACATTGCGGCATCCTGTGGTCGTTCACATGTCAACCCAGGTCAAGGGGCTACTTCCCTCTTAAACGTGTGGTGTCTTGTAGTTAAAGGACAAGTTCGGTATTTTACACTTAAAGCCCTGTTTTCAGATTGTTTATGATGAAATAGAACGGTTTTGACAGAAATTTTGACATATGATGCTGGCCCGAAAACTTTCGGGTGTTTATTGTATTACCCCCCACCTCTACAAAGGGTGTATAGGTGCACTGGAACAATCCTTCCTAAAATGCATTAAACTTTCATTTACGAAGACGTGAAACTCAGCGAGTGGTCAGGGGTGTTCACTGATATGCTCACACAAAAATCGCTGCAAAAGATGCTTTTCAACAGCTGTTTTAGCATTCGTTGTTAACTTGTGGACCTATTTTTCCAAACGCCTCACACCCGTATATTTTTCCGTTGAAAGCTTGAATAATAGACACTCCAGCCCAGTTGATGGCGATAATCCGTCTTTGCCAATTGCAAGAATAGAAACAACGTTTCCGGCAGCGGAGTAATACCATACCTCACAGCACATCTAATACAAGTCAATGGAGTTGGACAAAAACTACGATAAAACAGCTGTTGGAAAGCATCTTTTGCAGCGATCAGAAATTAATTTATTCGGGACTTTGTAGTGTTTGTTCAGAGAAGAGCTGTCAGTCAGAAGTACGAGAAGGAGGTGTGGGGTTAGTTCGCATCAAGTCACAGCTTCCAATGACGACATCATATAGAGAGGGAGAACAGGAGATGTAATAAACACAAACTAAATTACTGGTGAGAAAAAATAGGCTTAAGCCATAAAGTGCCAAGGTAAGAAAAGAATAAAGATGAGGAGAAAAGATACAAGTATGTATGCTGCTGTCTCACCTGGTTATGAGTTATATGTATAATATAATTAAATAGTCTAGTATCAAATCACTGATTCTTGAAACTTTGGCAAAAATATGTCCCACTAAGAAAAGTGCTAATTCTGTAGGAAATTAATAACATTTTCATGAAGAAAAAGAATCAATGTTATAATCAGGGGGTCCTTTGCACATATGTAAGGTTCTTTTATAGGTTTATTTTTTATTAATTTAATGATTATATGCTGGCCCATTGCCTACAAAATCAGCTGTCTACGGTTAAGAGATAATCATTTCAACTTGATTAAAAAAGCCAAAAGTAATAATTGAATTGAATAATATATTTACCACATGAAAGAGTACATTGTAATATGTATTAAAAACTACAAACAGTGAGTTTGAACAATATTTACTATTATTTTGTGATTGCTCAAAATGTCTCCCACATATTCGTCACCACCGTCAGATATTTATAAAAAGCAATAAAATCAGACAACTACAGGGTCAACTGCATTCCTGAGGACCCCATTTTCAAACCTTCAGCTCTTCTGCATGCTTCAAGATCACTCAAGCTCCTGTATGTTTGATATTTTCTCTTAAACTTCTTCATATTTTTGGACACTGCTACTGTGACAACCATAACATGTCAACACCGTCATCTTTGTATAAAAAATATTAGATTAGATCATGAAATAAATGTATAATTTTTCACTATCTAGCTTGCTAAGCAATTACAAGTAGATCAGTAATTTGTATTTTTCTTACAGTATGTAACATATTGGGGCGGTTTCCCGGACCAGGATTAGCTTAATCCAGGACTAGACCTTAGTTTAATTAGGAAATATCACTAGTTTTAACAAACATGCCTTACTAAAAACATTGCCTGTGTGCATTGTGAGGTAAAACAAAGGGCACTGATGTATTTTAAGATATGTCATTGCAAGTTGTTTTCAGTTTGGAGAGCTCTTAAAAGTGTTTAAGTCTAGGCCTAGTCTAATCCCTGTCCGGGAAACCGCCCCTAAATACTACAATTATTTTAGGGTCACGTTGACTTATATTTTCTCCACATATGACTATAATAGCAAATTGAACAAAACTATAGACTAACACAGATGGAACTATGAAAGTCAATACTATGACTGAATAAATCCATAATATATCAAAACACAAACACAACCCGGTGGCAAAAAATACTTAATAGTTTATAAATGTAAAATGAATAATTGTGTTTTTTAATGTTAAATAGCTCTTCGTCCCTCCTATAAGATGTCGATCTCAGAAATGTCCCCAAGCCTGTTTGAGTTTGAAACCCCTGCATTACAGCATTTATTACTGAACGACATTCAGGGTGCACTTATAATATTATTAAGCTGAGCCTGAAAGTCAGTTTTACTGGACAGTGATATCACTTTTTTATATGAAGGATAAACACGAATTAAAGGTGAACATTCATATATTTATGCCTTTTTTATTTTAAATATGATATAGTTTTATAAGAGAAGGTTTCATTGGCCATTTTTTTTCAGAGGTTTGTTTTTGGTTCAGACATCCATTGAAGGCATTCTTGGCTGTTTTTCTTGAGGCTTTTTTAATATGCATACCGTTATCGGATTTATACCGTACCAACCGAAATGGAGAAGTTTATCATGCAAAATTTTTTGGCCATATCGTCCAGGAATATGATAGAGAAACATTGCATTTTATTATTTTAAAATTTATAGGGGTGGTTTCCCAGACAGGGATTAGACTAGTCCTAGACTAAAGTAAATGTAATAGCTGTCCAAACTGAAAACAACTTGCACTGACATATTTTAAAATACATCAATGCCCTTTGTTTTGCCTTAAAATGCACACAAGTAATGTTTTTAGTAAGGTGTGTTTGTTAAAACAATTTATATTTCATAATTAAACTAAGACCTAGTCCTGGCTTAAGCTAATCCCTATCTGGGAAACCACCCCATAAAACATTATTTCTGAATGTTCTGTAAAAATATTGCTGTAGAAAACACAATTCACTTATTAGGTTTAGATGTTGATGATTTGTTTCATTTAAAGTCATCATGGTGTTGATTAGTGTTTGTTTTAGTTGGACTCTTGACCCTTGACTTTTTGTTTCCTATTTCTTCTCTGGTTGTGTTAACTTTGTGTATATAAAACACATTTGTTATGGTAATGTAAAGTTAGTGTAATTCTGTAGCAGTTGGTAGATAAGTTGTTGTTTTAAACATTGTGTGAAAATTAAAACATGACATTGTCATAACGTTTGAAAATGGTAGAATGTAACATTCATCTAACGTTCAGACAACACAGAAACGTTCTTAGAACGTCAAGAAAACTGGACACTTTTTATATTGGCAGAATGTTGGGAAGTTTTTTGAGATTGACTGCTGATTTATGTACAACATTAAGAAAATGAGTTTTGTTAGAAAAGATTCTTCCAAAGTAAGAGTTCAAAATAAAATCATAAAATAATTAAATTAATTGTATTAAAGCACTGTTGCGCTTTTCAACCTCATGTGGGAGCCGTAAGCCAATCTAACATGGAAAACTACATAGTGTTGCTTTAATATGTAAACAGTCATGTGATTGTTGTTAGTTTTACTTACTTGAGTTTTTTAGTTTCTTTAATCACAAGCTGCAGTCTCACAAGAACTTCATCTGCTTTATTTTTATCTCCAATAAATGGTTTTAGATTAAGTTCATCCAAATGCTGCTCAGACGTCAACAACACAAAAACTAAAGCTGCCCACTGTGAAGAGGAGAGTTTGTAGTGTCCTACTGATGAAGATCTCACATAATATTGAATCTCCTGCAGCAGTGAATCATCACCCAGTTCATTCAGACAGTGAATCAGATTGATGGATTTCTCTGTAGACAGATTCTCATTCATCTTCTGTTTAATGTACTCAACAGTTTTCTCTTTCTTGTAGGAGCATCTTCTCATCTGTGTCAGAAGATCCTGTAAGAGAGTCTGATTGGACTCCAGTGAAAGACCCAGAAGAAAACGCAGGAAAAGATCCAGATGTCCATTCTTACTCTTTAAAGATTCCTTTACAGCTCGCTGATGGAACTCAGATAATGAATCCTCTTCTGAATTTAAAGAAAACCAAACTGATTTAAACACATTTGTGTCGTTGTTTGTGAAGGAGATGTGAGCATAAAGAGCTGCTAGATGTTCCTGGATGCTGAGATGAACAAAGCAGTAAACTTTCCCCTGATACAAACCAAACTCCTCTCTGAAGATCTGAGTACACAATCCTGAGTACACTGATGCTTCTGCTACATCAATGCCACACTCTCTCAGGTCTTCATCATAGAAGATCAGATTTCCTTTCACAAGCTGCTCAAAAGCTAGTTTCCCCAGTTTGAAGATCATGTCTTCATCTTTCTTCTCATAGTCCTTCTGATGTTTGATGTTTGTCTGAATGATCAGGAAGTGTGTGTACATTTGAGTGAGAGTCTTGGGGATCTTTCTTCTCTCTGCTTCACTCAACATTCTCTCTAGAACAGTGACTGAAATCCAGCAGAAGACTGGGATGTGACACATGATGTAGAGACTCCTGGATGACTTCAGGTGTGAGATGATTTGATCAGACAGACTCTCATCACTGATTCTCTTCCTGAAGTATTCCTCCTTCTGTGGATCAGTGAATCCTCGTACCTCTGTGACTCGATCAACACACTCAGAGGGGATGAGATCAGCTGCTGCTGGTCTGGAGGTGATCCAGATGAGAGCAGAGGGAAACAGATTCCCCTTGATGAGGTTTGTCAGCATCACGTCCACTGAGGTTGATTCACTTACATCACACAACCTCACACTGCTGTGAAAATCCAGAGACAGACGACACTCATCCAAACCATCAAAGATGAACAACACTTTATATTCATCACTGAAGATTTCCATTTCTTTTGTTTGTGGGAAGAAAAGATGAAGAAGATCTAAAAGACTGAGTGTTTTGTTCTTCATCAAATTGATCTCTCTGAAAGGAAGTGGAAATATGAGGTGGACGTCCTGATTCTCTTTCTCTTCAGCCCAGTCCAGAATGAACTTCTGTACAGAGACTGTTTTTCCAATGCCAGCGACTCCCTTTGTCAGCACACTTCTGATGTGTTTGTCTTGTTCAGGTAAAGGTTTAAAGATGTCATTACATTTGATTGGTGTCTCCTCTGTTGTTGTTCTTCTGGATTGTGTCTCAATCTGTCTCACCTCATGTTCATTACTGATCTCTCCACTTTCACTCTCTGTGATGTAGAGCTCTGTGTAGATCTCATTCAGTAGTGTTGGGTTTCTCTTATTTGATGTTACCTCATACAAACACTCAAACTTCTTCCTCAGATTTGATCTGAATGTCTTCAGGACTTCTGTAAGATCAGAGTCATGACTGTAAATTAAAAATGAATATATCAGATTATTATACAAATACCTGTATGAGTAAAAATGTATAGAACAAAATGTCATATTTCCATCATAAGACACAGGACATATTAATGGTTTGTGAACCATTTAGACAAAATAAAATCTACTACTGTGCATCTACTACCAAACAAAATAAAATCCTATGATTTACCTGAAACGAGGTGTCACGATTCTGTTGTTGTTTTAATTATTGTTTAATCATTCATTCATTTGTTATTATCATTTAACCTTTGTGTGGTGTTTGGGTCTGTGGCACCTGTTTTTAATCTTCACTAAAATAAATATTATGCAATTAATTGTTGTTTCAACTTCAGATTCATTGGCCTTGGCTCATTTTGTATAAAGAACACGAAAATAAACAACTTTATAATTACTGTACACTGTGTACCCCCCTACACATTTATATTACATATGTGGTGTTCGGGGGTAATAAGAGAGTAAAAATTGACTGTGCTATGTAACTTTACTCTGTTTTTCTCCTATCTGGGACTCCTGTGAGTGCATGAGTGTGTTTGTTTGTATTTATGTCTGTACATATGTGATGGATGCATGTCAGAGTTTTGTCCTTCTGCTCTTGCTGTAATGGTGCAAGGATACAACATGTTATATATCAAGCATGAACACTCGTCTGTACCCACTGTCCCAAACACTTTACCTTCTGTCTAACAGGAACCATTCTAAAATGTGTTTGTGTGTGCGTGCGTGCGTGCGTGCGTGCATGCGTGTGTGTGTGTGTGTGTGTGTGAGTGTGTGTGCGTGTGCGTGTGTGTGTGTGTGAGTGTGTGTCCGTGTGTGTGAGAGAGAGAGAGAGAGAGAGAGAGAGAGAGAGAAATAGAGAAAGTAAAATTTCATATCCAAGTATGTTTATCATTTTAGGTTGTAGCCAGTAGCAACACATTGTACTGCAGTGTGTGTGGACATAAGATAGACAGGAAGACACAGTATATGTGTATAAAATGCAAGAAATGCATACGCAACACAGTACAAATCTGCTTCTTATGTGTTGTGTAGGCTGGCATGAACAGGTTATGTGTTCAGTGTGGATGATGTGTTATGATATTGCATCTGTTCAGATGGGGCTTGTGTGACTGACACAAATGTGTACAATTTCAAACTAAGTTCAAATGATTAAATATCAAAGTGATGAAAAACTTATTTAAGATTACTTATTTTTCCCCAATATCTGGTGGAGAATAGGATTTTCTTCTCTTATTTCATTATCCCAAAAACATATAGCACTTTAATCTATAACTAGTCCTCTACCAATGGTAAATGACAAATATTAACCATAAATTATGTCTATATTACTTGCAATAAGGCTAAAGTAAACATCTGTAAACAGACTACGTTTACATGCTGTAAATATTCGGGTTATGGTCAGGTTAAGGTCGGGTTTCGGGTTTCTGAAACATTCGGAATAACCCGTTTACATGCGTGAGCAGAGAGAGTTACCCCTGTATACATGGAATTGGCAATATCCTGATGTAAACTGTGATTAAAAGGTAAATGCGGTGATTTTGCGTGGCTCACTAGTGCGCTATGCGGTTTTACCGCCTTCATTTACTAAAATAAAAGTATTATTTAAATCCAGAACAAGCTGCACCGATGTAGAAGCAGGGTAGGCTAAGTTACACGTCTTTCCTTTTTTGAGAAAAAGATTAACAAGCTATACTAGCCTTCAGCTAAATATATTTTTGGAAAAATAAAAAAAATTAATTGAAGAACAATTTTCTAACAAGAAGGTTTTTAAGTGCAAATTTACAGAGCATCGGTAAAAAGAGAACACAACCGTGTCTTAAAGAAATTAAAATTAGACAGTATTTATGCACCTATAAATGTACAAAACGAATGCAATAGCTTACAGAAGGCAATGGATATTTATTTATGGCATTTTCAATAATAAATTAGTAGATAAATGAACATCTATAAAGTATGAAAACGAATAAATCATTATTTTGGCTAAATTAAGCTGGATGGATAATTTTTATAATTGTCATCCTTTCAGAACAAGCTTATATGCTATCTATAATAACTTACATTATATCCTGAGTGTTACTTGGCCGAAAATATGTAGAAATACATGCAAGTAAAAAAGTACAGAACAAAAATGTTTAGCTCACGCGGATAGAACGAAAAGCCGTTAATTAAGCGGACTGAGAACGTGCAGAAACAGTCGAGTCGGCAGATGATCATCAATGTTTATAATGTTTCACGCAGGTACTGTTGATGATAAACTTTCATATCTAAATGTCAGGTATAAGTATTAAGTCAGTTAATAATAAAGCCACCGGCGTTATTGCAACATCCTTATCCACGGAGCGGACGCTGTATACAAAGAAAAAACCTAAGGTTTTTATTTTAAGTGGTTTTAATGCTGGTAAGCAATCAGTTATATTATGCCGCTTTGTATTTGTGTTGATCAGTTAAATTAAAGTAATTTTAATCTTAGAAACTGCATCAAGATGCAGACGAGGCTACAGTTATTCTGTCATCTTTAACTTTTTCACACAATCACTGTATTTAACGAAATATGAATAGCATAGTATTACATTTTGAATTCAAATTCACACAAAAAAACAAGTTACTCTCATAACTATTGACAATCTATTTGGCCTTTATTATACATGTATGCTTTGAAAAACAAGAATAGCTATATATTAATTTAACCTGAAAAACGCGGTTGTTGCAATTGGTTTCCTCCTCGCTCTAAAAGTGTGGCGCATCTCTCTCGCCATGCTCACCTCTACTCCCTGCGGGTTTTTTGGCGCACACAAGAAGAAATAGCACGAAGTGTAAAACTCGTGCAATACATACGCCAAATTCCACTTTGGCGTGCATATGATACGCAAGTCCTTCCCATTCACTTAAACGGGGCATCTTTTTTTGTCGTTTTATTTATTGGTTTCTCAATTTTTTTGCTATTTTTTACCATTTTCGCTTGGGTTTAGGGTTAGAACAACTTTTTGTTATATAAAAATGACACCCTAACCCAAACCCCAACTCTAACCCCAACTCCAAGCGACCATGGCTTAAATATGGACAAAAACATTGAGAAACCTGCATATTAAATAACCTCATTAAGCAAATCTAAAATCTAACCCTAAACCCAAGCGAAAATGGTTTAAAAAACAGAAAAAAATTGAGAAACCAATAAATAAAACGACAAAAAAAGATGCCCCGTTTAAGTGAATGGGAAGGACTTGCGTATCATATGCACGCCAAAGTGGAATTTGGCGTATGTATTGCACGAGTTTTACATTTCGTGCTATTTATACGCAACCTCAGGAGACTGGGTTGCAAAAGACCAAGATTCCTTGCGAATAGAACATGCGCAGTACACAAATCAATGTTCCTTTTGATGGGAATATCCCGATGCGCGTTTACATGACCAAAATTTCGGGTTAGAAAAGAGGTAACCCAGGGGTAATATTCGGGATTTTAAAAACAGGAATATGAGAATATTCGGGTTTTTGCCGGTGTTTACATGGACGTGCGCGACCGGGTTATTGCTAATATTCCGGATTTGAACGGGTTATTGGCTGCATGTAAACGCAGTCAGTTTCTCATGAGATTCAGAGGCACGTGTACTAAAGTATCGTCCAAAACTGCCTACTTTTCTAAAATGTAGTAGGGGAAACAGTACGTGAACAGAGTAGTACGTCCGAATCCTCAGTATTCATTATATTAGTAGGCAAGAAATCCCTGGATGCCCTACTGAGTCCGCCCAGATTTTAAAGCAAGCATCGGATGGACACTTCTATCCCAGCTTTCCCATGATGCCACGGGAAAGCAAAGCAATTGACCGGAGACCAGCCAATCGGGTGATTTCAATACGTTACACAGGGCTGTTCCTCAGCACCCTGACTTCACGCACAGACCGACCAGGATTTACCACAAAGTGCTCAGCTGATTCATGAAAATAAAGCTGTAGAATTGTCACAGCTGTGTTGAGATGACAGTAAATATGTGATAGTTTGTTAGAAAAATACATTTGAATAAAGTTTTGTTTCATATGTTATTCACTTCTATATGTTTTCACTTATTGTGATGGTTTTATTAAGTCATTTTTTTCATGTTTCCTGTTGTTTTAAGTAAATACAAGAGATTGCTTCACTAAAATGTATATAATCATATTGCCTGCATTGTCTAGTTTGCAGTGATGGGAATAACGGCGTTATAAGTAATTGGCGTTAGTAACTGCGTTATTTTTTTCAGTAACGAGTAATCAAATAAATTACTGTTTCCCCCGTTATAACGCCGTTATCGTTACTGACATTAAAATGCTGCGCGTTACTAAAATTGATCTCACTGAAGTGATTTTCAGCCGCGTATGCTCACTCTCTCAGCCAAACACTGTTGTTCTCTTGTGTGTGTGTTGGGAGAAACATAACTAATGATGATTGGTGTGTCTCTGTGTTGGAGGGGGTGGGAGAACCACATAGCTGATGGTGATTGGCTTAGTTTCTAACGTTAGCCAACCAGAGGCAGAGTTCACAAACAGGCACGCCCACTCGCACAGTCCGAGTCTGAGCGAGCGAGCAGTGTAAAAAAGTCTGAGCAACTGAGTCACTTTGTCGCTAGATTTAGCAACTTTCTATCACTTTAGCGACTTTATAGGACAAATCTAGCGATCTTTTCTGACGTGGTTGGAGACTGTAGACTGACATGAAAATACGCGTCGTTTTCTCTTCTCAACGAGCAGCGGTGCGTGCTGCTGCTGTGCCCCATCTCAAAGCACTGACATGCAGCCCGGTCATCGCGCATCAATCACTCGGAAAACACAGGCGACAGGGTGATGGCAAGTACAACAAGCTCAAAGGTAGCGATCGCAAACACGAAGTATAAAGCACTACTTTTCCATTTTTGATGTGAAACGCAAGAATGTTTGTGTAATGTGCAACTTATGCCCATGAAGAAAAAGTCTCTCCACGTCTGTGGCAAGTAATTCTGATCTAATAAAGCACCTCAAATCGTCACATGCTGCCAAAAAATTAGTGATTTCTCTTTAGTATTCATTTTAGTCATTTAACATATTTAATTTGTAAGGGGTATTCAAGTTATTTGAAATATTAGATTTTTTTAAGTAACGCAATAATTACTTTTCCTGGTAATTAATTACTTTTATAATAATGTAACGCAGTTACTAACTCAGTTACTATTTTTGAGAAGTAATTAGTAACTATAACTAATTACTTTTTTAAAGTGACGTTCCCAACACTGCTAGTTTGTATTCAAGCACAGCTGTCATCTGACAATAGATATTAAATTACACTCTGCTTGTTTTACTTATTTTTGTCCACTACAAAATAATGTGTAATATAATATCTGTAACACTGACAGAGACCGTAGTAGAGTTGTGAAGTTACTGATGCAATCAGGTGTTAAGTGCACGTGTCCCTCATACACACGCATACGTTTTCATGTCTGTTATTAGGTTTGTTCGAGTTCATGCACAGCTGCAAGAACCAACAGGTGGATGACATCAAAGTACAGTGAGAGCGATTCCAGAAATCATACACAGTCTGATTTCGAGTCACTCTCGTGGTATTGTGATGTCAATCTCCTGTCGGTTCTTGTGTTTCTGCATGAACTCAAGAAAGTCTACTACGTCATAGGTCACATGATAACGTCAACATGGCAGATGCTGTCCATATCAACGCAAACGTACTGTCTTAGCGCACGTTAAGTAGGTACCCAGTGAAATTAAGTACCTACTCAGTAAGTATGCGATTTCAGATTCAGCCTAAATAACAAAAATATGAACAGCACACGAGGGTTAACCATTATCACCTGTTTTTCAAATCATTGTAATCCCACTCACCTGTGTTTGTTAGTATATTTTGCCCTTGTGTGTCTTAATCTTCGTCTGTCTTTGTTGTATGTTCCTGAATGTAATCCTTCCTCAGTGTCTGCATTATAAATATTCCTGTTTTTGTAATCTTGTGTCCTCGTACTTTGTGAAGTTAGAGATTTTGTAACACGATGACTCATGTTTTCATTGAAGTCTTGTAGATGATTCTCAGATTGTTCAATCTTCCTCCTCTGACAGTCAGATTCTGTTCTGATTCGTCTGAACGGCAAGAATGAGAATCAAGAATCACTTTACGTAAGGGATAATCCACGGCTAGCCATGCATTAAAGCAAGTGCATTAAAACCCTTTATTACACGGCTCTCTGGAATGCTTGATTCTGATTGGTCAGTTGAGACATTTGCAGGTTCGTTCTTTTCAAATAATAACCGCTCCAAATTAATAACGCATAGCCGGACTACTTTACACGAGTAAAATCGCTCCGCGCCAATAAAGATCAATAAAGATTACTGTCTGTTTGGCGCCATCTTGTGACAAACACTGGACAACCACGACAAGACACAGAGAGCTTACTGAGACTGAACTTGACAAAATAGAGCATGACAGCTACGAAGCCAACACACAAAAAAATACAGAATGGGCATTAAAACTTCTCAAAGACTGGCTAAAAGAGAAAAAAATGGAGACAGACAAGTATGAAGCAGAGGATCTTAATAAGGTATTACGATCATTTTATGCATCTGTGCAAAGTTTCGCGGAAGGATAAAAATGTTAATTTAAAACAAATATGCCAATAAAATGTTTCAAATTCATATTCATGTCCAGTTTTTTTTCTTATGTGGCAAGTAGCCGTGTAATAAGCGGGATAATGTAGAGGCAGCCGGTAGTTATTGGGAAATAAGCCCCTTCAGTGTGATGCAAGACCCTCCGCTTCGCGTCGGGTCCTGATCACACTGTCGGGGCTTATTTCCCAATAACTACCGGCTGCCTCTACATTATCCCTTACTTAATGCATGGCTAGCCGTGGATTATCCCGCTTATACCTTGGTTATTTGCCAAGTTAACGCTGCAAATAATGTTTACAGTGTAATTTTTTAACAGACGGGTAAAAATGACGGTCATTTTCTTAAGTTAAGGCTCGCACTCCGTCCGCTTTAAATAAAGTAGTGCCATTGTATTGCTTTTATTTAAATGAATTATCACATTTATTTAAATTCATTAGTAAAAGAGGGAGACAGAGAACTGAAAGAGGACCCGAGAGAGAGAGAGACAGAGAGAGAGATGCGTGCGCGAGTTACCTGTGGCTGTGTGCGTCTCTTTTTTAAAGTCTATCCCCTCGTTGCTCCGAATGTATTTTGAAAAGTTGACTGACAAATATGAAACCGGACAAAAGCCTATGTAAACCTTTTAAATTAAGTTGTCTTATTTCATTGTGCTTTGGCTTTACTGCATACAGTCTGTTAGAAATAGACATAGGGCTATGTCTTAAAAAATATCTAGCCTATAGAATAGGTTTCTTTGCTGTCGGTAGCCTATGGGCTACTCCGTTCCTGCCACTCTGTTGAATATGCAACAGGTAGGGGAGGAGCTAACGAGATCTTATTTAGCTACTGGAAAGGAAACATTGATCTCAACAACGGTAACTTGAAAAAGTATCTTTAATATTTAAATCAGATAATTATAATAACGCATTATAACATTAAACGTAATAATATAAAACATAATACCATGAAACAAAATAATATTTATAAAAACATCCCCAAAATAGCTCCTGTAATCTATTCTTACACTGACCTCATTATTTATTCAATTACAACAGCCAATGGCAAGTCTCCAGCAGCAATACGTATATTTAGTTTTAGATGTTCTGTTTATATTATGTTTTAGACGTTCTGTATGGTACATAAATAAGATGGTTATACAGTAGGTATACAGTATTGTAGGTTTATTTATCACTTGATCGTTATTCCTTCGGCGCAGCAGTTTAATAATCTAATTTTGGCGGTTCTGTGACATCAGCTCATTCAGGAGTAAAACTCGCGTGCAAAAATCTACTTGAGATGAAAGATTAAAGTTCTTATGACATTTTACTCCTGCGACCCGCCGCGATTAGGTGAGTAACGTTACATTTTGATATGCTACAGATCACGTTAATATTCTTATTATACACTTTATACACTCTTTGAGTGATCCCTGTATTTAATATGTCTGGGCTAAGCCCCGAATGTCCTTAAAAGCTGGAAACGCCTCTGCTAAAGCATATAGCTAACTTAATGATTCTTTAATTGATTTATTAAAATAATTTATGAATGACAGGCAACACTGACAGTGACAAAGCAATCTTTATTTGAACTAATCATGTCATTTATTTATGTAAAGTGTGAAATAAAACCAGCGCACTTAGTCTCTCTCTCTCGCTCGCTCGCTCTGCAATTGTAACTGTGTTACTATGGTTACCAATGTTTATATAAGCGGATTAATTTCTAACTGTAATCAAACTGACTGGAACTACCTGTGCATTAAACGGTTTTAATGCACACCTTCCAGCCAATCAGAATCGAGTATTTAAACAGACCATGGTATAAACTTTAATATTAGTCAGATTTTTCACATGACTTTATTAACTCTACAGTTTTTACACTGCTGTGAATGTAACTTACTAATAAAACTTTCATATGATCTTTTCATTTTCACTTTTTTAATACAAAGACTGTACATTTAAATAGGTGCTTTCACAGATGTGTCTCTCTGTATGAATATGTCTGATAATGAAGAATAATTTTCCTCTCTTTTACAAAATACACGATTGTAAAAAATGTCAAACTACAATAATAGTAGTAAAGATATTTTATACCTGTGTGTGGGTCTTGTCTCTTCATTCTTAAACTGTAATGGCTCACCCATAGCCTGACGTTGTCATACTCAATTCTAGTCAGAATTTGAGTCTGATACCGCTCCATTGAGCTATAATTATGAGGCGTGTCTCAACCGAAAAATGCCTCTGCACTCAATTGGATAGACCTACGACCAATCAGAGCAACGGGGTGTGAGACGTATGTTGAAATGACGTATTTGCAGCTTGACCGAACTGCTAGTTATTTCGCTACGACACACACTACAAGTCTGAGTTTGCGAACGTACATCAACACCTACTATGTTTACACCATTTCATTTATATCACATTAAGTCATACAGTAAGACTATCTCTTACCATTTGTACATTAGTTGAACTTCATCCACGACGATACCCATTACGTTTGCTTGTTATATCCATCTCGTCGTGCACACCGAGTTGCATCGCCGTGATACCCATTTTAGTTGCTTCTTTAACTTGATCTTTCATAAGTGCGACAACTTTTGTCGAATCCCATAGGACGGCAAAAACATCAACAAATGCCTTGCTCGCGTTTCTCTGTTCCTCTTTTAAAATCAATGCTCTGTCGATATCTTTTAGAACAGACTCAATGTCAGAGTCCACACATCTGATTTCTACCGCGGCAGCCATTTCGTTGTAAACAACAGATTCAACACACGCGCTCTTTGGTGACGTGGTTGATTTACGTTACTGATCATCTGTCCATCATCATATAAAGCCCGCCCTGACAATTTGATTGGTTCGACCAGCTTTGGGTCGAGCATAGTAGCAACTCAACGGTGAAACTCCAGACCGATCTTCCCGTTCCTCAAAATGTTGTGGGCGGGGCTAAGATCGGCTGGCACCCAGGCTAGCTCACCCATAGACTGATCACTCTTTATAGACACACAGCTGAACTCTGAATCTGATCTCTTCTGATGATCTGAACTATAACACACAACAGATTTAATACTTTAAATTACATTACTAATATTTTTTCAATTATTGTGATAAAAATTATACTTAAATACTTATTATTATAATATAATTGTTATGTAATAAAGTGTTTCTATAAAGTACCTGCATCCTGGATAAAAATCTACATGTGTTGATGTTTGTGTTTGATCCATGATGGAGCTGCAGAGGTGAATCTGATCAATCTGATCTCCACAACTGATACTGAATGAAAATAACATTCAGACACAAAATAAACTTAAAATCAAAGTGAATAAACAGACATTATAATTCAGATAAATGAGTGTTGAAGAAACAACTGCGTCAACACAACATCACATTAACACAACATAAATGATGTTCAGAGTCACAAACAACGCAAAACATTCAATAAATAACATTAATATTAAGATAAGAAACAATTAAATATAAATGATTAAATCTTAAAAGAAACTATGAATGAGGAAGTGAAAAGCGTCTTATCTCACCTGAACACACCTGAACACTCGCTGTCATCACAATCTGACTGGATTCACTTTCTCAAAATACTACAACTTTTACATCAACTACACACACAAAAATACCTGTTAAGCTGTTTATACATGTTATATTAATCACTTTGATCATCGATATGTTAAGAAATCAACTCTACCTGTTTAAAATGGCGGAAGATAAACACGAAACAATTTACTTTCACTTTCATCTGTGACGTCACTATTGTATGAGGAAGTGTTTGAGGTGTTTCTCCCTCTGCTGACAGTAAACAAACATTAAACATCTGATTACAAATAATTTAACAGATTTAATTTATAAACGAGACTTAATCATTAATGTGAGTCAATATGTTTACATTCACTGCATGAAACAAAGAGCACATCAGCATTAACAATAATTCAACTCAAATCAAAATTACTCCTCTTTTGTTGAACTAATGTAAGCCTAATAAAGTCATATGAGTTTAATATAATGTAGACTAAGTGATATTTTATTATTTGTGTGAACTACATTTACATTCATGTATTTATCATAGTGTGAACTTTATCAAGTGTTTGCTTTAATAAACACAGCGAGGTCTTAAAAAACACACACTTTTAGTTTAAAAGATTAATTGTAGATAAAATATAATTCTGCTAACATAAACATTTCATTGAATAAAAAGACAAAATATCACGATAATTATCAGACATTAAACATTAAAAGATGTAAAGAAAACTCCGCCTCCACTGCTACCTACAGGACATTTGTGTTATTACAGTTATTCTGCAGTGTGTCATAGACCGGCCATTCCCAAACTGTGGTCCGCGGACCACTAGTGGTCCGTGAGGGTACTGCAGGTGGTCCGTGAAAAGTCAAAATAAGAATATTTATATTTTAATATACAAACTCGTTCATATTTTGGGCGAACGTGTACTGCTGCCTAATAAACGTTACTGTGAACTCATTCATTCTGGTGCCTGTGAACGGCACGCTCTCTCAGTTTAACGTCGTTCAATAGGGTGCCAGATTTGTATATTCTTCCAGGCGAAAACCCGACTAAAACACACTGTAAACAGGCCTTAATGTGTAGCGGAAAAACAACCAATCTGGCAACACCGCCACCACTTGGTGTTCACCAGTCACGCTGCATGCGTCATCACAACAACACAGACGCTGCTGGAATTCCTGCCGCGCAACTCAAATAGTTTAACATTAAATAACATCATATTTGTCTTAAATCGTTAACGATTAACATAGGCTGCTAATGCATATTCCGGATCTTGAAATAGACTTTGACTAAGCTCCCGCTATTTAACGTGCACGTGTGGAGTGCAATACCTGCGAGTTGTCAAACACGCAATGCCTCGCAGCGCTTCTCGCCCCCGGGGTGCGACTCCCACCCGGCTAGCCTTCTTAAGGTATGTGTAAGCAAATACAAAAATTAAAAGACAGTCAATGCTAATGTAAACGCTGGTTGAATAAGGATTTAAAGTTGGACATGAAGATGAATCTGACGCATTTAGCTTCAGTGTTAAAACTGATCAAATAATTGCTGTTTGGTGGTTCTATATGGGCTATAATGGCAATCATTTAAAAAAAATAATATGGGAAAAAATAACTATAAATTAGTTCAGTTTTGGAACTGTGACCTAGTTTAACATTTTCAAATATGAACTATGAACTGAACTAGTTCATTTTAAAATTTGTGATCTGTGAACTAAACTAGTTCATGTAGAAAGTGAACTTTCCCAACACTAAGAATATGTATATAAATAATTATGATATAAGGTTAAGAAACCTGTTGTACTGATGTGATGACCAGTTATAGTTTTAGTGCTAGTAAGACTATTTAGATGTGCAGATTAATTCAGGACTTTGTGTAGACATATTTTATAATGAGTATTATGAGGTGGTCCGCGAAAATTCTTGATTACAAATAGTGGTCCACACACACAAAAAGTTTGAAAACCCCTGTCATAGACAATAGAAACATTATTCACAGTTTCTTTATTTTCTCCACTGAAATCTAAAGTGTGTGTTGAATGTGCAGATGAATGAAATGTATAAGATAACTGATAGTGCTGTTCTCAGATCAGATGCAGGGACACTGAGAAACATCAGCACCAGCACATCCGGCCTGTATCAGTGCACTGCGTCAAACATCATAGGAAAGAGCACCTGTGTCCTTAACCTGCAGGTTGTAGCACGTAAGTGTGTAAGGAGGAGAGACATTACAGACACAAAGACTGTCACATGATCAGATATGAGGTCTGATCACAGCTCTGTCTCGTATCACAGCTCAGACACAGAGTGTGAGTCTGATCACCGGCCGGCACCATCGACACGAGCGTTCTGGCTGTGATCATCTGATGTCTGCTGGTCACACATGTGGATTATACAGGACCCTTGGGAAAGATTTGATTCTCATTCCAAATGGTTGGAAATTTATCCTGTAACAACTTCACAAACTACCATCATGAAAATGAGACTGTGTTTTAGCACACATGGATTGCCTAAAATGATAGTGACCCCCGTTTCAAATCTCGACCTTTCCTTGATGAGACCACCCATGACAAAATCTTCAGGAGTCTAACTGAGAGAATTCTGGAAGATTGTTCACAGACTGTTCAGGTATTTGATTGTTTTAATATTAATATAATGAAATAAAGTGCTGTGTAAATCAGTTAGGCCTATTTAATTAAACTCAGTATTTACTATAGTACAAAGTTTGTGTTTGTCCACTAGATGGCGCAGTTTGACTCTGCCGTTCAGAAAGCGTCTGACAGATAATCAACAGCGATAGACCAAAGCTGAAATGTCAAGTTTATCATTTTATTAAACTTTGTGTCACTCTATTAAAACTGTAAATTACGCTCATTTCATCTTTACGGTCGTCAGTAGGACTGTAATCAGGACGACATACAACTGATGTCTGCACAATTAATATCAGTATAGTTTAGATTATTGAATATGTTTATTTCATGTCACAGAGAGAGAGAGAGATTCAGAGAAAGATGAAAGAGAGACAGTGAATGACTCGACCTGTTTCACACATAAATTCTGACAGCTTGTGTTTACTCTTAGTTTTACATCAACACTAACAGAAATGTTTGACATCAGCAGGGGTAAAATCATCAGTTTATAAATGTATTAAATATTACTTTTCAGTTCGGGTTTGGTCCAGAATGACTCATTTGATGCAATACAATCAAAGTCCACGAGATGTCGCTGGTGTGCAGACTGTACTGACATGAATGAGTGAAGAATGAAAGCACCATGAGATGTAATGCACATGAGATGAATTGTCATTAAGAAAATCAAGCATGACTTAACTATAGTTAGCATAGTTTTATGTTTGTTTTATTTGTAGTAGGTCTCAGGTCTTTGTTATCAGTGCTCACATCAAAAGCCTTCATCTCTGTTGGTATGGAGGAGGATTAGCGTCTAAATGAGCAGCTTTCACATCTGGAAAGACCTCATCAATACTGAAAGAGCAACATCTGCTTTCATCTGTCTTTGTCTATTACAGTAAGACATTGATAAACTTCATACTGCATCTATTACAACAGCATGAGTTTATAGTAAAAGAGTCCTGAACACAGTCCAGATCTGAAAACCATCTGACAAACATTTGAAGTGAAAAATACAACAAAGAAAACTCAGAACAGCTAGAATCCAGTATCAGACATGAATGGGACAACATTCATCTCCTAAAAGTTCATCAACGGCTCTCCTCAGTTCCCAGATGTATACAGACTGTTGTTAAAAGAAGAGGAGATAAACGTGACCCTGTCACAACTTTATTCACATGTCTTCATGACATCACATTTAAATAGTCAGATTTGGATAAAGTCACAGATCAGATCCTGTACTGAATAATCAACTCATACGGTTAGGAGGAAGTGATATCACTATTGTGTTCACTATCAGATGATGAATACCCCCATACATACGAAGTCCTAAAAATGAAAGAGAAAGTCAATCAGATATGAGATCATCATCAGTGTCAGATGAAGAGATAGAAAAACAAACTATTAGTGCTGTCAGTCAGTGATAGAAAAGAAATCTTCAACATAATAAACATGTCAACAATCTGTTTATCACATACACATGAGCTACAACAATACAAAAACACATTTTATCTATTTCCTCTGAATATTTGATGTCAATGTAAGAGATGAATGTATTGATATGTATGTAGTATAATATAATGACACACTGACAGTTTTATGAGTTCACACACAAACAGTAAGAAAATGAAGGTGATGCTTTATTTTAAAAGTCCTGGAGGTTGACAGTCGTGTAAATAAAGAGAAACAGCATCAATGTCAAAGCTCGACAGAGAGTTGTGTGAAGTGTCCATCAGATTTTAAGAGTTGACTTTCTCTTCTTTTTTCTAATCTTCATCTGTATCATTTATCATCTGTACTTTGTGTTTATCTGTTGTGTATATATTGTGTTTGTGTTGTTATTTCTGTCTGTATTCTGATGATTTGATAAATAATGCTTCAAACATGAAATAAAAACCAAGTTGTTATAAAAAGAGTTTAAGATGAACATCTAGTGAAGTGTGCATAACTATAGAGGTGTCGACCTATCAAACAAACCCCATTAACAAACATCATATATAAGCACAGAAATAAGCAATTCATTAAAGGAATTGGTCAACAAATGAACTATTTGAGTACTATTTGTTGCACTTACATGTTGATGGTCCTGAAAAGCTTGTTGAATGTGCTGCACATATACTGGTCCTGGGTCAGGGTCATCTCGTGGTGCCCCCACCTCACCAATGGGTGTGCCATGCTTGTGCGCGACATTGTGCAGCACTCCTCAGGCCAGTATGATGCGGCAAACCTTGTCAGGGCCTTATAACAGCCTCCAAATTGCGTCCCGTCCCGTCCCATACAGCTGGCATTGCACTGCTCAAACACGACTGGCTTCTTCCTGAGCGGTCTGCCAGTTCTCTTTAGAAAGAACCAGTTACCAGGAAACCAAGTGTAATAAGCACCTGTAAAGGTACGTGTAATGCGTGGCTCCTCACTGTCTCTATTTCCAAATTCTGACCCAACTCAGCGCAGAGCTCCAAGAGTATAGCCCTTGGAAATCTGAAATAAGTCATCATCGTGGGCCAGAAAATTATTGTGGTCCCCAAAAATTCATTCTCTCCGGATTCGTCCATTGAAAATGTCCTCTAATTAAGCCAACGCTGCCATTGCTAGACGGGTGGCCATTCGTGCCAGTTTCGCCGGACACATCCTGAACAGGATTTCGGGTGCGTTTTCCGGATACGATCGCATACTTCATCGAAGTTCTCACATTTCAGTTAAAATACATTAGAAAATAAAGATTTATTTGTTTTAAGACATACAATCATTGTAGTTTCATTCTTTCCTTGAAATGTAACGGTTGCTTTTCTGAAATTGAACCCGAAATATTAAACCTTGATGACGTATGTGGTCGACCAACGCAACTTACGGAGAACGCACCGAAAACATGTTCGGGACGTGTCGGGTGGAACTGGCATGAATGGCCACCCTAGGCCCCAGATCCGTGGACAATTTGGATTTCTACAGAGACGTGTGTATTTTCTATGAGGACACTCTCCGGTCCTAACAACGCAATGTGTCTTCACATCCCCATCAAACAGCATATACAACACATAGCTATCAGGGATAATTGCATCCTTATGCTGAAAGTGTGTTGTTTGCATGCGTTTTAACCCTCTGGGGTCTAAGGGGTTTTTAGGGCCCTGGGGAAGTTTTGACATGCACTGACATTTGTGCTTTTTTCAGTTGCTTAAAAACATATTAATGGCAAAAGTCTCATAACACTGTGTTCATCACAAACTGGGCTACAATATCATATAATCAACATGTATGTACATGTTTGTATTTTTGAGAGAAAAATGTTTATGCGTGGTTTTTGAAAAAGCAAAATTTTTAAGTCACTGATATAACTCCACAAAACTCATTCTTAACATGTTTCCCAAGACTTTCCAAACTGGATCTAGTAGTCTAGAGTTTTTTCTTCAAAATGATGTGAAAATCATATGGCCTACTCAATCACATAAAGCAAGATATTGATTTACAATTTCTAAGACACTTTTGCTTGAGAGAGGCTGTATGCGTGGAGGCGGGATAGCTCCTGAATAATCAGTGATTGACAGCTGAGAGACAAAAGAATTGAATAATGAGCCTTGTGGGGATGTTCAACAGGAATGTAACTACCTCTGTAGTAAAACCATGATAAGGTATACTTTTCAATATAATGTAAATACACACACACATTATATATATATATATATATATATATATATATATATATATATATATATATATATATATATATATATTTCTATTGAAATATTTTCTATTCATTTCACAAGTATAAGTTACCTTTTAAAATCCATGGTAGCCTAATCCTGGTAAAGATACTGTTTGGCCATCGTAAAATGAACACACTTCAACACAGGGTTAGTGTTTGGTTGGCCAGCGAGAGGTTTACTTTTGTGCAGTAAAAAGCTCAAAAGAACAACTGCCTATCGTTGTCTGGACTCCTATTTGTGTTTTTGTAATCATTATAGTAGAAACACAACCAGGGACACGCGTGATAAACTTATCAATGTTTGTTTACAGCCGCCGCCATTACCTCACGTGTTGATCATGAAAGCAGTGAATGTGTGCACATGCGAGTGATCCTGTGTTTAATAAACTTGCTGTGCGGAGATATGACGCAAATAAATAAGGATTGTACTGTTTGCAATCGCGTATTTTATAAGAATACCAAAAAGCGCGTCGAGTTTCCTGACTCGCGTGTTTGTGTATGTGCGTTCCCGTCGCCTCAGCTGTTTGACGGAAGACAAAGAAAACACTCGCGTCTGGAGAAACTGACACACATCCGCAAGTAATAAGGATTTATATGTCGGACATTGATCCCGTCACACTGACGAAGCACACACACTCGCGTCTGTCTGGAGATTTAGGCGCGAGTAAACAAGTATGTGATGTGTGCAATCGCATCTTTTATAATGATACCACAAAGCGCTTCAAATATGAGGCATTGTGTGTTTGTGTGTGCGTTTGGACGTCGATCGAGTCACACTCGCGTCTGGAGATAACTTTAGTTACAGTCACGAGTAAACAAGTAGATGTCATGTTTCCAGCACTCGGATTAAAACTCAACACAGCAGTGAATGGCTGCAGAGACGGAATGGAATGTCCATTGACTGTGGGGTTGACTAATGAATATGGATGATCTCTGCTCTTTTCTTCAATGGAGCGGGGCGTGGCTCATTATAGATAATGAAGCAACAGAAGAAAGACGGTACATCTCTCTCTTCTAATACAGTTAACAACGAATTACAATATTTGTTTTCGATTTCACTTACATCTTCCAAAAGCAGACATTCCAAGCATTATGTAGACATTTATCTTTTGTTTATATGACAAATATTCGTTAAGTTACAGTTCATTTTTCTGACGTGTTTCTGAAAGGACTTCACTGAGGGAGAGAGAACAAAACGCGCATCATGTTTATTTTCTTAATTTTGCGAAAAGCACAACATGCTGTTTTTATTGGGAGTGGACAGAAAAAAACTAGACAATTTTACGTTTTAAATGATGTATAAATCATATCTGTATGTCAAAAATCAGCAGAGTTATCTAAGTCTCTTTGGGGAGTGATCGAAAAATAAAGAGTTTGCGGCGCCCGCGCCGCAGCCGACCCCAGAGTGTTAAAGTTTTGACAGTTTAAACTTTCATTTTCCTCAAAGCTGCTGTACAGCCTGTCGTCTAGAGATGGGTCGTCCATGAACGATTCCTTCAATTTGAACAAATCTTTAGTATGACTCGGGAACGAGTTGTCTCGCAGATGTTAGGCTGAGAAACAGACAGAGAGATCCCAGAGCAGATGACAAAATATATATTAAAAATAAACAATAAAGTCAGTAGCACGTCTGGGCGCAATGGCCACTCCTAGGCAGACGGCAGAATGGAGATGACACACACGTTGGGCTCAGAGATAGACCACACACGTCCGGGCGACTGCCACACTCAGGCGAACGGTGGGAGAGAGAAAGAGGAGATCACACGACACAGCAGGAGAGATCCACAGCTCACAAGGGCACAACGCCAACTAGTCAGGCGAGCGAGATGATCCTGAGGCGGACAGAGAGAGAGAGCGTTAGTGGTGCTGTGAGCTGACAGGAGACGCTGGACAGCTCCCCAGGCGGATGACCGCCCAGCTGGACAGCGACCGGGCTGCGGTGAGAATCCTAAGCTGCTGAGGGAAAGGCAGTCTTAAAGCAGCGGATGGGAAAACGGAGATCAGAAGATGAGCAGACACTGGTATCCAAAACCTACGGGTAGCAGATAGCACAGACAGAGAAGGGGCAAATAAAACTGACAAGAGTACTGGGAACAACAGGACAGGACAAGACTAGAATCTAGCAGCGCTAGAAACCGGCGAGCACATACTAAGACGGACTTGCAACGAACACTGAAACACACAGGGATAAAATGCAGAACCGAATGGCCATGAAATGAGCTGCAGGTGAGTGGCGCAGGTGAAACAAATAACACTGATTACACCCGTGACTGAGACGCGCACGTGTGAAGCAATAAACACAAACACCAACACTGAGAACCCAAAATAAAGCAGTGAATAAACCAAAGTCACGACAGGACCCCCCCCCACGACCGCCACCAGGCGGTCCAAGGGAGGGCTCACCTCGTCGCCGACGGAAGTCCACAATCAAATCAGGATCCAGGATGTCCCGGGCCGGTACCCAACACCTCTCCTCCGGACCATAGCCCTCCCAATCCACTAAATACTGAAAACCCCTGCCCCGCCGACGTACATCTAAAAGGGTCTTAACGGTGAAAACTGGGGCACCATCCAAAAGCTGCGGGGCGGGAGGGGTGGGAGCAGAAGGGACAGGGTTAAGGGGAGAAAAAAACACAGGCTTCAGTTTAGACACATGAAAAACTGGATGAACCCGACCGAGAGCAGGGGGCAATCTGAGCTTAACCGTCACCGGGTTGATGACCTTATCAATACTGTATGGCCCAAGGAAGCGAGGTGCCAGCTTGCGAGATGGCCCTCGGAGAGACAGATCCTTGGAAGAAAGCCATACCTTCTGCCCACAGATAAAGCGGGGTGCGGGTCTACGATGACGGTCAGCCGCGGCTTTGGTCCGTCTGGAGGTCTCGAGTAAAGTATTTCTAGCCCTCCTCCAGGTGCGTCTGCAACGTTGAACGAAGGCTAGCGCAGACGGGACCGCCGCATCGGGTTCTTGAGCTGGGAAAAGAGGAGGCTGAAAACCCATGGAAGCCTCAAACGGGGACATTTTAAGGGATGAAACAGGAAGAGAGTTATGAGCATATTCTACCCAGGGTAACTGTTGGCACCAGGAGCTCGGATATTGAGATGTCAGACAGCGGAGCGCACGACCAAGATCCTGGTTAGCCCGTTCGCATTGCCCGTTGGTCTGTGGGTGATAACCTGAAGACAAGCTGGCTGTGGAGCCGATCTGTCTACAGAACTCTTGCCAAAAACGGGAAATAAACTGAGGACCCCTATCAGAAACCACGTCGGAAGGCAGACCATGTAAGCGAAAGACGTGTTCTATCATAATCAGAGCCGTTTCCTTGGCAGAGGGGAGTTTGGGCAGAGGGACAAAATGCGCTGCTTTAGATAAGCGATCAACAATGGTCAAAATTACAGTGTTACCTCTAGAACTAGGTAAATTGGTAACAAAATCAATGGCTATGTGAGACCAAGGACGGGAAGGGACAGATAAGGGCTTAAGCAGACCAATAGGGGCTTGATGAGAAGCCTTATTGCGGGCACAAACCTGACAGGCTAACACAAACTGTCTGACATCGGAGCCCATAGAGGGCCACCAGAATCGCTGATGGACGGCAGCCAGCGATCTCCGAACTCCGGGATGACAAACTAACTTGGACTCGTGACCCCACCGGATGACCTCGGAACGGAGCGATTCCGGAACCCAAAGTCGACCCGCTGGGCACCCCTCTGGCACTTCCTCCTCCCGTCCGGCCTCCCTCACTCGCTGTTCGATGCCCCAGCGCAGAGCCCCCACCACCCGCCCCTCCGGGAGGATGGTTTCGTCTCTGTCAGAACTGGAAACCTCGAACAACCGAGAGAGGGCATTAGGTTTAGTGTTTTTAGAACCAGGCCGGTACGAGAGGATGAAGTTAAATCTGTCAAAGAAGAGCGCCCAACGAGCCTGACGTGATGTTAACCTCCTGGCTGAACGGATATATTCTAAATTCTTGTGATCCGTCCAGACCAGGAAGGGTTCCGAGGTCCCCTCTAACCAGTGACGCCACTCACCCAAAGCCAATCTGACGGCCAGCAGTTCCCGATTCCCTATGTCGTAGTTTCGCTCTGCTGGGTTAAGCCGGTGTGAGAAAAAGGCGCAAGGATGCACCTTGCCATCCTTAGACGATCGTTGAGACAGAACGGCACCAACCCCGACATCCGAAGCATCCACCTCAACAATGAATTGGGAGGTAGGATCTGGAATAGAAAGAACAGGAGCAGTGATAAACCGGGACTTTAAATTATCAAAGGCCCCCTGAGCTTCCTTACCCCAGACAAACCTCTCCTTAGTGGAAGTGAGAGCCGTAAGGGGTTGAGCAATCTGACCAAAGTTTCTAATGAATCGCCGGTAAAAATTGGCGAACCCTAAGAAACGAAGTTATGCCTTACGGGAGTCGGGGACAGGCCACTCGGCCACCGTTCTGACCTTGGCTGGATCGGGACGTATCTCACCCTCGGCTATCACAAAACCCAGAAACGAAACCGACCTCCTGTGAAACTCGCACTTCTCCGCCTTCACAAATAACTTGTTCTCCAGTAACCGACGTAAGACTCGGCGAACATGCTGAGTGTGTTCCTGCATAGAGGGAGAGAAGATGAGAATATCATCTATGTACACAAAGACAAACTTATCAATCATGTCTCTCAGCACATCATTAACCAAAGTCTGGAAGACAGACGGAGCGTTACAAAGCCCGAAAGGGAGAACGCAGTACTCAAAGTGTCCAGTAGGGGTGTTAAAGGCTGTCTTCCACTCATCGCCCTCTCTTATGCGCAGCAAATGATAGGCATTGCGCAAATCCAATTTGGTGAAGAACCGTGCTCCCTGCAAAAGCTCAAAAGCAGATGACATTAAAGGAAGGGGGTACCTATTCTTAACAGTAATGTCATTTAAACCCCTATAATCAATACAGGGACGAAGGGAGCCGTCCTTCTTTTTAACAAAGAAAAACCCCGCCCATGTGGGAGAGGTGGAGGGACGGATGAGACCGGCACGAAGGGCATCATTGATATAACGGTCCATAGCCTCTCTCTCAGGACCAGACAAAGAATAAAGTCTACCTTTAGGCGGAGAAGTGCCTGGGAGGAGTTCGATAGAACAATCGTATGACCGGTGAGGAAGGAGGGAGGTGGCCCGAGCTTTACTGAAGACCTGACCGATATCGGCATACTCCGCCGGGACTCCGGTCAAATCAACCGCTGAAACCTGAGGAAGAGAAGAAACAGAACCCGAAACAGCAGACCCAAGACACGACACATGACAAGACTGAGACCAAGCTAAAATAACACTTTGTTGCCAATCAACGTGGGGATTGTGCTGTGCCAACCATGCATGCCCTAAAATGATGGGAGATAGAGAGGCATGCAGAATGTACAACACAATCTCCTCACGATGATTGCCAGAAATAAAAAGACTTACAGGGGGAGTGCAATGAGTAATCTGTGCCATCTGCTGACCTCTGATGGACCATACATCCAAAGGAGCTTCGAGAGAGACAGCAGGAATGCCACAAGCACGAGCCAGATCCTCACTGATAAAGTTGCGCCCTCGGCGCCCGAGTCGAGCAGAGCCACGGTGGGATGATCAACACCAGAGAAGGACAGGGTGACCGGTAGTCGGGTGCAGGATGACGTGGAGGTTTTCTGTGACGTGGTGCCCACCAGGACCCCCTGATTCACCGGTGGGCGACCCCTTTTACCGGGCAGAGCTTGGCAAAATGTCCAGGTTTGCCACAATAGAGGCATAGCGAATTCTGCGGACGACGCTCTCTCTCTCTCTGCGACAGACGCATCCTGCCCAACTGCATGGGCTCGCTCTCCACAGACATCGACTCATTGGACTGGCTAGACTGGGTGGACTCGCTCAGAAAAGCCCGGTGACGGAGAGAACGGCGCTGGTCACGAAACAGCATCCGGGCCTCAACTCTAAGTGCCAGCTCGATAATGCCGTCAAACGAGTGTGGCAGGTCGTGGGTCGCTATCTCATCTTGAATCTTGTCACTCAGACCCTCAATGAACTGCGCCCGAAGGGCTGCCTCATTCCAGCTGCATGCCGCCGCCAGCGTCTTAAATTGAATGGAATAATCCGTCACCGAACCCGTTCCCTGGGCGAGGCGAGCCAGTCGAGCTGCGGCGGCATCTCCACAAACGGAGCGATCGAAGAGTTTAACCATCTCCTCCCGAAACTCCTCAAATGACTGACAACATGGATCTTGGGCGTCCCAAACTGCGGTGCCCCACTGGCGCGCTCTCCCCACTAGCAGGGAAATAACATAAGCGACTCGGGTGCGATCAGTCGCGTAGCGGCGAGGCTGGAGAGCGAACACCAGCGAGCACTGGGACAGAAACGCCCGACAAGAAGAAGGATCGCCGTTGTAGGGCGGAGGGTTGGCAGCATGGGGTTCAGCGTCGAGGGAATGACGAGTCTGATCGAGACGTGTGGAGAGCTCGCTGATACGAGCGGACAGATCCTCCACCTCCTGAGTGGTAGTGGAAAGCTGAGCAGATTGTTGACCCAACCAGGCTCCCTGCTGTGCGAGCGCAGAACGGACAGAATCAGCCTCTGCGGGATCCATGGTGGCAAGTCCGTTCTGTTAGGCTGAGAAACAGACAGAGAGATCCCAGAGCAGATGACAAAATATTTATTAAAAATAAACAATAAAGTCAGTAGCACGTCTGGGCGCAATGGCCACTCCTAGGCAGACGGCAGAATGGAGATGACACACACGTTGGGCTCAGAGATAGACCACACACGTCCGGGCGACTGCCACACTCAGGCGAACGGTGGGAGAGAGAAAGAGGAGATCACACGACACAGCAGGAGAGATCCACAGCTCACAAGGGCACAACGCCAACTAGTCAGGCGAGCGAGATGATCCTGAGGCGGACAGAGAGAGAGAGCGTTAGTGGTGCTGTGAGCTGACAGGAGACGCTGGACAGCTCCCCAGGCGGATGACCGCCCAGCTGGACAGCGACCGGGCTGCGGTGAGAATCCTAAGCTGCTGAGGGAAAGGCAGTCTTAAAGCAGCGGATGGGAAAACGGAGATCAGAAGATGAGCAGACACTGGTATCCAAAACCTACGGGTAGCAGATAGCACAGACAGAGAAGGGGCAAATAAAACTGACAAGAGTACTGGGAACAACAGGACAGGACAAGACTAGAATCTAGCAGCGCTAGAAACCGGCGAGCACATACTAAGACGGACTTGCAACGAACACTGAAACACACAGGGATAAAATGCAGAACCGAATGGCCATGAAATGAGCTGCAGGTGAGTGGCGCAGGTGAAACAAATAACACTGATTACACCCGTGACTGAGACGCGCACGTGTGAAGCAATAAACACAAACACCAACACTGAGAACCCAAAATAAAGCAGTGAATAAACCAAAGTCACGACAGCAGAGTGATTCATTCATTTTGTGTGCCTGCGTGACATGTATTGGTTCTGTGCCGGAAAGAGAATTAATTAGTTCACCTGTTGCATCTTCGGGTCCTCCGAGTCATTTGTTCCTTTCACACGTGACAACCCAATGCCAGGAGTGGCGAACCTTTTCAGCATGATGAGCCAAAAAAAGGAACATTTACTTCAAAGAGCCACACAACAAATGTCTCTCACAAGGACTTTTACAATTAATTGCTTATTAGAATTTGTAATTACATACACAATAGTTTTCATGGATTTGATGGTTTGTATCAGCCTTTCCCTTTTTACTTGACTCAGTGGGAGACCTGACATTCCTTGTTTTCCACAATCTTTGATAAGTCTGGCTTGTATTCAGTTTGTAGTAATTCTTTCACATGTGTGTTAGTCAGGACAGAGCCATGCTTTGAGTTCACTTCTTTCGGTGTTGAAAAAAGTGATTCACAGATGTAAGTTGACCCAAACATAGACAATAGTTTTAGTGCTGCCTTTTAACATTGGGATATTTCCAAAACTCCACAGTTTCTTCCCTTAGAACATGTTTAAGTCTGTCATCCTCAGAAAGTTCAATCATTTTAAGCTGAGATGCTGCTTTATCTTCCACTAAAGGGACTTTTAAACAATGATTCAGCAGTGAATGTGTTGATGAGAATCTGTCCTCAAAACTCTGTTCGAGATTTTCAAGCAGTGTTGCATACAGTGCAGTACATTTGTTTACTACCTCTGCTGCTTGTCCACTTTAACAAAGATGGAAAATCTGTGAACTCTTTTGTAGATGCATTTTGAGTTTGTTGATAAATGTGAAAACACTGCACCAGGCCAGACACCATCTTTAACTTCCCCTGCAGATCCACATTCAGATAATGCAGTATGTCGACCAAAAAAGACAAATGTGAAATCCACTTGGGATCACATAGCTCAGGATATCATCAATACTGAAAGAGCAACATCTGCTTTCATCTGTCTTTGTCTATTTCAGTAAGACATTGATAAACTTCATACTGCATCTATTACAACAGCATGAGTTTATAGTAGAAGAGTCCTGGGGTCCGTTCTTCGTACGTCGCTTAATACATCCACGATCAAATGAGACATCCAAGATGTTTAGATCTTGCTAATTATATCTCGCTTATCCGGTTCTGTGAACACCCCTGCTGTTGATGATTAGTATGGAAGGATTGAATGATCTGAGATGACTGCGTGTATGTGCGCTACATGAAAAGGCAATGCATATTGATAGCAAAAACACTGATCAGCCACGCTGTGATTGGCCGGTTGTTACAATGGCCATGAACACGCCCATTTTTAACCCCTGCAGTCTGAGAGCTATTGATGAAAGGTTGTGAACTTTTTATGACACTGAATTTAGATTCCCAGTTAAAGCTACTTTTGTACATAAATCACCATAAATAATGTCAAATATTCTGTAAAAATATAATCTTGATATCTTTATATGCTTGATTTAAACTTTGATGCTCCTAAAGTACTTTAAGTCTCTTTTAAAAACAGTTCAATGCTATTTTGTCTGTTTGAAACAGCAACTTAAAAAGCAGAATAAAAACAGGTGGTTGTCCTCCATCTTCATGTGATGTGCTGGCAGGAGTGATGTCTCTAAACTGATTGATTGTACAGATCATCTCTGGAGCACTTGATCTTTCTTAAACCCACAGCCAATGCAACACTTTGATGGCTGAATTGTAATTGTAGTTTATTATAAGATTGTGTTTTCCTCTCTTTTGTGCAGTTGTAGATAATACACAAACACTTTTAGCAGTTCTCAAGAATGTGTTAAATGAAGTATGATGTGCAGTAAGGGAATGTAAATGTTATTCTACATCAAAAGATTATAAAGTGCAACTGTTTCTGAGCAATCCTCTCAGATGACAGTCCTTTAGAGAAACTATATGCAAGTAGTTAAATAAGTTTACTTCAATTGCATATACTTATATAACTGATTTCTGACTACAGCAATATTAGCAGGAATCCACATGAACTGAAAGTCCTGCATCTGCTGAGTCTGCACAGAAAAGTGTAGTAAAGAAGATAAAGATATGTGAAAATATGTGCACAAAACTTATTTGGTTATTGTCATTTTTGTCACAGGAAAGGGACAGGGCAACATCTTTGTATTCAGAGTTTATATAACAGATAGAAATTACTAAAAGAACCCTACTGGACAATCTAAAGACAAAACTAAAATCGGAGATGAGTTTATTCAAAGGAAACTTATTTCACACCGAGTAATATTCTTTATTGTACATATTATAACATATATTACTGCTGGGTATGATTGATTGCTGTTTTTATTAATGACAATTTAAATAAATTTAAAATGAAAGCGATCAGCATGTTTGTCTTGTCATTCATTTAATGATAATCAAATCTGTTAAACAAAAACAAGTCGCACAAGTACAGAAAAAATATATTTGTTATATTATATATACTTTAAATAACATTGCTAAAAGATTTAATCGATCCTTTTTTATTACGTGTTGAATTTGAAAAGCTCTTCTCGTATTTCTCGTATAATGGAGAATACACAACTGCGTCAGACTTTCCGTATCACATCCGCTTAAAAAGGTAGAAACTAATCTTGTTTACATGAAATAAGTCTGCTCCTGAGCAGGTTTAATCTTATGGACCGGTTGCTATGACAGCAACTCTAGGATGAGCTTTGAAGAACCAAATAATCCAAGATCAAGCCAAATCATCAACAATCAAATCCAGCTAACCGAGTAATCCATGCACGTACGAAGAACGGACCCCAGGACTCATTTTCTGCTTTATACTCATCTAGTCTTCCTCCTCTCACAAACTTTATCCTCATCGCCAATTTATGCTGTATATTCACGAGACAAACAATGCTATCAATCTTATAAAATACTATAGCTAGTATTGTAGCAACCAAAGCACATAAACGCCTCCAAAGCGCCTCAAGCGGTCATTTTTAAAACAACACCTGACGTTCAGACGTCTTTGATGGAGTTCAGGGGCCTCATTTATCAAGGGTGCGTATGCACAGAAGTGTGCATAAAGTGTGTGTAGGAACAGTTTTACGCAAAGTGTGGAATTTATCAAATTTCACTTATACGTAGAAATGTGTGTAAATATACGCACACCTCTGAGTATCCGTACGCAGAGCATCTAGTGCTAGAATAGCGATACTACACAGGATCATCCCCAGTGTGTAAAGAAGTGTGTATTTATTATCCACAAGCAGGTGCTAAAATGATTTGTGTATAGTAACAGCAAACCATTGTTGAAGTGAATGATTTATTTGTGATTTGTCGTCAAATTGGTGTCTACCACTATAAATGAAGCGCTGACAATGCAGTGCAATGGCTTATCTTGCGTTATTGGAAGACTTGGGAAATCATCCATCCGCCGGGAGAGCGTTTCAGATCGCGCCGTTGATGCTGGTTATGCTGCTGTCTAAGGTGGAAAGTTCTGTCATTGTCTGTCCTCCTCCATTTGCACTGATTTCACGTTGGTGTGCTGTGATGCGTTTTTTTTATTTAATGTCAAACCACTTTTTATTTCTAGGAGTGTTCTCATACTGTACCCAACATAATTAAACTCACTGGTAACATGTTCCCATGCAGATTTGTTTTCTTTTGTTAGTCATTCCTCGCGCATTAAGTGAACCAAACAGTATGTGTTATAAGGATTTAACCTCATTCGTAGGTACAAATATAGAACGTTTTCTACGCAATGTTGATAAACGAGGCCCCAGGATTTTACCTCAAGATTGTACAAATTATAATAATGACCTAATGTACTTTTCACTGAGTATGAATTTACTGTTTTGTTTTTACATTTATTTTGAATACGACATAGAATGTGTGGTGTTTTATTGTACATTTATTGTAAAGTTTGTGTTTGTCCACTAGATGGCGGAGTTTGACTCTGCCTTTCAGAAAGCGTCTGACAGATAATCAACAGCGATAGACCAAAGCTGAAATGTCAAGTTTATCATTTTATTAAACTTTGTGATTTTATTTACATTTCATTCAGTGTCTGAACTTTTTTGTAATTGATCACATAATCATCAAAAAGTCCTGCAGTCAGATCCTGAAGAACACAAAAGCAAAGACGTCCAATATTTGGATTTAGAGATAAATGAGCTGTGAGTCTTCAATGTTGTGCTGAACTTGAACACATTTCAGTTTAAGATGAAGTTAAAAACCCCAACAGTGTAGAAGAAGAGGAATCTTGTCAGTATTTACTTCAGTTTATGATCCTATGGGATTTCTTGCTCCTCTTACACTGACTGATAAATCGCTCTTATAGGAAATGTGTAGACAGAAGCTGAGTTAGGATGAAGATTTACCTCCAACACTTCAAAGTCAGATTTAGATAAAGTCACAGATCAGATCCTGTACTGAATAATCAACTCATACGGTTAAGAGGAAGTGATGTCACTATTGTGTCTCCTGATTCACCATCAGATCATACTGAAGATCAGACAGACACCTTTACATCTTTACCATTGATTGTCAGTCCTAAAAATGAAAGAGAAAGTCAATCAGATATGAGATCATCATCAGTGTCAGATGAAGAGATAGAAAAACAAACTATTAGTGCTGTCAGTCAGTGATAGAAATGAAATCTTCAACATAATAAACATGTCAACAATCTGTTTATCACATACACATGAGCTACAACAATACAAAAACACATTTCATCTATTTCCTCTGAATATTTGATGTCAATGTAAGAGATGAATGTATTGATATGTATGTAGTATAATATAATGACACACTGACAGTTTTATGAGTTCACACACAAACAGTAAGAAAATGAAGGTGATGCTTTATTTTAAAAGTCCTGGAGGTTGACAGTCGTGTAAATAAAGAGAAACAGCATCAATGTCAAAGCTCGACAGAGAGTTGTGTGAAGTGTCCATCAGATTTTAAGAGTTGACTTTCTCTTCTTTTTTCTAATCAAACAAACCCCATTAACAAACATCATATATAATGTGTAAGAAGAGTAAGATCACAGTATTAAATCCTGGAGTGAACAAACTCAACATCACAGTTAGTAAACAGACTCAGACATTGGATTGAATTCTTATTGTGTTGATCTGACAAAGCATCAAGTGTTGTTCATGTACACTTCATATTTTCTGTTTGTTGGGTTTAAAGGATACACAGCCTATAACAGCAGCAGATCAATTTACATTTATTTCTAATATTTATATTCTAGGATTTAAATGACACGGCATGAGTTTACTTTAAACATTTATTTAAATGAGCTCTACTCACCGTACTGTCAGTAGTTTATAATGTGGATCATCTTTTAGATCAGAGATCAGCTTCACTCCTGAATCTATGAGTTTATTGTCAGACAGATCCAGTTCTCTCAGGGGTGATGGGTTTGATCTCAGAGCTGAAGTCAGAGCAACACAACCTTCATCTGTTATATCACAATCACTCAACCTGTAGAGAACAGAGACTTTATGTGAATGATGCAAAACGACAAAGTTTGTTCACAAATCTCTAACCTCCATCTCTTCATGTAATGTTCCTCTTTCAATCCCTCAGTAACTGAGACACTGTGTGTTTAAATGTCAAATAGATCCATCACACAGCTGACTATTAGTGTTAGATGTCCTAAACCACATGAACATTTCTTCATAAATCTGTATTGAGTTCATGACTCACACTTGTAATTCTCATCAGGTATTTGATGTAAAAATCTTCCTCTATTACAGGAGGAATATCAGCTGGAGATAACATAACTGTGATCTTACATTTAAAGATGTTACAGTGTTTAAAGATCAATTTCACTCAATCTATAAAAACATTTGTAAGGGTCCAAATATGACCCCATCCATCCGTTTGGCCCAACGGCGGAATCCAAACGAGGATTATAGCGCGTTCTGTCTTTTCCGGCGCTTGCAGATGACGTTTTGGCATTATGCAATTTTGTATTATTATTATCTGACTCCAAGATAATGTTAATATAAATCGGATTGAGAATTACTTTTAACAGTTACAGAATTTGGGTGGATGTTTGGTTATTCTTGTTTAGCCCTACTTGTTATTGCATCCGTTCATTCGGCTACTCATGTCGCTTTGGACTCACGCACCGGCCGTTTATTAATATTTAATAATCATGCGGGCCCACGATCACAACCGAATCAGGCTTGGTCGCTGCTAGAGGTTAGACCATATGTTCAGAAGGCCGCCCTTTACGCGTGCTCATCTCTGAACATACTTTATTTAGTCCCCATAGAGGTGCAACTTAATTATTACAATATTTATTTCTAACCAGAGGCTCACGACCACTATCATAAAACAAACTGACCGTCTTCTCCAATGATAGCTTTGTATAATCGTGTCATAATTTAATATGCAACTTAGATAGATTAATATTGAAATAACCAGAGGCTGAGGCTTATCTGATTTAGAGTGGTCAGACAACATTTACTTGTTACTCTAAACAGGAAATTAGCCTCCACGCATCTAATTTAACTTAAACTAACGCCAAGTGCTAGTCGGATCTCCAAAATCCTCCGCTGATGTACTACTATGCCATCTAGTATGAGATTTTAGTCCGTTACTAGCCTGATTTTCAGACATTGCGGTAACAAGGATACATCGTAATTTACTAATCATGTCAATAACTTTCGTAGCAACACAGAATAATCCAAACACAATTTATTAACCAGGTAGGTAAAACATAATTCAGAAGCCAATTTACATTCCAATTCGAATACGAAAATCAAACGAAAACCCATTGCATACCTGGTAATGAGATGAAGATCTGGTTACAAATTCCTCAAAGTAAAATAAAAATACATGATGCTGTGCCAGGACAGCATCATGGGGGTGCATTTCTCGATATTGAAAGTCCCGCCTAAATCTTCTACACATCTCCTTAAATAACCAGAGAACAAAGCATATAGGAATTTGGTACTGATTGGTTGTTGGTAAAACTAAGGGCTGTCCTTAATCTCTATACAGTGGGTGATTGGTTTATGCTTAGAATGGGAGGTGTCTATCAACATTGAATGAAGTTTCACATATACTTTAACATTGAATTCTGTTGTTATATGAGTGAGACCTGTAACCACTTGCAATGAGACATTCCAATAGAAAACAAATAAGATACAGATTTTAGATTCTTTGTGCATGTAGCATTTCATATACAGTTTGCTTTTAGAGAAAAGAATACAAATGTATGACACCCTAAAGGTGTGTCTTTGAAACCCAAATGTGTCTCAGTGGGAAGTCCACTGTGAATCGTGGAGAGTGGCTTTTCCCGCGCACTCACTTTGCCCCCATGCAGTGTCCTTTGGGGAGGTGCTATCTTATTTAGGAAATTGTCTTACACATTATTAATGTGTGTGTCAGTGTCAATGATGGATCAATGTTTTTAATCATCTTTATAAAAACAACACGACGAGGAGAAAAACTCTTCATACACAATAATATCAGCAAAGATTTCATCAAAGAAACACCAAACTACATTTTCTGACATTTTAACAGAGTTTTGTTGCACCTTGTGAAGGAAATTGAAATGAATCATAACTAATTATAACTAACATGTCTTTTCCTTACAGGTTTGAACATTTGTGTACTGTATGCTTTTGACAACAAAATGTGTTGAAATAGAGGAAGTAAAAGTTGTGTGTATTGAATAATGTAAGACTTTACAATAAGGTTTTGATTGAATACATGATCTTATTTCCTCAAGTATTTGTGTTCATAATAGACAAAATGTTGTGTGACTCTTAAGTGTTTTGTGGGAATACCCTGTGAGGATAAATGTCTTGTGTGTGTTGTCTATAGATGCATCGGTTATGTAACTTAAGTCAGTCAGGTGTGTAGGGGAAATCTAACACCACAACATCATTCCTTTTAATCGTAGGGGAATAACATTAAATTTTAATCTTTATATCTGTTTTTATCTCCACAGGTTGTGTTGTGGTGAAACACTGCCATACTTTCACTGGTCTGTGTGGGTCCTAACACCCCTGTACAGTGACGGGGACACTATACTGTCACAAAAGCACTGTCCTTCAGATGAGACGTTAAACCGTGGTCCTGACTCTATGGTTGTTAAAAATATCCTTCAAAAAAGTACCCGTTGTCCTACTAATCATCCCCTCATACTAATCGGCTATGTAACTCTGTCTCCTCTCCACTAATAAGTTGGTGTGTGGTGGGCATTCTGGTGCAATATGGCTGCCATAGCATTATCCAGGTGGATGCTGCACATTGGTGGTGGTTGAGGAGAATCCCCCTTTCATATGTTGAGTGCTGCAGAAAAGCGCTATATAAATGTAACAAATTATTATTATGAGACTGCTGATGTATCTGGTTACTGATCAGATCTCTTATTGACTTTATATATCCTTTACATTTTAGTGTGTGTTTCTTTTTCATACAGTTTATGTTTAACTAAACCTCAGTACATGTGTGACTATTAGAGAGATGATCTTACCTCAGTATCTCCAGTTTACAGTCAGGATTCTTCAGTACATCAGAGATCAGCTTCACTCCTGAATCTCTTAGTTTATTATCAGACAGATCCAGATCTCTCAGGTGTGATGGGTTTGATCTCAGAGCTGAAGTCAGAGCAACACAACCTTCATCTGTGATATTACACCTCATCAACCTGTAGAGAACAGAGACACACAGTTTGTTCACACACAGATCAAATCTACAGTGAGTTGAATTTGTTTCTCTTCTTGTCATCATTTAGTGTTTATGGACATTTTCATTTTAGTTTCATTTATGTGTGTTTGTGTTTTACTGAAACCAGGCCCGGATTAACACAGTGAAGTGCCCCAGGGTGACCAAATTTCAAGTGCCCCCCATATATATATATATACTGAACTGAAAAATACTAAATAAACTTAACTCTATGCAGTTGCTGCACGTCATTATGCACAATTGATGAAACTTTTAGAATAGGAAGTTATGAACCAAAGAATAATACAACCCCCTTAACTAATTCTAGGCATAAGATATATACATATACAATAAGTTATATCAAGAAAGCATACTGTATTGAGGTGAGTGGCAGGGCAATCTACATACTTGTATCCTTTACACATTTCTCATCTTTTATCCGGTTTTCCTTAACTGAGCACTGATGTAGACCTTTATTCTCATCTAGGCTATAATGTTGTTGGTGTTAATGTAGGCTAAAAGTTCTCCCGCTCTCTTTGTCTCTCATCTCTGCAATGTTTAATTTAAATTTTTTTTAAAGTCTCCTCGCGGTTCGGAGTGAGATGTGTTGACTTTACTCGGGCTGCGTAAACCCATAGGTACAATCAACTGAGCACATGGTGACATAAAACGATATACGCGTCATGCAAATGAGCGTTTAAAACCCGATCGCACATTCTGTAGTTTTGGAGCCAGAGCCCTTGGTTCCCCCCATTGCCTAGGTGCCCCAGGGCACTCGCCCAATCCCGTCTATGGATAATCCGGCCCTGACTAAAACACATCAGAGAGATGTTAAAGGAAAATAAATTCATCAGTTTATGTCTAATTTCCATAACATTTTCTTTCATGTTTCTCTTTCTGACACTCACTTAAGTACACATAACAAAAAAGTTAATAATATGGAACATAAAATTGTTTAATTCTGTTTTTTGTCAAAGCTAATGTAGCGAATCAACGGGAGGAGGAGAACGGTGTTATTTAAAACACTATAAACCTCCGACCGAAACACTACGGGAATTGAAGGGAATTTGGGGTAATTCCCATATTTAGCTCAAATGGAATAATAAGTACAATTAACTAATTAATTATACAAATTATTAAGATTTTAAACTGATTTAGCAGAATAATAATAACAATTAATTAATGTATTTGTCCAGCAAATACTCATAATTGTTCATTTAAGAAGTTAATTCTGTGGCCTTTAGAAAATAACATTCTTACTGCTATAAAGTATTTTTAAGCATGTAGCTTTAAGATCTTAACGGCAGATTAAGTGACATTTATTTCATGAGCATTAAACACAGAAACAATTCAATTGTGAAATGCAAAACCGGTTTATTAAACTACGTTACATTACAAAAACACACAAGACTAACTATACATACAAACAACAAACAAGAAACATATATGAAAGAGAAAGAATGAAAAATTAAGAGAGAGAGAGAGTAAAAGAAGGGCAATATCACTATAGACTTAACTTCTGCACAAATCATGAGAACTCTAAGAATCACCTTAATTAAAAGGGGCAATAACTTTTACAGCGAATGAACAAGCGATACTTGCGTTTGGCTTTTGTGAGGCACGTGTGTACGTCCAGCTGTATGGGCGCGTATGCGAGGAAGAGAGTTCCTGAGTTTGTGGTCACGTGACGGAGTCCTTGGAGGTGTCCGTAGGAGTTGTTCCTTTTTGGGTTAATCCGTCGGTCTGGTTAATCTGTGGCGATTAATTTATCCAATTTGTTAAAGTTTGTCCAAGTGTCAGGGTGCCCGAAAATAGAAGGATAGGGGTCCCACAGCAGGAAGCTGAGCTGGGAGCTCAGCTCCACGCCGTGAACGGCGTGTCGTCGAGAACTGTAGGCCAACTGTGTGCTGATGAGCTGTGAGCGTCGATGAATTGGGGTGCGGGCCTCTTAACCTGAGTTTAGACCAACCCCTTTGAAGTTCAGATGACCAATCCAAAAGGGTGTTGATAGAGTAGGAAAACTTTGTCTTTGTTTTACCAGACTCATTTGCATAGATGGACTATGCTAAAGATTTTGTTAAATAATAATTTGGATTAATATTTAACAAGTTTGATATCAGTTATGGTAAGATGATGCACATCATTGATCAGGAAAGGAAAAGGGGATTATTAAGAGTGTAAACAAGGTATGGTTTGAAACACACATCAAATAGTAATCTCATGAATGTGAATTATGAGACATGCTAAGATGAACAAAGCATCCCTATAGTGTTACAAGAAAGTGGTTCATTACAGATACAAACATGCAATACAAGGATATATAATATATACAATTTAAACCAATTTATTTTGGTCTTAGCTGTGATCTTAGACAGACACATTTTTTGTGTCATGGCTGCTTCGTCTCTGCTCACGGTTTGACGTTTGCTTTGAGGTGTTAATTTGCTTAGATTGGCACAATAAAACAGCCAGAGAGAGAGTCAATAGGTCTGGAAATGTGTGTTATCAGGAGATTAGGATCTTCTGATGAAAGCGTCCGAGCAGACCTGGTGACAAAACTCATTCTAGGGTCACAGCATGAAACCGTTAACGACCCAGACTGAAGAGACCTCCAGTGGACATCCAGCCAGATGTTACATATTCCCCCCTTCACGACCGTTAAAGTCCAGGGAGACTTTGGCGGGCGATGATCAGGCAGGTCATGAAGTCTGGATGGCAGGTGTATCTTAATTGTCTGCAGCGTTCTGTCGAACGGGCAAAGGGTGATTTGAATGAGATTGGGCTCTGGCTCTGCCTGGGTGTGCTGCCTTCCACGGTTCCATTTGAATGTCCAACAGGAGGACAGCTGTGCACCTGTTCACTGAACTCTTGCATCCCGTTAAATCTTCGTTATGGGATGAAGGCTAGGATGAGAGTAAGGACGTATCCTATTCCTGCGGAGAGGCACAGTACCGTGTCAGTGGCGGTCCAAGATCAGACGACACAAAGGCTGTCTGTAGTGGGCATCCGAGCGAGTCTCTGGAGGACAGTGTTGAAGTCTGTGACATCAATTAGTTTGGGTCCTCCCTTACTCAATCCTGATTTCCAGTTCAGGGTTTACGATGAAGTGGTGGTCCCTGAAGAAAGTTGAGATTTCCAGTTTGATGTGGTACTACTCACTGGGAAGGTGATTAAGTGCCAGGTCATCAATGTGGAGAATCACATCCTTTGGAGTTTGAATCCACTTTGTCTGGTTGTGCAGACTGATGGGGGTGGTTTGTAGGTTAACGTGTTTGTGTAGGCTGGGGTGTTGAACAGCCATCAGTCACCTACGAGCGTTAGTGGCATCGGCTAGTGGTTTAACCGAAGCGGAACACTGGGAGTCGATCTTCATGGGCTGCAGCCCACAGATGTCATCAGTGTTGTCCCGAGGAGAAGGAATGTTTGGGCTGAGATAGTGAATGTCTTTAGTGCGGCTGCACCTGCGCGGGTTTGATGCAAGATTCAGCTGCTTGTTTGGTGGTGAGGCAGTAAGGCAGGGATTAAAGTGAAAAAAATTCTTCTGACTGAAATTTTTTTCAGGCCAAGTCATATTCCTTTAACTTACACTTTATGTAGGCGAGACCAATAACATTTTAAGGGGAGATTTTTTTGCCATTAATTCCATATTAAAGTCTCCTGTAGTATATAGGTAGCTGTAGTTTACAGGGAATTTCAGATTAAGGCGAAACAGCTAAATAACTCACTATATAAAAAGAAAACATGAATATCACCACCTTTAATGAATCTTTTATTAATTATTAATTAATTAATTGTAAATGTATTAATTTGAGCACTTACTAATATTTTTTTTAAATCAAAGTTGAAACTGTTAACATTAGTGAATGCACCATGAACTACCGTCAATTACTGTAATGACATAAACAAGAATGCTTATATACTCTATATTTTCATTGTTTGTTCATGTTATATAATGCATTTACTAATGTAAACAAATACAACTTTTTCATATCATATTATTCAGTACACAAACAAATAATCCAGGGTCTGTTCTGTTCACAAAACAGCTTACAGTCACAACTCTTATACAGTAACGTTATGTATGAATATGAATCCTAAACGAGTAACTCGAGTCAAACTCGTGTACAATAAGCACAGGATGTCTGTAACCATAGTGAAAGATGTAAAATGAATGACTGTACCTTTATCAACAAATTATTATGTTACAATAGCAGCGCTGATGTGCTATTTTGTGCGCAATGTTTCTGCTGTTTACTTTCTCCTAAGACCTAAATGGCCGTGTTTATATGAGGATATTTGCAAAGACTGGATTTTTGACGCATGTGTTTATTTAAGGCCAATAAAGCGGCAAAAATACTCACACAATGAGTAGCGAATGCGCGACTTTGCGTGCCCATCTGACACAGAAACAGCGGCCGCATTTTTTACTGTTGTTTGACTTTGAATGGCTTAAATCACTTGTTTTTAAACTGTCGTTGCATCAGCCACTGGTTAGATCAGCAGTCAAAAACGGGACGCGGGTGATCACGTACGGGGGAAATCATTTACCCCCAAAATACAGCACCCCTAGTCATACTGTGCAAAGACACGCAAGTTACCTGGCTTTTTGGTTTTCTTAGCCCACGAACTGAAAGCCTTGCCAATCTTCATCATTTCGCTAAGTCAATCTCCAGGTCTTTTACACCTTTATCGATCTCCAAAACATCGGAGCCTTCCTGCATTATAAGTTTGTCCATGCTAGCTGAAATAAAGTTTTACCTCAGCTTAACGTGATACAGCCAGAAAACCCGGAGTGGATCCGGTGCGTGGTGGTTACAGAACGCTTACAGTGGAGAGAGGAACGTGATTTGGCTCCACTTCAGGCTTTGATCACATCCCACTTAAAAAGGTGAATAGCCTACACGTCGTCTTTATGAAAAGTGAATTTAATAATTTTTCAATTGACGGAAATCCGTCTAGCGACGGAAAACTTTAATCCATGAGTAAGGAGGCGATTTGATCTAGTTGGAACTAGTCCCCCCTTTTCTGTTATGCCTCAATGTTTAGTGTGTTGGTTGTGTTATGATGGACCCATCTGAAGATTGTTTCTTTCTGCTCCCTGTCCATCCTGGTCTGGTATGCAACAGCAGATATTTTGTCCACAATCTGATGGGGTCCTGTCCAGCGTGGCAGAACTTCCTTCGACAGTCACTGGTGAGTTGTGTGAAGTGGCTGTGCAAAGCTGTTGTACCAAACATCGTCATCCACGTCCAGTTCCTCTCATGATGACTTCCAGTCGTAGTATGCCTTCTAGCCCTCAGCCATCTTCTGTAGCTGTTCCCGGGCGGAAGCGAAGGGTTCCAGATGCCTGTGAAGTTCATTGGGATTCTGGTGAGTGGTGTTGGCTGTGATGAGATTGGAATCTCAAGGTTGGTACAACAGGTGTACTGGCAGTGTCATCTGCCGTCCCGTCAATGGTTTGAAGGGAGACATACCAGTAAAATAATTTGGGGTCGATCTGATAGCCATAACACTAAAGGGGAGTCTTCGATCCCAGTCCATCTGATTTGCTGAGACACATTTCTTTGACATGCTAGCCACAGTCTGCTTGGTTCGATGAGGAGGGATGATGCTGATGTGGAGTTGGGCGTGTGCGCCTAGGGGTTTCCACACATCTTTAATAATTTCAGCGGTGAAATGGGTACCTCTATCTGAGTTGACTCTCAGTGGCAGTTCGAACCTGGCGAAGATGTGGATCATGTGTAGAGGTGCTGTGTTTTGAGCAGTGTCATTGGGTGCTGGGAGGCTCGACCCACTGTGTGAATTGGCAAATGACCATGAGTAAATCTTTTTTGCCCCTCGTCGACCTGGGTAGCAGTTTACCCAGCCTAAAAGTCTTAAAGTCTGACCAAAATTAGCACCTGTTCTTTGCAGTGGTGCTCTGTGGTTTGGGTTAGCCGATTGTAGTTAGCAGCAACCCAGGCATCCTTTAATGCATTCTGCTAAGTCCTGCTGCATCCAGGGCCAGTATGCCACCTGTTTCAGGGGTTTGTACGTGGCTCTTGCGACTTGGTGTCTGGCACATGCTGTGTCATGCCCATACATCTGTAGGAACCCCCTATGTCAATGAAGAACCACATGCTTAGGTGTAGTGCGGTTGTCAGGGACATATAAGAGGATGTGGTGTTGTATATGCAGCAGGTGTTACATGTCGTTAAGACATTTAAGGGCTGGTGTAGCAATGAGGTCAGAGTTCATGATAGGGCAGGTGGAGGGGTCTGAGAGGTGGTTGACATAGCTTGTATGGTGGTGTCGGAGGCATGTAATGCAGCTATGTCACTGTTTGAGATATGTGGAGCCAGTGTAAGTGGCTATGTGATGGGCACTGTGGTGGTGGGCGTGTGTTGGCCGCAGGTCAGCGCAATCACAGTTGGGCGGGTGGGTGGGCTGTTTGTAATGTGCACAACAGTGAACTTGAACTTTTGGTCTGAGACGATGTTCTCGCGACTGGCTGCTGGGTAATCCTTAACTTTGTGACTTGGCAATGTACTTCAGATGATTTTCTGAGTGAAAAGGTAGAATTTCTCTCACCTGAGCCCAAATTTTTACTTTTTAAAGTCTGTTAAAGGCTCAAAACTATCTAAAAAGTCTTTGCCAATGAAAAGAGGATATGTGTCTACTGGTGAGATTTACACAGGGTGTAGAAGTCTCATAGGACCGATGGTCAGGTGGATGGAAAGCACCTGTTGCAGTTTGGCTGTGAGACTGCATATTCAGCATACACCTTTGTGGGTTGAGGGTCAGATCTTGTGCTTCATCGTTGTTCTGGAGTCTTGTGAAAAGCTGGAATGACATCAGCATTAGATCAGCTCCAGTGTTGGCGAGGGTTTCCAATCTGACCTTGTGTTTCACGGTGGTTGCTAAATAGAGTCTTTTAGCTACTCCTCTCTCATTCAGGTTTCCCAGGGCCTTAGTACCAGGTTTTGTGTGGTAACTGGAAGGCAGTTAAGGCTGGTCTTCAGTGATTCTGTAGGGAAACAGATGTCTAACACAGCACTTTCCTGGTACCTGCTGAATCTGACTGGTTGATGTTTGAAATACAGTTTGTGTGCCAAAGTCTCTGATTTTTGCGATGACTGGATCGATGGTAACGTGATGAGTGGCAGAGATTTAAGTGTTGCTTGCAGGAGGGTTTTCTGGAAAGTTCTTGCTGTATTCCAGTGCTGCTGCTAGTGATAAATAGTTCGGTTCATCCTCGCGGTCCTCCTTGTGAGACCTCCTTTGGATTTGACTTCTTCACTATTTTCAAAATCTCTGCTGACTCAGATGTGTATGTGTCGCTTTGCTTTTGTGACAGTTCAGACTTAGCTTTGTTCACTGTGTGTCGAACCTGGTCCATCTGTTGACTGTTTGGACTTCTCATTCTGACAGGTGCAGGATGGTTTCCATGGACGCTATCCTCTGGCTGTCTGATGATCTTGGCTGTGAAGTCCTTCGATCCTCTTGACTCTCTGCTGAGATGTCCTTCACTGTGGCGCTGTTGTTCGACCTCCAGTGGCCGTTTTGGGTAATTTTCAGAGAAAGAAAGGATGACAGTCTTTTCAGAGGTGGCTTTTCGTTTACCGTAGGCTTTATAGGCGAGGTCCTGCAGCTGTCTGGTTGTCGTCAGGTGAGGGTAGGCCATAAATCCTAAGTGTTGCATTACGGTAAAATAAAGCTTTGCAGGGGGAGGATCTTGATGTTTCCTCCATGCTTGGCTCGTTTTGTGAGCTGGAGTAGACTGAAAGTCAGTTGTAGTAGTAGGCCTGTGGAGTTTCATTTCTGCTTTGTTTTAAGTCCATTGCAGCGATTAGTCCTCATCGTGATTCTGGATCTGAAAACTCTTCTATCAAGGCCATTTGCAGCTGCTTATAATCCAACTTGACACTTTCTGACTGCCGGTCCAGGAAGCTCCTCACCTAATGGCTGGAAGTAATCCATAGCAGATACAGTTGGTCTCTCGTGGTTACATTCGGTAGCGTGTGCACATAAAAGTCAATGTTTTGCAGGTAAGCGTGGATGTCATGGACACCTGCAGTGTTAGGACTAAATGTTGGACTGTTTCTAGCCAGCTTGTCAAGGTCTTTGGGCCACGCCATGTGTCTGTAGACATCATTGGGAAAGGTGTTGGCCCCACCCCCCTTGTGTTCTTGTGAGAGGGTTGTGGACGCTGGCTGGCAAAGTTCTTAACAGTGGGCTCTCACCCCCCTCTTTTTCAGCAGGAAACTTTGGTGGGGGAGTGCAGAGACACTGATTGGGTGAGAGGAGAATGATGCTTTCTCTCTCAATGGTTCAGCTTGCATTCTGAAACCATATAAAAGTTCTTTTTGGACGGAATCACGTTAGCCTTAGGTTGGTGATGTTGCTAAACAACAACTTGAATTTCAGCTTGAGCAGCTTGCAGGTGGTTTTCGTAGGCCTTGGACTTGGCATCACGTTCTATCTGTTCTGCCTTGGCTCTTACCAGAAGACTTTTGGCCTGCAGGAGCTTTCCCAGCTCCTCTTTGGCGGTCTTTTCCTGCTGCTCTCTGTGCTCTGTGTCTGTGTGGAGTTGTGAGATGGCCTTGTGAAGTTGTCTCGCCTCATTCTTTTTCCTCTTGTGTTCCTCCTCAATCAGCTGCTGCTGATCCTTGGATTCCTGTGTCAGCCGATCTAGACGAGTGTGCGCGTCCTCCTGATTCCTCCAGGCTTCCTTTGCTTGGAGCTTTAGCGTTGCTGCATCCTGTTCCAGGTGGGTGACGTTCCTTTCGTCCCACTTTAGCTGGATGATGAGGTTGTGAGCGATGGCACCTGTGATCCTTGCCATCTCCTTGTGGCTGTAGCTCTGCGTTGAATCACGGGCTATGATCTCGTCCAGGTTGCCATCCCGTTGCTCTCGGTCTCGACGCTGCAGATCGTTGGCGACATTGGGCAGGAGGTCAGATGTCGGATCGTTGAGCCATGCCTCCAGCTGCTCACAGTGGTTGGCAGGGCTGGGTGATCTGGACACATTGGCGCACTGGTGGGAGACAAAACACAAAGAGCCAATACAAGTCCGCAGAATTTTAACGAGCTAAAATAAATAAATAAAAATATGGGCTATGTGGGTCTAACTGACGTGATCAGCTAGTGGCACAAATAAAAACTATTATCGGGGCCTTGCTTCGGCGGCGCAGATAATTAGTGTGGGTAAAAAGGGAAAAAGTTTAGTGAATGGACGATGTGTTTTAACCTATTGGTCGCTTCAGACATTTGGTTAATCGGTCGCATTACTAATACATTTTCTCATGGTTTGTGCAGATATGGTCTTTCAGCCCAAAAATAAAAATACGATCAAAATAATTAAAGTTAATTAATTATAATGATAAAATAAAATAAAAAGCAAATAGAAGGTGAGAAAGATAAATTGCTGAAAATAAAACAAATAAAATAAAATGGATAAAAATAAAAGAGATTCAAATAAAAATAAACTGAAAAGAAAATAAGACAGCCAAACAGACAAAGTCAGAAGGCTGAGAAATGAAAAGGATGTGAGAGGAAAATAGTGATGAGAAGGGGATCCCTGTTTTAGCTTAGCAGGTTCTCTACCCTAGATTTAATGACAGGGCCTTACAGGGAGAGGGCACTATGAAGTCATGCGAGCTAGGGGAGTGGCTTAGCTAGAGTGGCTGGGCTAGGCCCAACTTGCGAGGGACAGGGGGCTTATCCTATTGCACCAGTTAAAACATAAATGAATTCACTGAGAATGGGACTTATGGGGCTAGATTCTATTCACAGTAAAGAATTAATTCAATTAAAATTTAAAATAAATCAAACTGCATTAAATTTAAATTTAAACTTAATTAAAATACAATCTCTACAATAGAAAAGAAAATAGGAAAGTAAGGAGCGGGAGAGAACAGCAAAAATGAAATAAAATAAATCAAAATAAAATAAAAATTAAATAAAGAAATAATAACTTAATAAAGGCATAGCAATATTAATTATTATTTATAATTTAAGACCATAACATTCAATATGTAGGAAATAAAACTACAAAGTAGTAGAATAACCTAGTTATCGAAGTAAGGTCAAAAATCCCAGTTTGACTCCTGTCATACACTCCCAAAAGAGTTAATGAGAGGACCAAACGAGCTTTCCCCACCAGATGGCGATATTTCGCCCAACAAACAAAGAAAGCGGAAGTCAGGCGTAAAGTGAGAGAGAAGGAGAAGTGTTAGACACTCAAGACTGACATCTAGTGTTAGAACTAGGTAGTACGCTTTAAACTGACAAAGATTCGCTTCCATACAATAATTACATCGGCGACCGCTGCGTTGCTAAGACGACAAATGTAATTTGAGCTGTGTTCGTCCGGTGCCAGTTTTGGCTTACGTTACCGGGACACACAATAAATAAAAGTCTAACGGGCTTTCTTCTCCGTTGACATAAGTTACTTGATCAAGGTTTATCTCCTTTAAAATTGAAAAGTCTTACCCTCGGGGCTTACAATTTTAAAAATCCACGTACGTGAATAAAAATGGAAACATACAAATAAACAGCTTCTCTAATTGTAATAATTTCCTGGAGATTTAACAAAAAAGGCCTTATCAGATGGGAGTACTCACTCGACCACCGCTTCGCTCTAAATAAAGGAATTATACTCTTTATTAGGCGGAATCAGACGGTAATGCGGTTACCTTAAAGACTGCAGTTAACTATACATAACAGGGGCGCGAGTCTGTTATGTCCTGAAAATGATACAGGAAATTACATTTTCATTCATACCAATATAAGAACGGACACAGTTATAGCTGATAGTTCTTTTCATTCACACAATGCAAAACACATTTGACCTGTTAACTGTTTTTGCTCAGAAATAATGTTTAAATCTGCCCGCGCGTTCTCCACCATTAATATGTAGCGAATCAGCGGGAGGAGGAGAACGGTGTTATTTAAAACACTATAAACCTCCGACCGAAACACTACGGGAATTGAAGGGAATTTGGGGTAATTCCCATATTTAGCTCAAATGGAATAATAAGTACAATTAACTAATTAATTATACAAATTATTAAGATTTTAAACTGATTTAGCAGAATAATAATAACAATTAATTAATGTATTTGTCCAGCAAATACTCATAATTGTTCATTTAAGAAGTTAATTCTGTGGCCTTTAGAAAATAACATTCTTACTGCTATAAAGTATTTTTAAGCATGTAGCTTTAAGATCTTAACGGCAGATTAAGTGACATTTATTTCATGAGCATTAAACACAGAAACAATTCAATTGTGAAATGCAAAACCGGTTTATTAAACTACGTTACATTACAAAAACACACAAGACTAACTATACATACAAACAACAAACAAGAAACATATATGAAAGGGAAAGAATGAAAAATTAAGAGAGAGAGAGTGTAAAAGAAGGGCAATATCACTATAGACTTAACTTCTGCACAAATCATGAGAACTCTAAGAATCACCTTAATTAAAAGGGGCAATAACTTTTTACAGCGAATGAACAAGCGATACTTGCGTTTGGCTTCTGTGAGGCACGTGTGTACGTCCAGCTGTATGGGCGCGTATGCGAGGAAGAGAGTTCCTGAGTTTGTGGTCACGTGACGGAGTCCTTGGAGGTGTCCGTAGGAGTTGTTCCTTTTTGGGTTAATCCGTCGGTCTGGTTAATCTGTGGCGATTAATTTATCCAATTTGTTAAAGTTTGTCCAAGTGTCAGGGTGCCCGAAAATAGAAGGATAGGGGTCCCACAGCAGGAAGCTGAGCTGGGAGCTGAGCTGGGAGCTCAGCTCCACGCCGTGAACGGCGTGTCGTCGAGAACTGTAGGCCAACTGTGTGCTGATGAGCTGTGAGCGTCGATGAATTGGGGTGCGGGCCTCTTAACCTGAGTTCAGACCAACCCCTTGAAGTTCAGATGACCAATCCAAAAGGGTGTTGATAGAGTATTAAAACTTTGTCTTTGTTTTACCAGACTCATTTGCATAGATGGACTATGCTAAAGATTTTGTTAAATAATAATTTGGATTAATATTTAACAAGTTTGATATCAGTTATGGTAAGATGATGCACATCATTGATCAGGAAAGGAAAAGGGGATTATTAAGAGTGTAAACAAGGTATGGTTTGAAACACACATCAAATAGTAATCTCATGAATGTGAATTATGAGACATGCTAAGATGAACAAAGCATCCCTATAGTGTTACAAGAAAGTGGTTCATTACAGATACAAACATGCAATACAAGGATATATAATATATACAATTTAAACCAATTTATTTTGGTCTTAGCTGTGAGACAGAGACATTTTTGTGTCATGGCTGCTTCGTCTCTGCTCACGGTTTGAAGTTTGCTTTGAGGTGTTAATTTGCTTCGATTGGCACAATAAAACAGCCAGAGAGAGAGTCATTGGCCCTTATTTATCATTCTTGCGTAGAAACGGGCGTATATGTTGGCGTAAGATTATGCTTACACTCCTCTCACCGCCTGATTTATGAAGCTGTGCGTACCTCTGAAATTCAGGTGTACGCAATATCTGCCCTTCATAAATGCGGCGGCTGAAAACGATCGTCATTAGAATAACACGCCCATATAAATTCAAGTCTCCACCTCCCCCACGCCCTCATTTTACGACATTGACACATGGAAGACGGCAAAGACGAGAAACCAGGGAAGTGGAAAGAAACAAAATTGTTTTATTTGGGAGTTTAAAGAGCGGGCTTAAAAACACATTAATAATTGCATGACGTTTTGTAAAATTTGTATTATTATTTTTATTATTAATGACGCTTAATTGAATAATTATTTATTATTATTATTATTATTATTTAATGTTGCCTACATCTAAATTATATGTCTGCTTAATGGTTCGGTTAAGTTTTTTTAAAATAATATTTTAAAATGATGTAGTAACTTTTGTAGTGTGTTTTTCTGTATTTACATACAGTTGTTTGTTAGCTAAGATCCAGTTTGATACGGAGCTCCGGATATAATTCAAATTAACAATTTGTTTCCACGACATCCACATGTTTTACTAGACTAATTCATAATTTGAAGTAATAATAATTGTAATAGTAATTACGAAATATTATAATAATTAATTCCAAGGAACAAACTGTTGAATATTGGGAACGAATTTTATATTTATGGCCATACTTTAAACTAAATAAGAAAAAGAAGTGTCCATATGTAGCATAAAAGATAATTCGTGGCCATGATTTTGTCCGCATGTCATATCATGATCGGATTTATGGCTCCATTCAACACAAGCATTTTACCTTATTCATGTGTAGCTATTTATTTATCATCGAATGGTATGTAACTAGCTTACCTTTTGATGCATTATTACCATGTTTTCTTTCAATGTGCAGCTTCAGATTCCAGGATGAATATTTGCTGACTTTTACAGTCTCTCCGCACTTCTTTTCAATGTTTTCTTCCTGTCCAACCTTAACTTTGATTTTTACTTTACATTTATGTAGAAGGCTTGAATTCCATAACTTATTGCTAGACGTTTTTACAGATTCTCGAACTAGCAAATTATTAAAGGGCGTTCTGGGTTCAACGAGCGGTGCTGAGCGAGCAGAATTTTTAGAGAAGCGCTTTGATGGTAATATTACTGCACCGCTCAAGGCTCCGCTCCGATCCGCTCACATGCTTTGCCCTGAAACGTCAGGTAAAGCGCCCAGGCTCTCAACTGAAGGAATATGCCTACAAATCAAATGCTTCGGTAAAGTCTCACAAATTAAACATTGAAGTACATGTTGCATAAAAATAAACACTGAAGTTTATAATTACTATGTTTTTGTTTTTCTACAGTGGGTCATAATATATCATATATTTTCGTTTGTCAGTTCGTTTTGGGGTGTTAGGAAGTGTTTGCGCATTTCTGCACTAACTCAAAATGTGCGTACACCACCTCCTGAGCAGGCGTAGGATTTGAGCGTGCCGTACGCCAACGTCCATATTGATAAATCTCAAAGTCACCGTGGTTTTGGGTGTACGCCAGGTGTACGCTGGAAATTTGGTGTACGTACTTTTGATAAATGAGGGCCAATAGGTCTGGAAATGTGTGTTATCAGGAGATTAGGATCTTCTGATGAAAGCGTCCGAGCAGACCTGGTGACAAAACTCATTCTAGGGTCACAGCATGAAACCGTTAACGACCCAGACTGAAGAGACCTCCAGTGGACGTCCAGCCAGATGTTACACTAATAATTTCAGTAGCCCGATTTAAACTACAACAGTCATCTTAATAATTGGCAAACATTTAGGCTACCTTCTAATCAGAGAAATTATATTTTTAAATTTCGCAAGAGCAGTGAATTCAGGTGTATGTTTGTCAGCGCAATACGCACACAGTTGTGCAGGTGTTGGGCTGTGAGCGATGGGTGATTACTAGAGCCCGACCGATATGAGGGTTTTTTTTCGGGCTGATGGCGATACAGATATTAGGGAGTAAAAAAAGAACAATAACGATATGACGGCCAATGTTCTTTGTGTGTATATTATAGTAAAGTACACATATATCACAGTATATTATACTATAGTACTGTACATAAAATACACAATATACATTAATAGAATATACTGTATATAAATAAATAAAAAAGTTTCCAGTGATTTTTATGAGGCTATTTAAAATGAGTGTGATATCAGTGCACTAAACAGTAAATTTGACATAACTTTAAAACACACACACCCACACCCACACACACATTAGTTAGCAACTTATTGTTAAGTAGACAATGTTTGACTGACAACATACTGATCTAATATGTAATGTACTGCACAATGTTTTTATAAAGCAAACCCACAGTGTTCGGCGAGGACTTTTGACTTTTATAAAACTAAATAACCCCTTTCCGCCTATCTCAAGTTGCATTGAGCTTATGTAATCAATTGCTCTGAAGTGAGCATGTTCAGTAATAACACAAGCAGCTGTAATCTTACATAATGTAATATTAGTGCACGACTGCGCGTCAGTTTAAACGCGTAATTTCTCCGTCTTACGACAAAAGAGAGAGAGATTATTAACAGCAAGTGTAAACGGGAATGTGCCTCTCTCGTCCACTTATAATCCAATCAACCAAAGCGTTTCTTAATACCAGGTGTAAAAATGGTGTGAAGACACCGCATGACTGCCGCCTGAACTGAGAGATCACTCACTGAAGTGAATGGAGCGCGTTCTGCTGGACAAACAAGTAATTAAAAAAAACAATAAATCGGTCAGGCTGTAGTGATTCCTTGTATTAATTGCGTTATTGTGTGAGAACGATGATTCGTATAATATTTAAGCCTTTTGTCTGCTTTGAATTTTGGAGAAACACCAGGAACTTTTGTATAGTTCACAAAATCGTTTCAATGCATTTCCTTTATTAAGACATCTAATGTCATTGTGGATAAGCAAGTCATCAGTGAGCCGACGTATCAGACAACAACTGACGGAAAAGGCGGTGTTGTAAGCTGGAAATACATCAAATAAAGTTAAAACAGCCATAGAATCAACTCATAACTGTAGGGCCCGTTGTATAACTAAACTACATTCATTCTAGAGATGTCTTTTCTTTTCACACAAGACTACATGAAGAGCCGGATCAAATTACCTCAGGGGCCGGGTTTGGCCCATGGGCTGCCAATTGAATAGCCCTGATATACATTACTGAGATTAAAATCCTATAAATCCATTACAGATGTTATGATCTCTATATAGTCTCACTATAATCTATCAGTCAATATTGATTTGAAGATATTCGTGTATTAATTTTAAATGTCATCATGGTTCAGACTCTACATACCTGTGAAATATACTGTAGTTACTAAATAAACTCTAGTAAGATCACTCAGATCAACTGATATATCTGCTGCTGATTCACTGGACTCTTCAGCCTGTTTATCACACAACTATAATGATATTTAACCGTATGAGTGTTGTACAAAGATCCTGAACCTGATAGTTTGAGATTAAATAATTTTACAGTGGAGTTTATGTGAAAACACACTATACTCTCATAATCATGTTAAATTATTAGTCAAGTCATTATTAGAGATGATCTTACTTCAGTATCTCCAGTTTACAGTCAGGATTCTTCAGTACATCAGAGATCAGCTTCACTCCTGAATCTGTGAGATTATTATGAGACAGATCCAGATCTCTCAGGTGTGATGGGTTTGATCTCAGAGCTGAAGTCAGAGCAACACAACCTTCACCTGTGATATCACACAATCTCAACCTGTAGAGAACAGAGACACACAGTTTGTTCACACACAGATCAAATCTACAGTGAATTGAATTTGTTTCTCTTCCTGTCATCATTTAGTGTTTATGAACATTTTCATTTTAGTTTTATTTATGTGTGTTTGTGTTTTACTGAAACACATCAGTGAGATTTACAAGGAAATGCACTTTATCAGTTTATGTTTATATTAATGGTCTGATTTACATAACATTTGACTTTTTCTCATCATAATTTAATTTTAATATTTTATGTTTGTAACTTTTAGTAACATTTGGTGCTGAGATGATTAAACTCAACCTCAGTTATCAAACCCATTACTGAGATTAAAATCCTATAAATCCATTACAGATGTTATGATCTCTATATAGTCTCACTATAATCTATCAGTCAATACTGATTCAAAGATAATGGTGTATTAGTTTTAAATGTCATCATGGTTCAGACTCTACATACTTGTAAAATATACTGCAGTTACTAAATAAACCCTAGTAAGATCACTCAGATCAACTGATATATCTGCTGCTGATTCACTCGATTTACATTTTAATAGACTTAGTTTTTGTATTCATGTTTTTTTCTTGACTCTTCAGCCTGTTTATCACACAACTGTAATGATATTTAACCTTATGAGTGTTGTACAAAGATCCTGAACCTGATAGTTTGAGATGAAATTGTGTCACTGAACCATCGATAGGGTTTATTTCAAAATAGTCGCCAGAGTACCCACAGGATCAGTGCCTATCTGTGTGTTTATTGTAGCACTTCCATCCGTGAGACAACAAGTGAGAAACGTTTTTGGGGTTATAATTTTTCCAGCCGCGCTAAAAACGCATTGTGATGGTGTATTGATAGTGCAGATTGATACTTTATCGCAAACCTTGAGTGACCAAGAGAGAAAGAATGTCTGTTTCTCAATCCAAAGGCTGCAGCCTCCGGAGGTCACATATGCAGGCTGTATATGTCATCAAGTCTGGTTTATTTCAGTAAACTGAGATACATTTGAAAGTCATAAGCATATTACAACAATATATGATTATCAAAGAATAATAGTCAACTTTATAACTGTTAATGTAATGAAATAAGACAGTCTTGATGACGTATGCAGCTTACAAATGCGACCTGTGGAGGCTACAGTCTTCAGATTGAGAAACGGACAATATCTTGTCTCGTTGTTCCACTCCAAGCCAGCGGGTCATCACTGATATCAATTGCCTTCAATTGCAAATAGTGCATTAACTCCGCGTATGCCGGCATTAAAGGTCCCGTTCTTTGAAGCTTTGATTGTGTTTACAGTGCACAATATAACATGTGTTCATGTTTCACGTGTAAAAAAACGTGGTATTTTTCACACAATTGACTTATCCCTGTAGTGCTGTTTTCACTGTCCTAAAAATGGTCTGATGCCCTCCTTGGTCTGTGAAGTACCTCCTTCAGAAATACGTATCGAGTTCTGATTGTGTAGTTTGTTTAGTGTTTTGTGATTTGATAGCAGCTTAGCTTAGCCATTAGCTTAGCTGGTGACTGACGTATTCCTGTGGGCGGAGTTTAGTCAAAAACTCTTTTACTGACGTCATTAAAGTAGGAAGTAGAGGACTGTAGTCCAAACCGGACGTTCGCTGTAGGCTTTGAAAGAGGAATTCTGTTAAAGAAAATATATCGCTTGGCAGTGTACTTTGAGCTTTAACATTATACAGGTATTATTTATGCTATTATAGCAACATTACACAATAACTAGGGTTTAAAAATGGGATCAGAAAGAACGTGACCTTTAACATGAACCTGAAGACATCTCACTGGGCGAGATTGTAGTTTATATTATATTTATATTTTTCATAATATGTGATGTGCACACCACCGCGGTGGTGCGTTGATCATTACAACCGTCACAGCCCTAAATAATAACATTGATGCTGTTTAGTTACACAAAATTAATCACAGCTAAATATTCAAGTTTTAATCTATGAATTTTCATCAGTATTTAAAATTAAGTGGTCAAACACAACCTGAAATTAAATAAATCTGGATGAACAAACCCTAGATTATCTCTAAACTCTGATTCATTTCATTCTTGTAATTATTGTCCTGTATTTTGTATAATGTTGTCTTTGTCTTAGTGTGTGAATAAATAAAGACACACAGATAACACATCAAACACTGAAAACTAAACTCTGTATGACATCTGGAGTACTGAAGATTTGTGAGGTTTTTCTTATTAATAAAGTTTAAAGAGTAAAGTTTACACTTACCAAACTGATCTGTATTCACAAATCACAGGTGACAGCTTCTTAAGAACTTTCAGTGTTTCAGCTTTGTTTCCTAGTCTAACAAAATTCCACATATTAAACTCATCCATCTTCTGTTCTGATGTCAACAGCACAAAAACTACAGCTGACCACTGAGATGAAGAGAGTTTGGCTTTATTTAATGTTTTAGATTTCACATAATGTTGAATCTCCTGCAGCAGTGAATCATCACCCAGTTCATTCAGACAGTGAAACAGATTGATGCATTTCTCTTGAGATCGAGTGCTGTTTATCTTCTTCTTGATATACTCAACTGTTTTCTCATTGCTGTGAGAGCTTTGATCTGTCTGTGTCATCAAACCTCGTAAGAGATTCTGATTCAAATCCACTGACAAACCCAAAAGAAAACGAAGAAAAAGATCAAAACGTCCATTTTTACTCTTAAGAGCCTCATCTACAGCTCTCTCATATAGATCAGACACTGAAATCTTCTGTCTTTCAGTTTGTTTCTTCATTTTATTAAACACATTTCTGTTGTTGTTTGTGAAGGAGATGTGAGCATAAAGAGCTGCTAGATGTTCCTGGATGCTGAGATGAACAAAGCAGTAAACTTTCCCCTGATACAAACCAAACTCCTCTCTGAAGATCTGAGTACACAATCCTGAGTACACTGATGCTTCTGCTACATCAATGCCACACTCTCTCAGGTCTTCATCATAGAAGATCAGATTGCCTTTCACAAGCTGCTCAAAAGCAAGTTTCCCCAGTTTGAAGATCATGTCTTCATCTTTCTTCTCATAGTCCTTCTGATGTTTGATGTTTGTCTGAATGATCAGGAAGTGTGTGTACATTTGAGTGAGAGTCTTGGGGATCTCTCTTCTCTCTGCTTCACTCAACATTCTCTCTAGAACAGTGACTGAAATCCAGCAGAAGACTGGGATGTGACACATGATGTAGAGACTCCTGGATGACTTCAGGTGTGAGATGATTTGATCAGACAGACTCTCATCACTGATTCTCTTCCTGAAGTATTCCTCCTTCTGTGGATCAGTGAAGCCTCGTACCTCTGTGACTCGATCAACACACTCAGAGGGGATGAGATCAGCTGCTGCTGGTCTGGAGGTGATCCAGATGAGAGCAGAGGGAAACAGATTCCCCTTGATGAGGTTTGTCAGCATCACGTCCACTGAGGTTGATTCACTTACATCACACAACCTCACACTGCTGTGAAAATCCAGAGACAGACGACACTCATCCAAACCATCAAAGATGAACAACACTTTATATTCATCACTGAAGATTTCCATTTCTTTTGTTTGTGGGAAGAAAAGATGAAGAAGATCTAAAAGACTGAGTGTTTTGTTCTTCATCAAATTGATCTCTCTGAAAGGAAGTGGAAATATGAGGTGGACGTCCTGATTCTCTTTCTCTTCAGCCCAGTCCAGAATGAACTTCTGTACAGAGACTGTTTTTCCAATGCCAGCGACTCCCTTTGTCAGCACACTTCTGATGTGTTTGTCTTGTTCAGGTAAAGGTTTAAAGATGTCATTACATTTGATTGGTGTCTCCTCTGTTGTTGTTCTTCTGGATTGTGTCTCAATCTGTCTCACCTCATGTTCATTACTGATCTCTCCACTTTCACTCTCTGTGATGTAGAGCTCTGTGTAGATCTCATTCAGTAGTGTTGGGCTTCTCTTATTTGATGTTGCCTCATACAAACACTCAAACTTCTTCCCCAGATTTGATCTGAATGTGTTCAAGACTTCAGCAGGATCAGAGTCATGACTGTAAATTAAAAATGAATATATCAGATTATTACACAAATACCTGTAAGATTAAAAATGTATAGAACACAATGTTTGTATCGTAAGACACAGGACTTTTAATGGTTTGTAAAATGTTACATTTAGGCAAAATAGAAAAGGTCAACATTTTCTAGCATTTACTACTAAATAAAATAAAATCCTATAATTCACCTGAAATGAGGATTCATGTTTTCATTGAAGTCTTGTGGTTTATTCTCAGATTGTTCAATCTTCCTCCTCTGACAGTCAGGTTCTGTTATTCGTCTGGATGGCAAGAATGAGAATCAAGAATTTCTTTACACTTTATTATTAGTGGAATTTTCACGTAACTTTATTACCTTTACAGTTTTTACACTGCTGTGAATTAGGGATTTGCACGAATGGTTGAATATTTAATCTGCAATAATAATTTGAATAGAAGAAATGCTATTTGAATGTTTGTTTTGAACTCTTTCGCCGCCATTGACAAGTTAACTTGTCAATTAGGAGAAATCTCTTCCCTGCCAATTACGATTTTTTTCCGGCAATACCGCTATTATCCACCATATGGCGCTCCTACCCAACTTATGCAACCAGGAAGCAACTCCTCCTCCCAAACAGTTCAGACACAGCACGTGTTTTGATCATCGTTCTGAATATGATCTATAAGAAATGCAATTATCTCAGCATTTTAGTCAAAATTTAGTATTTTTTACAAAACCCACCCATATATAAGAGGTGATAAAAAGAGAACTAATGAAGGTAGAAGGTAGAAGTTAGTCTTTATATATTTAAAGAAGAATTTTTTTTAGAAGGCATTAAATCATTAAAAATGCTGGTGGTGGCTGTCAACTTAAAAACACATACATTCAGAATATAAGCTTATCTTGTTGTGGATATTTCCTAATTATAAGCCTTCTATGAAATTGTGGAAAAAAAATTATAATTAAAGGGACACTTCACCGATTTGCATTAAGCTTTGTATCATTAGAACCCCAGTCATGTTTTTGAATGGTCGTGCATCATTCTCTCAGTTTCCCCTGAGACGGGAGAAATACAGATTTCAGTGTTGCACTTCCTTCTTTCAATGATGTAAAAATCGTCATTTTGCGTCATTGAAAGAAGGAACTGATGTATCTTTGTCGAGGGTGTAAGACTACAAACACTCATTCCTCTTTTTTTTTTAAAGGTGGGGGATATGGGTGGGACCCACTCATGCTACAGACCTATTACAGATCAGTGGGTGGGACAAACGAAAATACATCTTTTTGCTTAGCTAAGCTAACAGACGATGTGGAGCAAGCCAGACTTCAGAACAATACAATACAGCAAAGAGCTGCGTCGAAAAGCCCGGGGAGGACCCAGCAGCCTCAGCCTCTGCTGCGTAGAGGAGCCCAGATTGGCACGAGCATGGATGGACTAGTAGTGCCAGTACTCTCGCTGTGTGCCTATGAAATACCTGCATCAGATCAGGATATAAACGTTTGTGTGGTGAATGGTCCCGGGGAAGAGAGGTACTTGTTTTGTTTGTTTCACAGACAGGTTTCGGCTCACGAGCACAGGCGCTGAGCCGGCGCGTCTGTGGAGTAAAAGTATTGTGCGGTGTACGTGTTTGTGTGCAGCATTTTCTTCTTTGGGATTATTACAGGTTTGGCCAAGCACTCTCAAAAATAAATAAGAAACTGAGTGAAGCCTGCTCCTATGACACAATTAGTTTATGTGGTGAACCAACCACCCAAGCTTTGTACCATATATGGACAGCTGCGTCCTGGATACATATTTCAGAATCCTAAACTGGAAGCGACAGCCAAAGCCTGCAGGGATAAACAGACGTCTGACTATAAAGTGAGTGTTTCTATTTTCTTTCTTATACTAACATAGTGGCATGTATGTACACAATAGCACACAGTTGATCAGTGTTCTGTATTAGTGGGAGTGGCTTGCAGAGCTGTGCATTGTGGGAGTTGTAGTTTTTCATACAAATGCGCCCTAAAATCACATTCTGTCTTTTCTCGTTCAAATAGGTACCAAATGAAAATTTTTTGTTGCATTTCAACTACAAATATAACCCACTTTCAATAAAGATGAATGTTTCTACTGGTGAAATGTCCCTTTGAGGGTGTCACGATTTTCGAAATTGATCAAAATTAAGTCATAGCCTCAAAATTCGAATAAAAAAAATGGAATCATCGATACTGCCACGCCCCCATGTAACGTCCGGTCGGCTTGCAAGCCGAAAAAGCACACGTGTTGAGTACTGCGTGTCAACTTCCTCTAACTTCGCTAGCTACAGCCAGTTAAAAGATGGCATAGCAGATGCAGGAGACACCACGTGAGCTGCTCTTTACATGAGAAACAAAAAAAACAGCAAGCGCCTCCCACCCTCAGCTGAACTCAATCAGAAAATAGCACGAGTGCACAGCAGAACGGTGACTGTGACAGGACCGGTCGTTTCTCTGAACTGAGATCTGTTTAAGTTTCACAACAACTTATTTCAGTTGCTTAAGAGTTATGAAAACAGCATTTAAACATGACTTATTGGGGTATAGTATCACGGTAATAAAAGCGTGTTTTTAAGGTACTGACAGGAAGTTTTATTTTATCAGGTTTGTGCGTGTACCGTATGTTTACACTGGCAGCACGACTCTATGGGTTCAAGGTCAGATATTATATTTCATATAAGTATAGTCTAAAAATGGCATAGCAACCTGTCAAATTGAACTGTGACCTTAGAATCAAAAATGTAATTGAATCAAGGATTTGGAGAATCATGACACCCCCATTAACAATACATTAAAACTTCATTTAAAGATACACTGTAAAATGTAATAGCTAACTTTACTTAAAAATAAATAGTGATCATAAGTAGTTGCTCCATAATTTGTTGACTCTACTAGCTTACAATAAGTTGACACAGCATTTTGGTGAGGAGAGTAATTAAACTTATCATACTTAAGTAACCTTTACTTGAGAAGTATGAGTGTCTCCACACACTCCCAACACTTGGTGGCGGTAATGCACCATGCTGGATGCCAACCGCCAATACAAATCAACGAAGAAGAGGTTGCACATGCGCAGTTCCTCCTGAGACGTTGGATTTGAACCATCACGCGGCAAAAGAACGTTTGTCTGGATTTGGTTTGAAGCAGAGTCGTATAATAACAGAGTTACGAAACGCTTTGATCTCGCCGCTGTGCGGTCACGTGATTCATGTAACGTTCTGCAGTTCCAAACCAAGCAGGGCTGTCAATCTGTTTGCATAGGTTTTCAGCTATTTTAGGTAAATATTAGCTTGTAATGTGAATTGATCACTATACTTACTATGTTTATAACGTTTTTTTACTAGGGAGTGATGTAAATATAGTAAAACAGTTAATAAAGATTTGTTAATTGTGGCCCAAAGATAACTGTGGTTATCTATACCAACTACAGCAACACAGTTTATCTTTTATTTTTGTAGCAAAATATGGCTATATAAATGGCTATCAATCTGCTAAAAACATAATTCCTACACTTTTACTATATTAAAATCACAAAAAAGATCGCCAACGCGGTTATTTGTAACAGTGAAGCATAACATAAACACACTAAATTAATATTTAATTGTATTTATAGTACACACATTAAATGTTAATATAATCATACATGATTTTCGAGGATACATCACTCGTATTACTTACCAAACACAATGAAACACATAGCAGCATTGTAAGCAGTGTGACTTTCTTATAAGGCATTTAGCTTGTCGCTGTTGCCCCCTAGTGTTACTCATAATATATAAAAAAGATAAGTATAAAGTAGATGGCCACCAGTAATAAAATATTAAACCATTAAATCTATATTATTCACACATTATACACAACTCATTAAAATATAAAATTTTTACTGGTTATTATTAACGATAATCATTATACCTACAGCAGAGTTCATAAAATATCACTGTTGACTATATTAATGAAATGTCCGAAAATGTAAAGAGAAACGGTAATTTCATCGATTTACCAGCAGGTGCCATTGAAATGAATTGGCTTCAGTGCTGCGTTTGGAACTATGCGTCACTACCGGTCACTACATGAAACGCTGTTACTTCCGCATTCCATTCTTACAACGGACGTCTATGTGAGTGTCGTAACTCTATTATTATACGACTCTGGTTTGAAGGTAAGAGCATGCAAAATGTTAATTTGGAGAGGCCATGTATGTAATACTTCAGTCTGTTTGTAGGTTAAATGTATTTCTACAATTTAGTAAAGTCAGGACTATGTTCTGTTAATGTTCTGAGTTGAGTTTTGTTTGTGAGGTAAGGTTTAAGCTAAAGCTAGCTAACCACCTTGTCATTGTCCCTCCTTGTAAATCTCAAATTTCTTAAACTGTAAATATGAATTCATATCGCCAAATGCAATGTGCTTGTTAACTGTTGCGTGCATCGGCTATAACTGGCGATGGCACAGTAAAACTTTAACTTATCTGCTAGCTCAGCTGTTAAGCAGGAGGTCTGGATCAGAATATTCATATATTCATTCGATTTGTAATTTTGAGATTCGAATATTTTTTTCTGTTTTTAACATTAGCATTAATGCAGAGACTGCCAAGCAGGAAGTGCACTTCACGCTCCCGCTCAAGGTTTGTAACGTACTGTTAATGTACTCTGATATTAAAGGTGGGATATATTTTTCTATTGAAAGGGCATTTGGTATTTTTGTGATTTTAAAATAATAAAGGTTATTTATTTAACATTTTGGCCCAAGCAGAAAATTAAGGGCACCTCAACTCAGCCTGCAATTATTTAAAATTTTCCCAAAATAACTGCATTACTGAAAAATACTAGATACTAAACCTATGCAGTTGCTGCACATGTCATTATGCACAATTAATGAAACTTTCTGAATAGAAAGTTATGATATGAACCAAATAACCATACAACCCCCTTGACTAATTCTAAGCATAAAATACATACATATACAATTTGTTATATTCAGATAGCCTGTTGTAATGGAATGAGTAGCAGGGCAATATACATACATGTATCCTTTATGCCTTACAAAGAAAGCGTTCATTAGAGCTGATTGGATGCACAAGTTGCAGTAATATATTCATTTTCGAGGTTTGTGTAATACTAGTTTTCTGGCCAGTGTAACCTAGTGATTTGTTATTAAAACTTCTTAACACGCACCGGCCCGGCGGCGGTCCCTAGGGGGCGTTTTTACGTGTTTTTGTACTTTGTTTAACATCAAATATTCAATCAACAATCATAAACTTTGCATTATTTGAAAGTTTAAACACTCAAAATTCATGTTCTGAGCTTATTTTTGCAATCAATACACTGGTGTGGAAAGGGTTACATGAAATGCAGACGGAACGCATATAAAAATGGGTGTGGGTACTCACATGTCTTGCCATATGGTTCTGATCATCTCTGACAATTCCCAAAAACTTCAACGTACATTGCAACGTAAGGGTCCACTCTTCAAAAAGCATCCCACGTTTTAATCCAAAACAACGAAAAATAGTGATAAATCCAGCAATACCCTCCTTTATTTACATCCGCGCGTCCGCTAAGTATGATCGATCATGTTTATTTTCTATCAAATATCGAGTTTTATCAGTGAAAATCCATCTCTTCCTGCTTCGTTAGACTCTTCCGATAAATATCCCGCCCTATTTTTCTGTTTTGTTCAATCAGATAAGGTTTGACAACTCAAAATGAATCGGGAACACCGATTTGCCCAGACAGATGTCCTTCAGCTAACCATAGGCTTTTGACTGGATTACGCCAAAACAAAGCCAGCCAATGCTTAGCCAGCAAAGTTTTGATGGGCAGGGGTAGTAACCAATCATGAAACGATTACAAGGATTCAAATTACGTCAGTAAAGTGTACTTCTGCGCAAATCTACAGAAGCGCATGCAGAGAAATGCCCACGCCCCCTCGGTGCGCGTTTGTTTGTTTGGGTAGCATAGCAGCCGGCTAGGCTCTCCGGAGCCGCTGAGAAACCTCTCAAAGGTTAGATATAACATCTCCATTGTGGATTGTCGACTGCAGAGGACTTGTTTGTGTTGAGAGTGTTTTGGAGAAGTTGATAAAGAGCATGATCGCGGAGCAAAGATACAAGATTGGATATAAACGAAACCGCGTCGTCGACGAGAGATGGACCGGACTATGAGCTCAGCTGCGCTCGCTTGGATAAAGTAAGTGGATTCTTTTGTTCATTAGTTATTTTACGTTACATTTCTAGTTTCTTGTTAGCTGTTTTGATTATAAAGTAACAGTGGAGATGACTAAAATACGAGTTTTACATGGTTTCATTTTCTATGACATGTTATATAAATGAATCATTTTTATAGCTATATGAATCAAATGCACAGAATATACAAACTAAAAACAAGATATGTGGTGGAAAATATGAGTATTACCAGCTGAGAAATATAGGTTATTTGGCAAACATAAGACATTTGTAATTATAAATATATTCATGTAATGTGTGAATGTGTGTATGTATTATGTTCATGTATATTACATCATAGTTTCTCATACAAATAGTTGTATGTCTCTAACTTTTGACTCAAACTAAAATCCTCTCTTGCTTTGTGTGTGTCTGTGTTGTGTTGTGATGTGATGTAACAGGTCTTCAGCTGACATCCAGAGGAGGACTGGAATCTGGAGTGCATTCATGAGCGACCACATTCAAAATAGCAAGTATTTTGTTATAATGTGCAAATGTTTTTTTCTGAAATAGTTTTTTCTATGTGCTTTGGTGGGCAGAGAAGTTCTGAATTGATATACATCATGTAATATGTAGGCCTGACTCATTTTCTTTTGATAATCATGTCATTTTGTTATCATGTGTATATTTGGAGTTTCCAAGTGCACTTTTTCTGAAAGGACGCCTGGACTTTTTTGAAATAAAAGCTCACAGAAACAACATTTTTTGGAGTATCATTCTCAAATTTGAATCACAGCATGGTCAGACATTCAGTTTACCTATATGGTGTCCCCAGGTGTCTCAGATGACCATTTCATACCTTTTTTGCTAAGTGAATGTTATTTAAAGAAAAACGGAAGTCATTTAATGTATATTTTACCTTGTTTTACTCTGTTTCTTTACTACTCTGAGTTGTTATGACTATTAGGCAACAATATGTCAAGTGTCTAGTTTCAAACAAGACCAGAATTATGAATATAGACCATAGGGTTTAAGAGCTGCAGACGTTTTAGTTTGGAGTTGTCGTTTTTCAGAAAATGCTCAAAAATAGAAGTGCTGGCTAACAGGTTAAAACGCATCCAAAATGACTTCATTAAATGCTCATTTGTCTGTTTCTTTAGGTTCTGTCAGAGTTCTTTCGCTTAACCAGCAAAAACCTCAAAATCGAGTTTTTCAAAGAACTGGACAAATACACTCCTCGCTGTCTTGACATTTTCAAGTCCAAGGGTGGATGTACCGGCCAGATACTTAAGGCATATTTGCATCATCAAATCGCACTGGGGGTAAGTTTCTCATGCACATTAATGATTTAATGGTGTCAGCAAAATAGTGTAACCACTAGGGCTGGGATAAACGATTATTTTTTTAACGATTAATCTAGCGATTCTTTTTTCGATGCATCGATTAATCTAACGATTCATTTTGTCAGTCCGATTCGACTTCGATTCGATTCGATTCTCGATTATCTCCCCATTAATTAACTGATAGCAAGTTATACATGTTGATTTACATATCTGAATGTAAACATTTCAATATATCTTTATTGCTCTTAAAATTTCAAAATAAAAAAAGACTATACAAGTGCAAAATAATGCATTCTTAGACAGAGGTAGCATTCAGTAAAGCATTTGCAGTGCATACTGTGCAGTTTAGTAACCGTATAAAAATCTCAAGTTCAAATTACTTTATTTTACATGCATTTATGAGCAAAACCTCTTCAGTGTGCCTTTTGATGGTCTGTGTAATTTTTATAACTAGATTTGTTTAATCCACATTGTTTTCGTGCTGTTCTAGTCCATTTAATGACAGATATAAACTTAAGATAGACTTATTATAGACTTAAGAAGCACATATATTATTAAATCTCTTTCTCTTAAGTTTGTTCAAATAGATTAGGACTCATTTACTGCTGGACAGAGAGTGAATGAAAGCGCAGTCTTCTGGCAACAGTGACATATTTCATTGCTTTCTGTTAAATTGCTCAAATGACTGTTTAAAACACACTTGGCATCACATTCATGATTTTATGGTAAAATGACACTTTTTCGCGTAAATCCACGAGCATTTAAACCATAAACAAAGCACTTTCACTTTAATTGAGCGTGAGCAGCGCAGCAGAACCACGCAGAAACGATTGCAGCACTGTTGCTACAGAGCCGCCCAAGTATTTGCGGCTGGCTCCGACCTCCGTTTATATCCGTTTCGAGCCGGGAGCTCGCGCTGCTTATGCAGCGGGGTGCATGCTTGTTAACATGGGCGCTGAGAAAACCACGCGCCGCGCGGCCGAAGCCACTGCTCACCCTTGCTGTGTGAAACCGGCGTGGACTGAAGCAACTCGCGTTGCGACTACTGCGCCGCTTTTTTGGGTCTGACGAATCGACGCGCATATTTTGCGTCGACGTATTTTTTGCGTCGACGTCGTCGATTACGTCGACGCGTTGTCCCAGCCCTAGTAACCACATTGTATTTTCAGAGCTGTTAATTGATGGTCCTTGACCATTTATGGGTGCTATGTATGAAATTATCTTTCAGAATACAGATGTTACTGCTAAGTGAACAGCAGTCCTCCGTGGCCTTCCCATCCTCCTTGGAGATGAGAACAAAGACTTCTTCAAGACATACTTTGTAAGTAGTTTCAGGTGCTAATTTACAGTGGCCGAGTAGGCTTGTCGCGATAGTCGGTGTAACAGTGATTACCAGTGTGTCAGCCTCTTACCGGTTAGATCACTTGCCCACCGCGACACCGTCTTTCACCGTCGTTTTGATATTTTTTTGTAATTAAATCATTTAGTTTCGTTAGAGACAGCAAACATGAATGTGTCTTCTGCCTGAATTCAGCAGAGCTGAACGCGCATCATCACAGAGCAGCCGGTGTCAGATTTCATTTATTCCTGTCAGAGTGTGTGAGGCGAGCGACTGACCAGACGATGGCAGAAGCCGTATGCTTACTCATTTTTGTTATAATATACATATATGATGTTTAATGTAAGCGAGATCGTTTTGTTGTTGCGTTTTTCATTACAAATAATAATAAACCCATCATTCAAGCAACCCATTATAGAGGAGTAGCCGGATGCTCTCCTTGGGACTGGCAGGTTCTGAAGTACCTGTGCACATTGACTCAAGCACTTAATTAAACCAGCTGTTGCGCTCGCATTGCATGCAAATTCATATGAGATTTAAAGGAATAGTCTACTCATTTTCAATATTAAACTATGTTATTGCCTTAACTAACTATATCCCTCTATCATCTGTGTGCGTGCACGTAAGCGGTGGAGCGCGCTGCGACACTTCGATAGCATTTAGCTTAAGCTGGGCGTACACGGTGCGAATTCTGACGGTCGGAACGTCGTGAGCCCTCGCACACGACACGAGTGAGTTTATACGAAAATAATTCGGACGCAGTCACACACGACAAGATTTTACTGTACGACTTGACGAATTCTGACGTAAGCATTTTCACACCTGTTAGGATGAAAGGGGGTTCCTTTCGTTGTGGCAGAATGTACAAAAAAATAAAACAAAAAGAATAGGGTAAAGATATTGGCTTAGTATATAAAACAGCCTGGAATTTCTGTTCTTTTGTATTTCTATTTATGCATTCCGAAATTGCAATATAGGTCTAGTTCTGTGGCGGTGAAGGAATTTCTCTGGCAGTGATTGTTCGTGCTAGCACATATGCGGTTTTACCGTCTTAATACATCATGTTTGTAGTGCCAAGTAAATATGCTATTATTAATGTTCCATATATTGTTGCTTTTTTATAAATATGACCGTTCAAAAAACACATTCAGTGGGCCTATTTATTTATTTGTAAATGCAGAATGAGAAGCAATGAGGTAAAACGCAAGCTAACGTTACACGTCTTTCCCTTTATAATTAAATTATTAAGACAACACATCTATAGCCAAATATTATTTTGTAAAACGAAAATAATTTAATTTAATATAAAGCACATTGTCTAGGCTTGTTATGTGCAAATGTTCGGTCAATGCGGTGTCTTGAAGTAAAAGTGAGACCGCAGCATTTATGCTCCTGTAACTGCACAAAATAAATGCCATACAGAAGGCATTGCATATTAATATAGTGCATTTTCACAGTAGGCCTATATGTAAATTAATACATAGCAATACAAATATAGTATGAAAACAAATTAATCATTATTTAAATAAAGTTTCAGAGATAGCCTACATTTTTAGTCATTTAAATGTTCTCATCATTTCAAAACAAGCTAAGGCTACCATATAACTTACACTGGGCTATATCTTTTGTTCCATTGGTCGAAAATATGTAAAAGAATATATATGTGGGTAAAAATACCGAACAAGCTCAGTTGTTAAAGCAGAAGCTCCATAATAAGATGGGAAACATCGTCTCCGCATATGATCATCATGTTTATGTACTCTCTCAATAAATGCATATCTTAGCCTATTAAACATGGACATTCCGTTGCTTTTTTCTGTCGCGACAGCCCTTTTAATATCCAATCATTTATGAAACTACAGCAACTTTGGCACAGCTTGGATTACACAAAAATTGCGACATTCTTTGTACATCCTGTACTATTTAAACCAGTGGTCTCTACACGGAGTCTTATAATTTTTAAATGTATTTATTACATAATTTAGTTGGCTTATTTTATGTTTACATTGTAAATAATGATAAAACATATTAACAAGTCAAGAGAAATCAACAAGTAAAACAAAAAAGTTTTAATATCAAAAAGCCTCGTTTAATGCATTGTGGTAGCACTTATCAGAACAGCGGTATAGCCTAAAACAACTACACTCTCTCCTGTTTCCACACACATCCAAAGCTGTGACCCGACATCACAAAAACACATGACAGGTTTTTTTCAGATCAAGAGGTTGTCACTGAAAGGACCTGTACATATTTGTCATGATGTCCGGTCACCGGAGTGTGTATGTGCGCGAAACATAGCCAGCTATAGAGTAGTCATCAATATTTGAGGTAGCAGTGCTACATTTGTCTTTCTTCTTCTGCGTTTTGTACATTCTGATTGGTCAACTTCAAGTGCTTTGCCAGATCGTCTCGTACACCCGCACCAACACTACGAATTTATACCGACAGCTCCCGAACTTTTTTGACATGTTTAAAAATTATCGGGAGGTCGTAAGGTGCTCGTAACCTGCTCGGCTCGGCTCGTAATTCCTCTCACACGGTGCGAGCCGCGACCATACGAGCATGAACGATTTTCTCCCGAGGAAAAAAAATCGCATGCGAGCCCCTACGACAGCAAAAATCGCACCGTGTACGCCCGCCTTTAGCCCCATTCATTCAATGGTACCAATCAGAGATAAAGTTAGAAGTGACCAAACACATCAACGTTTTTCCTATTTAAGATGAGTAGTTATATGAGCAAGTTTGGTGGTACAAAATAAAACGTAGCGCTTTTCTAAGCGGATTTAAAAGAGGAACTATATTTTATGGCGTAATAGCAATTTTATGAGTACTTCGACTCGCCTGAAAAGTCCGCTCCCCTTCTCCCTCTCATAATGGGAGAGGGAGGGTGTTACTGCGCCGAGTCGAAGTACTCCCAAAAGTGCTATTCCGCATTAAAATATAGTTCCTCTTTTAAATCCGCTTAGAAAAGCGCTACATTTTATTGTGTACCACCAAACTAGCTTGTATAACTACTCGTCTTAAATAGGAAAAACATTGATGTGTTTGGTCACTTCTAACTTTATCTCTGATTGGTACCATTGAATGAATGGGGCTAAGCTAAATGCTATCGAAGTGTCGCAGCGCGCTCCAGCGCTTACGTGCACGCACACAGATGATAGAGGGATGTATCAACTCTTCTTAGTTAAGGTAATAACATAGTTTAATATTGAAAATGAGTAGACTATTCCTTTAAGACAGCCTACGCAAGCGCTGCATTTAAACAGTTGCATCTAATTCAAATTAAAAAAGTAAGCCCCTCCCACCCTGTGAAACCGGTATCATCGGGGTTGTCACGCACCGATTAACCGGTGGGAAAATTCTGTCACCGCAGCAACCCTATGGCCGAGAGGGGTCACAACACATGCATTGCAAATGCCACAGCACCTCCAGATTTGGAAACAACAGTGTCATAAAAGTGGCCTATTATTTTCATATATGCCATATGCAATTTCGACATGCAATGCAAACTGCACAGTAGTAGAGTAGAGCTGGGCCATAAATTGACTGCAATACTCATGCGTATCTTATCAGTAAAGCTGGTTTCATGATTAGTAATAAGTCGCCATCACCTGCTTTCAAATGCAGCAGCATTTACTACACAGAGCCGTATTTTACTGAGAAGCTAGGCAAAATCGTGTTCGTAATTGTGAAATTTCACCTCTTATAATGCATGAGATTTTGCCGAGCTTCTCTGTGAAATACGGCTCTGTGTAGTAAATGCTGCTCCACCTGAAAGCAGGTGATGGTGATTTACTATTAATCTCGGAGCCAGCTTTACTGATGAAATGCACATGAGAATCGCAGTCGATTTCTCGCCCAGCCCTACTGCTCAGTACAATGTGTAATGCATAGGTTATGCTTATTGGAAATTTAAGTTAAAAGGACCTCTGGCTAGTTTAACAAATTAGCCTTTTTGGGTTAGCCCTAACGTTTTGCCCCACAAACGTGATAGAAGAACACTCCAATGTTTTCGTTGTAGCGATATTTTAAGAAATGTTTACCCATAATGCATTCTGGACTGATGTAGATGGCTCCAAGCGCTGCTACAAACGCAAGGCAAATAAACAATAACGTTATCAAGATAAGCTATTACCTCAGTTAGCGAGTGAAATATACCTTCCTCTGTGTTTACGGCATGTTGAGGCTCAAATTGGAAAGGCTTGAATGGCAGAAATTTCGCTCGCTAATTGAGGTAATCGCTTTACTTGATAATGTTATAGTTTATTTGCCTTTTGTTTGTAGCGGCGCTTGGACCGGTCTACGTCACGGTCCATAATGCATTATGGGTCAAACAAACAATGGTGACTTACTAGTAAAAAGCTTGTCTTAAAATATCTCGCTACAACAAAAACATTGGAGGTGTTGTTCTATCACGTTTTTGAAACAAATGGTAGGGCTAACTCAATAAGGCTAATGTGTCAAACTAGCCGGAGGGTACATTTCATAAGCTTCCATTAGGGTAGGATGTTTTGTTAGCAGCAAGCATAAAAGAATCCGTCATATGACCCACTCCCCCACCATCCTCGCATACCCTTCTCACCTTTTTTTAACCCTTGACCAGTTTGCATGCTTGTTTAATGGTACACATCTTCAGGTGTTAATGAGAGGGTTCTACTAATCTCACAAATGACCAGTGTAAGAGTGAAATTATTATGTACAAAAATGTCAACTGTCCTCTGGGACAACAGCAAAGCCTTGTTAGAATTGTAGGTATTTTTTCTTCTCATATGTTGTTTCTAGGGATGCAGCGATTATAGATTTTGATGGTACGGTTATAGTCTGATAAATAATCACGGTTGTACGGTTATTACGGTTATTAAGGATTCATTTATTTCACAACATTAATGTATAAAATCACATGAGTACATTTTTAATCAATTGCTACATTTTTCTGTATTTTCAGTTTGTGTATTTTTTCTACAATTCTTGGACAAATGATAATAATAATAACTTAGCTGGCTTTGACTTAAACAGTATAGGTGCCTTTAAAACCTGTAGGCTATTCATTTTAACTTCTTACACCCTGAAGCTATTTTGGGGATTTTCGCCTGGATTTGGCCTACCCAATTTCAAAAGCATCCCATACCCACATGCAGAGGTTTACATACAAAAGTTTGGTATCATTTTACAGGTAACCCTTTGAAATTACATAAAACACTGTTAAAAGTGCTCAACATGGTTGTATGTGATATCAGTCCTCTAATAAACACAAAAATAAATAGGCGCTTTTTGATGTTTTTTTCTAAAGTTTTTATTTGAAAGTATATAACTCTGGCCCTGGGTATCTCAGGTCCCTGCAGAGAGTTTTGTTTGATTCCAGCAATTGTCAGCTTACAGAGGAAAAAGGAATTTTTTCTCTATCATAATGTATGCAAAAGTTATTTTACTCCAACTGAAGGGAGGAATAATACGCTTATGGTGTACAATTTCTGCCAAAAAACATTTGAAGTGCTCCCATAACCACATACAGTGGAATAAATGCAATTTCTTTATATCATTTTAAAGAAAACCCTTTGAAGTTACATAAAAAGCTGCTGTTTGTGACAAATATTGTTATTTATGTTGTTTTTCCTATGATGAAACACCAAATTTTATTTTTTATGTTGTAAACACTGTCTTTGATAGTGTATAACTCTGGTTCTGTGTGCTCTAGCAGACTGCAGACAGTTCTGGTTGTTAGCAGGAGCAGACAGTAAACACCCAAAAAAAGAATGAACTCTTTAGCATGTCGCATTCAAAAGATATTCTTATTTTACTGAAGGGTGCGAAAATACATTTTTCATATAAATATTAATTTTTTGTTTTGCACATATAATAAATAGCAAGGGATTATATATGCAAACAACCAAAGAAAATGCTGTGAATGGACTCATTGTTTAGAGTAGGACCTAAAATAAAAGATGGTGTATCATTTGTGGCTATCTGTGCTATCTGAGGCAGATCACACTCAAGTTTCACATATGTTTACAAAAGACCATTTTTTACCTTTTTATTCATTCGATGATTGTTGGATATGTGTTGATATTAGAACAAAAATAACACTGTAGCCTTATTCCTGAGAGTGAGAGCTGTCATTTGATATAAGACTTGCCCAGGTTTGTCATACTTGAAAAATATGAAATATGTAAATATTAAATGATATAATAAAATATTGGGGGGGTGATAGTGTAAATTAAGTGTAAATAACTTTCTTACAGTAAAAGATGTGTCAAAGTGATGCATATCTGCAGAAAGTAGAGACTCTAAGCTTTCAAACAGTATCTCATATGTGTTACTGGGGTCCATGACGGAGCATCAAAGATTAAAAGAATATTTTATATTAAGTCAAAATACGAAATTCTGGACCCGGGACAGGGTCCTCAGGGTTGAAGAGGTTAATGATCTTTTGAATAAATGTAATTTTACATTTGGACTGAATAAAGTTATATTATTTTGGTTTGTTTGAAGTATTGAAGTAAAATATGCAGTAAAAATGATAAGAGCCTCTCAAAACGAATAATAACACAGGGTCATCCTGGGCCAGGTACTGCCAGTCATTTTGACAAGTGTAGCTTAATATTACACAAAAATCAAATATAAATATTAGGGGTGGCAAGATTAACGTGTTAACTCATGCTATTCATTAATTAATCATTAACGCGTTAAAATAATTCAACGTAATGAAATGCAGTCAGACCACCAGGAGCCCCGCCCGGGTTTGATCGCGAGCAGGAGGTTTTTAATGCTGTACAGAGTAGACCGATTGAAGTGTGGCTCTTTCATGTACGGATGCAGGTGCGCGCGCACACACCCACCCACCCACACACACACATACACACACACACACACACTCACACACAAACCAGATGCACGAACAACCAAGAGACGCGTCACGCGCACATATTCTTTTGAACGCGGAGCTTTGTCATACAATGCACAAACCAGATGCACGAACAACCAAGAGACGCGTCACGCGCACATACTCTTTTGAACGCGGAGCTTTGTCATACAATGCATCATGACGCATGCGCCTCTTGGTGCTTCGTGGATCTGGTTTGTGCTTGCGTGCGTGAAACAAAAACACGCGGTGTAGCGAAGGCTTTACGGTTACTTAACCGTGACGTTTTAAAGCGCGATTAATATTGAAACTGGTTAATCGCTGCATCCCTAGTTGTTTCCCTGTTGAATATGGCTTATCCATTTTACAGAACTGTCAATAGAGTGCAAGGTTTGTGTTATCACATTGTAGAATAGCTAACTGTTGTCATCAGCTAATGCCTCTTCAGATGTAAACATGAGCAGATGTGAGATACCCTCAATTGGTCCTGATCAGGACTACCTATCAACCTTCTTTCTAAAGTGGCTGCTTTGTGTTTTCTACCTAAATGCAAGGTTGTATATCAATGTAGAATTGTGTAATAATATCTCATGTAATTGTGTTTTTAGGACTGTGATGAACCTGAACTGGCCAACACCTCCATTGAGATCCTAACAGTAATCCCTGAAGGTACCCCACCTCAAGGAACACACCAACATTTTGGGTTTTTAGCTTATTCACTGTATTCCCCAGAGTTAGATAAGTCCATACATACCATTTTCATCTCTGTGCGTCCTGTAACTTTGTCTGACGCACCCACCGCTAGCTTAGCTTAGCACAAAGATTGTAATGGCTTCAGCTAGCATACTGCTCCCTATAAGTGACAAAATAACGCAAACATTTTCCTATTTATATGTTGTGATTTGTATAGTCACAGCGTGTACAAATAACAAGGTCATATGAGACACAGCCATCTTCTAACAGTATACATACAGGGAACTATATTCTCAGAAGACAAAGCACTGCTACTTGGGTGGAGTGATTTGCTCGCAGCACCAGAGAAGCCCCCTGGTGAGGAGAGAGTTGTGCTAATCACTCCGCCCAAGTATCAGTGCTTCATCTGAGAATATAGTTTCCTGTATGTATACTGTTAAAAGATGTCTGTCTCATATGACCTTGTTATTTGTACACACTGTGACTATACAAATCGCAACATATAAATAGGAAAATGTTCGCGTTAATTTGTCACTTATTTGGAGCAGTATGCTAGCTGGAGCCATTTACTTCCAGTCTTTTTGCTAAGCCAAGCTAGCGGTGGGTACGTCAGACAGAGTTACAGGACGCACAGAGATGAAAAAGGTATGTATGGACTTATCTAACTCTGGGGGATACGGTGAATAAGGTAAAAACCCAAAATGTCTGCGTGTTCCTTTAAGGCCCAAAATTCAATCACTCAAAAATCTACTGTGCAGTGAGTAGTGAAGTTCTTTGTTTTACACACACACACACACACACACACACACACACACACACACGCACACACACACACACACACACACACACACACACACTTACATTTATGGTGTATCTACATTATTGATGGAAATATATATTTTTTTGTCATTTGGTCTTGGTTTTGTGTAATGGTGAATGTGTGATTTGTTGGGTTTTTATGTCTTTTTTCAAAATTCAAATTCTCTCTTATTGGATGTGCAGTTCACTGTATTGTTCTGTTTCAATCAAATAAAGTGTTTCATTGATTCATTCAAACTGTTGTCTCTCTTTGTTTCAACAACTTAAAACTTTTGAGTAAAGTTTACTTGAATATTTTAAGGCAATCGGTTTCCTAAGATTTCCTTAGTATTGTGAACACTTAGCCTTGTAAGGATAACTTGCCTTAATGAGTACTGCTAACTGAACTCAGTTGTCTGAACTGACATTTCCTTAGTGACGGGAGCTAATGATTTTTAAGTTCACTTTACTACCATGACATGAGTTGTCTGGACTAAAAATTTTTTTGTCATCATAACTAATGATTTTGCGTTAACTGTACTCAAGTGTACTACCATGATATGAGTTGTCCTTACACATTTCTTCTCAGCTACAACAACTTAAAAATTGATTGTCAACTTTACTTTAAAAATTTGAGGCAATCGGTTTCCTAAGTTTTTTTAAGTAAAGTCAACAAATTACATTTTACAGTGTACAAATATTCGATTATTATATTATTGTAAAATGCCCATCTCTACTGTGAATGTAACCTACTAATAAAACTTTCATATGACTTTTTCATTTACACTATTTTAATATAAAGACTGTAACAGAGAACTTGTACAGATGTCTCTCTATGTGAACATGTGCTGTATAATAATGAAGATAACATTTACTAAACACAATCACAAGAATAATTTATCATCTCTTTAACAAAACACATCATCATATAAAAGCTATAATCACATGTTTCACAGTGTTTTATACCTGACAGCAGGAGATGTGAATTCATTCTTAAAGTTCCTTGGCGGATTCATAGACCGATGACTCTTCATAGACACACAACTGAACTCTGGATCTGATCTCTTTCTCTTCTGATAAACTGATCTATAACACACAACAATAATCCAGTTAAACAATTTAACTTCTTACACCCTGAAGCTATTTTGGGGATTTTCGCCTGGATTTGGCCTACCCAATTTCAAAAGCATCCCATACCCACATGCAGAGGTTTACATACAAAAGTTTGGTATCATTTTACAGGCAACCCTTTGAAATTACATAAAACACTGTTAAAAGTGGTAAACATGGTTGTATGTGATATCAGTTCTCTAATAAACACAAAAATAAATAGGCGCTTTTTGATGTTTTTTTCTAAAGTTTTTATTTGAAAGTATATAACTCTGGCCCTGGGTATCTCAGGTCCCTGCAGACAGTTTTGTTTGATTCCAGCAATTGTCAGCTTACAGAGGAAAAAGGAATTTTTTCTCTATCATAATCTATGCAAAAGTTATTTTACTCCAACTGAAGGGAGGAATAATACCCTTTTTGTATACAATTTCTGCCTAAGAACATTTGAAGTGTCCCCATAACCACATACAGTGGAATAAATGCAATTTCTTTATATCATTTTAAAGAAAACCCTTTGAAGTTACATAAAAAGCTGCTGTTTGTGACAAATATCGTTATTTATGTTGTTTTTCATATGATGAAACACCAAATTTTCTTTTTTATGTTGTAAACACTGTCTTTGATAGTGTATAACTCTGGTTCTGTGTGCTCTAGCAGACTGCAGACAGTTCTGGTTGTTAGCAGCAGCAGACAGTTTACACCCAAAAAAAGAATGAACTCTTTATCATGTCGCATTCAAAAGATATTCTTATTTTACTGAAGGGTGCGGAAATACATTTTTCATAAAAATATTAATTTTTTGTTTTGCACATATAATAAAAAGCTAGGGATTAATTATGCAAACAACCAAATAAAATGCTGTGAATGGACTCATTGTTTAGAGTAGGACCTAAGATAAAAGATGGTGTATCATTTGTGGCTATATGTGCTATCTGAGGCAGTTCACACTCAAGTTTCACATATGTTTACAAAAGACCATTTTTTACCTTATTATTCATTCGATGATTGTTGGATATGTGTTGATATTAGAACAAAAATAATGCTGTAGCCTTATTCCTGAGAGTGAGAGCTTTCATTTGATATAAGACTTGCCCATGTTTGTCATTTTTGAAAAATATGAAATATGTGAATATTATATGATATCAAAAAATATTGGGGGGGTGATAGTGTAAATTAAGTGTAAATAACTTTCTTACAGTAAAAGATGTGTCAAAGTGATGCATATCTGCAGAAAGTAGAGACTCTAAGCTTTCAAACAGTATCTCATATGTGTTACTGGGGTCCATAACGGAGTATCAAAGATTAAAAGAATATTTTATATTAAGTCAAAATACGAAATTCTGGACCCGGGACAGGGTCCTCAGGGTTGAAGAGGTTAACAGAGAACTTGTACAGATGTGTCTCTCTGTGTCAACATGTGCTGTATAATAATGAAGATAACATTTACTAACCACAATCACAAGAATCATTTATCATCTCTTTAACAAAACACATCATCATATAAAAGCTATAATCACATGTTTCACAGTGTTTTATACCTGACAGCAGGAGATGTGAATTCATTCTTAAAGTTCCATGGTGGATTCATAGACCGATCACTCTTCATAGACACACAACTGAACTCTGGATCTGATCTCTTTCTCTTCTGATAAACTGATCTATAACACACAACAATAATCCAGTTAAACAATTTAACAGAGAACTTGTACAGATGTGTCTCTCTGTGTCAACATGTGCTGTATAATAATGAAGATAACATTTACTAACCACAATCACAAGAATAATTTATCATCTCTTTAACCAAACACATCATCATATAAAAGCTATAATCACATGTTTCACAGTGTTTTATACCTGACAGCAGGAGATGTGAATTCATTCTTAAAGTTCCTTGGCGGATTCATAGACCAATCACTCTTCATAGACACACAACTGATCTCTGGATCTGATCTCTTCTGATGATCTGAACTATAACACACAACAATAATCCAGTTAAACAATTTAACAGAGAACTTAAACAGATGTGTCTCTATATGAACATGTGCTGTATAATAATGAAGATAACATTTACTAAACACAATCACAAGAATAATTTATCATCTCTTTAACAAAACACATCATCATATAAAAGCTATAATCACATGTTTCACAGTGTTTTATACCTGACAGCAGGAGATGTTGATTCATTCTTAAAGTGCATTGGATGATTCATAGACTGATCACTCTTCATAGACACACTGCTGAACTCTGAATCTGATCTCTTTCTCTTCTGATGATCTGATCTATAACACACCACAATAATCCAGTTAAACAATTTAACAGAGAACTTGTACAGATGTGTCTCTCTATGTGAACATGTGCTGTATAATAATGAAGATAACATTTACTAAACACAATCACAAGAATAATTTATCATCTCTTTAACAAAACACATCATCATATAAAAGCTACAACAGGGCTCTAGACTAACTTTTTTGCAAAAGTTAGTTGTACCCAAATTTTTGACTGCATCATATTTAAAGTTCATCCAAACCTGTCATCATTTTCTCTCTCTCACATTGTTATAAACATGTATAAATGTCTTTGTTCTGATGAACACGAGTCACGACTGAAGATATTTTGAGCAAAGTTTGACAAAGATGACGCAGCCACACCACAAATCGCGCAGTAAGTAGAACAGCAGGAGATGTCAAACCTAAATTCAAGGCTTTTTAAGACCTTTTAATACCACTTCAAATTAAATTTAATACCTACGTCGCACCCATTCGGGTAGAATAAATCATTTTAAATAACGTAATATACCTCAAATAATTACTATTTACAAGTGTTTGAAGATTCATGACAACATGCCTCTGAAAGGCTGAGTCCAAGGCCCAAACGGCCTAACCCTTCTCTTTACCCAACAATCAAATAGATTTAATAGATTTAAATGTACATTTATTGTAAATTTGAAAATCTCTCAATCAGGGATGGGCAACTGGAGGGCCAGGGGCTACATGCGCCCTTCCTCTTTATCTTGTGTATCGTTTTAATATGACCATTATGTTGGAGAAGATAATTTATGTTAAAACAATAGCCTTGTTTGATCCATGAAATAAGCCGCAAACCAAACAATAACACCATTTTTAAGGTATTACACTTTTTTTGCTGTTTAATATAGTTAAGATAATAACAACATCTAATAACACTCATCAGTAATGTGCAGCTGCGAGTGCATAGAGAGAGTCGAGCGAGCGCTCATCCCAGCCTTTACTTTATCATCCCAGCCTTTTTACTTAACTTTTTACTTTGCTCGCGTGACTGCATTTGTGCGCTTTGAACAGAGGTGCCCTCTCGGGAGGACGTTTTTCAGCGCGCGAATAATGTTTTGTGAACACGCGAGAATGCTATTCCTTGCTAAGATGCTTTTCCGAACATGGATAGTTTTCTGCGCTCGAATCTATCGCTCGTGGGTGGATTTTGTGCACGCGAGTTTTGTGTCTGAATTAACAGCAGAGGTGGAAAGTAACGAATTACATTTACTCACGTTACTGTAATTGAGTAGTTTTTTTGTGTACTTTTACTTTTTTGAGTGGTTTTTTAAATCTGTACTATTACTTTTACTTAAGTAGGTTTTGTGTAAAGTTGGGATGCTCCGATCAGGGTTTTTGCAGGCCGATACCGATCACCGATTTGTTGTCTTCGTGATCGGCCGATACCAATGCCGATACCGATTTTTCAAGCTGATATGCAAGCTTTTTGATGACTGTTACTGTTAACATTTTTTCTAGATAAAGTAATAACACAGATGTTGCCTTTGTTATATTACTTGCAGTAATTAGGTTTATTATTGTTTTAATAGAGAATCAAAAAATTAGCACAACAAATATTTCTTCTGCAAAGAGAAATTGAATATGCCTTTAAAAAGTCTTATGTCTGTTAAAAGTGATAAAAATAAAACACTTCAAAGTCTAAACTGTATGAATTAAACATACACGCATTCGTATGAAGTATAACAGTTCTTTAGTGAAGAGCAGAAAGTGATTTTATTGAGAGATGAATTAAGATACTGTAGCTTTAAGACGTGAGAGAGATCACTCTGTTCACGTGCACTGATGACTGAGGCTTCTGTGTGTGCATGCGCCGGATGTACACGGACAAGAGCAGCTGTGAGGAAAATGAAAGTTTAAACGCTCAAACTTTAAAACGCATGCAAATAATAAACTTTTGGCATGAGGATGCAATTATCCGCGATAGATGTGTGTTGTATACGCTGTTTGATGGGAATGTGAAGACGCATCGCGCTGTTGATCAGATCGCGTCCTCATAGAAAATACGCTTATCTCTGCAAACGCAAAGAGAGAAATGCAAATCTTCATGTCACACACGAGCGATGGGTTATAAAAATGCTCGCATTGCGTAAAAATGGTCTCTAACTGCAGCCGCATTCAGGAGCCCTATGTTGACAAAGGTAAACAGAAAGATCGGTTTATGAGATCGGCAAATTTAGCGAGGACCGATCGAGTCATTTAATGACGTAATCGGCCGATACCGATCGGCGGCCGATCGATCGGAGCATCCCTAGTTTAAAGTATTGAACTTGTGATAAAGACGCGCCAAGGATGATTGATGGGCGGGGGAACGCACAAAAAGAACCATGGAGACGGACGAGACAGGCGCGCGCTAATGCAGACCCGCCTCAGTTAAAATCTTATGAAAGAAACCCCTGGCCATATTTAAGCGACCACTTTCCATTGACGTGAAGCGAGTGTTTCTTTCATATGAAAGGTAGGATTCATGCTCTTGAGTACGAAACGACCGGGTTTTTACAGCTCATTTGCACGACGCGTTTTTAATACCATGCGCATTATCTTCCGAGGTCTAGCAGCTTCGCGTCAAGTCAAACACAACTTCAGAACATCCTCGAGAATGCGCAGGTCATTAGACATTGGAGAGAGAGAGAGAGAGAGAGAGAGAGAGAGAGAGAGAGAGAGAGAGAGAGAGAGAGAGAGAGAGAGAAAGAAGAATAAAGGTCTGACATCATGTACCCAGGTCAGGAAAGCTAGAAGACAATAAAACGTGTCAAAAATATATAGCCATGGCACTCATCTCATTATATGCCAGCTGCTGACCACCTTCAAAAGTGCATAACTCACATGTAAAATCATTAAACAATTCCATAAATGTTTCTTAGTTAAAAAAAGCTTTTTATTTTATTAACTTTTGGTTATTGCACTTTAATTGTAAAGATGTTCCTACAATTAAAAACAACTAGTTTGAGATTTATATTCCCTTGTCATTTTTTAACTATACTAGAATCCTCCACCTCTCCCCGCTTTAAAAAAAAAGTAACTTTTACTCCAGTGTTTCCCATATATTCATTTATTTGTGGCGGGCCGCCACAGAATCAACACTGGCCGCCACAAATAGATTTTTCATGATTCCCATTTACATTTTAATTTTACTATTTAAAACGGCTTAATTCATTGCAGCAAGCGCTCAGCGCGCCTCCATCCTCCCTCTCTCGTTGTGTGCAGCGCAACAGCACGCGCCCTCGGCTCCCTCCCCTCTCTTTGCTGAGCCTGCACGCCTCTCTCACATAACAGTGAAAAGTATTTAACTCCGTGTACTTTCTCTTTTTCGCGTAAACGTCAACAGTCACGGATGTTACTGACAGAGAAGTCGGTGGCTGATTAAGTTAATCTTGAGAGTGACTTAACAAAAGGTTAGCATAGTGTTTACCACATATACCCGTTCTGATGTGAGTCTGTGTCCGAGCTCTCTCCCTACCTATTATGCGGCATGCCCATGCACGTGTTCTGTAGTAACAGCAACTGTGTATTCTCTCATATTTCTGAATTTGCAACAAATTGTCTGCGCTATACAATAAAATACCACTCGTATTTCCAATAAAAATGCGCTCATAACACAACAACACTGATGAGAAGAGCAACACCAGTACAGCCTCAATGTAAACGTATGATGATTTTTTTTTCAGATAAGGTCGCGTTTTTAGCAGCAGTTTAAGAAAGAGCTGATTGGATTAAACAAAGAGTTACTGAGTCTTGGGTCGTTACTGGGTCCTGTTTAGTCACTATTTTATAGACAACAGAACAGAAACTATATAAAAATAGCATCTTAGTTGTGTTAAAATGCAATATAATGTGACTGATCAAAGAGTAAAACACGACGCAATGACGTCACATATATGCTAATCAGCATGTGACGCCATCGCCGCCACAGTATCTCAAAATCCTGTTGGAAACACTGTACTCTGAGTAAAGTTAAAATGATTTACTTTTTACTTTTACTTGAGTAGATTTTTAGACCAGTAACTTTACTTTTACTTGAGTACAATATTTTATTACTTTTTCCACCTCTTATGCAGCATATAAATCTATTGATCATTTGAAAAATAAAGACCTCCGTGAAAAATTCAAGACTTTGAGGTGAAATTCAATACCTTTTAAGGCCTTAATATGGGAAAATGAAATTCAATACTTTTTCAAGACTTTTAAGACTCCGCGGGTACCCTGTAGAAACCTTTAACAATCTTCAGAAAGAGCGTGAACAGAAATAAGCACAGGGTCGTGATTGGACAAATATCTTATCATTTAATGTGAAACTTGGTGAGTGTCGGCAGATTGATAGCTGAGCGGTCAGCAGTGTTTGAGCACTCATAAGGACTGTGCTTATATTTAAATTTAGAATTACCTCATAATTTGATGATATGAGTGCAGTGATTCCAAAGGGATGTTCAAAAAGTCAATAATATGTTAAATCAAAACCTTAACTCTTTCACCGCCAGCGTTTTTAAAAAAAGTTGCCAGCCAGCGCCAGCGTTTTTCATGATTTTCACCAAAGTTTAATGCCTTCCAGAAAATGTTCTTCTTTAAATATATAAACATACAATATACCAAATGAAAGAATAGACCCTCTGGTTTCAAACAAAAAAACCCGTTTCTTCCTACCTTCAGTGGTTCTTTTGTAATCAGCTTTTGAATATGGGTAGGTTTTTGCAAAAACACCATATTTTGAGCAAAAAGCAGAGATAATTCCATTTTTATGACGGACTTTTCATAGAGATCCCATTCAGAGTGATCTTTAAAACAGACACGGACATGCAGCCGCTTGCCATAGGGCAATACTTCCGGTTTTAAAAAGTTGCGGAAGGGCGCCACCTGGTGGATAATAGCGGTATTGCGGAAAGACGGAAAATCTCGTCATTGGCGGGGAAGCGTTTTCTCTTAATTGACGAGATATCTCGTCAATGGCGGGGAAAGAGTTAATGTCTTTTTTTTTTAATCCTGCCCTCCGTAAACCCGCGCCAGTGATACGCAAGATGAGGTTGCACCTTAAATTACCTTAAATTATGGTCATGCAGATAAAAGTAAAACAACATTCAAAACTGTAAATGGTGTACTTTTATGTTTACACTCACAATAAAAAAAAACATTGTACTTTTAAAATAAAATAAAAAAATTTGTTTTGTGCTGCATCGGTTTTGAAGCATGTCACAAAAAATAACAAACTCAAATAAGCTAGGCTACTTTTAAACTGTTTTGTTAATTTGCTAATTATTTAAGTGAAACACATTTTGTGTAGGCTTTTTTATTTCATTATTTTTCACTAAAGAGAGACTTAATCATCATGTTCTATAGATTTTAATGCTATTTGTGCATGAAACTTAACCCTTGGGGAAAATTAGGATGGGGAATTATTTATAAATGAGTGAACAAAGCGAATCATGGATTAATTTATTTCTCTATTTAAGAGTCTGGCAGGGCAGTAATCGGGATACAGCAAACACCAAAAAGTTTAGAATAAGGGGTAGTATAGGATTATAATAAAAACAGCGGTCCTGGCTTTTTTCTATAAATTGGGCGCACGCGACATCACTGCTGTACACCAGGTTTACATAAGAACTGGCTCACCCTAGATTGTATATGGCTCATTACCTGGGCTGATATGACAGGAGGTTGATTGGTCAGTGTCTGAGCATTGGTTATGGTCTTCAGACAGGTCAGTCCTTAACTTAATCTTCTAAACAAAAAAGTTGTCAATCGTTCTTTTTATCTTCTCTCATCATCCGCGGCTACATCCACTTTGTTTATCTGACAGGCCTGGGCTACTGACCTCTGTCTGACTACAGCACACACGCATTATTCAAACGTACACACAAATACAGTAATATCTGGACTACAACCAATCAAAGGGAGGGGTCCGCCTTTATCTCTGATTGGTTTAGACCACAACATGGGCCTAATGTGTGTCTGTTGTTGAACCACAGAGACTTGCAGAGTTGCGGAGACTCTTTTTCCTTTGAATGGCTGGTTGCACCGAAGTCACACTATTGAGTAATTAGGTCGCATTCTAGGTCCGTGTACCTTCGGATAATTCGTTTATTCGTTTCTGTCTTCAAAACGGAAAAACAAATAAACAGTTCATTTATTACATATTCCACTATACTGGTGAACATAAAACACCAGTTTTGGGTTTGTTTGTGTCAGAATGTGATCTAATGCATCAAATAAATTTACAATAAAACCAAAACGAAAAATCTAGCATTTTATGATCAAAGTTCGTTTTTGTCCACCCGAAGTTCTCTTGTTCTGAGCGCTTGTGAACAGTAGCATTATAAATATTAACATTAAAAAGCAACTTCATCACTTAAGGAAGAGACGGACACATAAAGCTACCTGCTGTGCTGGGGCGGGAGGGTGACGCATACCTGTACAAGCGATCAACATTATTGTACTATAATAATAATAATATACTATATAATAGGCATATACTATAATAATAAATAATACACAAGCTTGAAGACAAATTTATAGGCGTTAAGTTGAACAGACCCATAGGCTTCTTTACACTTAAATCAATTTAATACCTTAGCAGACATATGCCAATGAAATCATTTTAATAAGATTGTGCATATGACAGAGCAATGCTCTCCTGTAAATCTTATTCGCTTATACAGTCCGACTTTTAGGGCCCTATTTTAACGATCTAAGCGCATTGTCTAAAGCGCACAGCGCAACGTCTAAATGGGCGTGTCCGAATCCACTTTTGCTAATTTAACGACGGGAAAAATGGTTTGTGCGCCGAGCGCATGGTCGAAAAGGGTTGGTCCTATTGTAATGGGAGTATTTTGGGCGTAACGTGCAGTAAACCAATGAGAGACTCAGCTCTCATCCCCTTTAAAGGCAAGTTGCGCTGGCGCTATGTCTTATCCCTATTTAGATGACCGACTTTGTAAACTGAAAAACTAAGCGGAGGAAGAAGATCCCCAGTTTAAGATTAATGTTAAATAATTGTGTTGTTTTTCACTTGTATTGAAATTGTTATTTTTTTATTAAAGACTTTTAAAACCCGTTTTCTTTTAGTCATGGAAGTAAAAAAGCAGGCTTTTAATTGCTTTAAATGTATGGCTATCCAATATCATCAAAACATAATTTACAAGTATGTAAGATAAGGTTTGTACTCTAAAAATACTTTATTTGTAACAAACAGGAGATAAAGAATTTACAAACGGCTCTCCTCACATTTCAGCACTTTGGACAGCGTTTTTAGCAAAGAGTTTTTTTTAAGCATTACTTAAAAATGTTTCTCATCTCACCATATCCGCAGGTACAGAGTCATCATATACAATAAATCCGTGAGGTAGCATTAAAAAACATTTAAAAACAGATGCATTTGTTTAAAGCAAAGCATTTATTTACTTACCAGGCTGCAGGTGAAGCAGCTCTTTGCGCCTTTTACGTCTCATAATTAGTCCTCATTTATGTCCAAGAGACTCAATAATAATCTTTTACATTCAATCCTTTAATCTTTCATATTTAAAAGCATTTTTGTGCTGCTGCGCATTCATGTACCTTGTGATAAGCAAACCCGCGTTGTCTTCCCGTGTATAGGCGCATTTTACTAATGCGCTCTTTAAACAACATAAAACACATTGCGCCATTGACTTTAGACTTTAGACCAGGTTTTTGTTGGTCAATGGCGTAGTCTATTTTAGTTGCCTCAAAATAGCAACGCGCCAACAATGCACCTGAACACACCTCGTTTTTAGACCAGAACGCCCATGGGCGCAAAAGGGGGCGCAAATGCATTTGCTATTTAAACAACGCGGCGCTAAACGTGAAAATTAGTGTGGAAACTAGCGAAAGACACTTGCGTCGCGCATTGCGCTGCATTGCGCCGGGTGTAAGATAGAGCCCTTAAACTTTTTTCTTGCAATTATTATTTATTCGGATATGGCACGGTGATTAAAAAAAAATGTGTATGCTTTTGCCCAATAGATGTGGCTGCGTTGCGATTTCACTGTTTGCAGCATACCGTGTAAAATGACAATAAGGATTCTTGTGGTGTGGGATTAAATTTAAGAGTATAAATACTGTAGGGGTCGGAACTCTGGTCTTCCCTGACGGGAACGGGCGGTCTGGCCTGTGTTTCCCGAAAAAAATGAACTTAGCACTTAAGAGCGCTTTCTACGAGCTTTAATGAACGTTAGTTATTCTTTCACGTGCATTCCCCAAAAATGCACTTTAACAAGATCGCACAGTGGCCATCCATTTGTCAAGAACTGAAATGTCGCCTATAGATGACTCTTAATTGTAGCACAAGCTTGTTAAAAGTTTAGCCTAATAATCTTCACCCAATGTGCATGTAATAATATTTTTAATACTATTGTTTAATATTTTTCAATGAATTATTGGACGTAGAATTATTGAAGTAGTAACAGATTACAGCCATAATAAGGGCGTGAATTGCACTGTGCTCCTATTTAAGATCTCATTCGCTTACAGTCCGAGTTTTGAATTTTATTTCTTTTATTATTATTATTTATTCGAGGCACACACATACACATCTAAAATAGAGGTCTGCGCTGCATTTTTTTCGTCCCGCACCAAAATTCACTCTGTGTATCACCGCTTAGAATGCTTTTTTTCCAAACTTTTTTCCCTGCGACGTTTGTCACTAATTATTAGCAAAATATGAATGAAGGGAAAACGTAGGTAGTGCTATGTAAAAAATAACTTTTAACTGAACTAGCTTAACCGACATTCAGCCTATAAAGAATGTTCATAGACTGTCTTTTAAGGTGCCCTTGTGGCATCATCGGGATGCAAAGACATATTGCCAGGTTTAAAGGGCATATTTAAAAAAAACATTCATGGTCAACGCAAAATGTAACAGAGAAACAGACATTAAATAGGGCAAAGCATATCACTATATAAACATATCACTAAAAACCATATAAACCTATTTTCTGCCAAACAATCTTGCAGGTGTACATGTGATCAGAATGAAGTGCGGATTCGCCAACGCTAACGCTATCAAAGGATGTCGGGAGTGCGCTATTGTCAGTCAGGGCTGCATTTCCCAAAAGCATCGTAACTTATGTAGCACAGCTCTACCATGATGATGTTTCGCCTTTCATCTATTCTTTAAAATGTAGAAGGCAATACTTGAGGAGACTAACGATTTGCAGAGACATTGTATCATTAAGCTCATATAATTCATTCTTTGATTGTAAAGTTAATAATGACCAAAGGTTGTGCTTAATATAATGTGTACAGTATGCATAGAACAGTGTACATCCGTGCTGGTAAAAAAAAATAAATGTAAAATAAACATTACATAGAAAGGCATAAGATATTAATATATCAATGATATATTACATGCACATTGGGTGAAGATCATTAGGCTAAACTTTTAACAAGTTTGTGCTACAATTAAGAGTCATCTACAGGCGACATTTCAGTTCTTGACAAATGGATAGCCACTGTGCGATCTTGTTTAAGTGCATTTTTGGGGAATGCGCGTGAAAGAATAACTAACGTTCATTAAAGCTTGTAGAAAGCGCTCTTAAGTGCTAAGTTCAATTTTATCGGGAAACACAGGCCAGACCGCTCGTTCCCGTCAGGGAAGACCAGAGTTCCGACCCCTACCGTATTTATACTCTTAAATTTAATCCCACACCACAAGAATCCTTATTGTCATTTTACACGGTATGCTGCAAACCGTGAAATCGCAAAGCAGCCACATCTTTTCTCATGTAGTGGAAGAGGTTTGGGCAGCATTTATTTTTTAGGCAATAGCCTACACATTTTTTATGACCGTGCATGCCATATCCGAATAAATAATAATAGCAGAAAAAAGTTTAAAAGTGGGACTGTATAAGCGAATAAGACTTACAGGAGAGCATGATTGCTCTGTCATATGCACAACCTTTTTAAAATGATTTCATTGGCATATGTCTGCTAACGTATTAAATTGATTTAAGTGTGAAGAAGCCTATAGGGGCTGTTCTACAAGTTAACGCCTATAAATTTGTCTTCAACCTTGTGTATTATTTATTATTATATGCCCATTATATAGTATATTATTATTATAGTATAATAATGTTGTTTACGCGTGTATGCTACTGGCTGCTACACCCTCACGCTCCAGCACAGCAGGTAGCTTTATGTGTCCGTCGCTTTCTAAAGTGATGTACTGCGATGCGACCACGTGTTCCCCTTAAGATGCTATTTAATATTTATAATACATCAGAACAAGTGAACTACCGGTGGCAAAAACGAACTTTGATCATAAAATGCTTGATTTTTCGTTTTGGTTTTATTGTACATTTATTTAATGCATTAGATCACATTCTGACAAAAACAAACCCAAAACTGGTGTTTTATGTTCACGAGTATAGTGGAATATGTAATAAATTAACTGTTTATTTGTTTTTCCGTTTTGAAGACAGAAACGAATAAACGAATTATCCGAAGGTACACGGACCATTCTAGAGCCCTGTATAATCACATGTTGTGTTTTTATACCCGATAGCAGGAGATGTGAATCCATTATTAAAGTACAATGCTGGATTCATAGACACATCACTCTTTATAAACACACAACTGAACTCTGGATCTGATCTCTTCTGATAAACTGAACTATAACACACAACAGATTTAATACTTTAAATTACATTAATAATATTTTTCAAGATGATCATAATTAAAAACAACACTTAAATATTTTCCTATAATATAATTGTTGTGTAATAAAGTGTTTCTATAAAGTACCTGCATCCTGGAGAAAAATCTTCATGTGTTTGTGTTTGATCCATGATGGAGCTGCAGAGGTGAATCTGATCAATCTGATCTCCACAACTGATACTGAATGAAAATAACATTCAGACACAAAATAAACTTCAAATCAAAGTGAACAAACAGACATTATAATTCAGATAAATGAATCCTGGGTGTTGAAAAAACAACTGCGTAATCAGGAGGTTTCACGCACTTCATCAATCCGTAAGTCGGCCTTATTTGCGATACTGACATTAACAATGCTATTGAACCGAACGGACCTCACACATTTTTGCTGCTGAAAATGGTTAATTACTGTCATGTTCTGGGCTGTACTAATCGGTCGGACCAGGAAAAACATTTGGAGTACTACTGACTGCCAAAAATTATTACAAATCAAGTAGAAGAGTGCAAAAAAAAAAAAGAGGAAAGAAGGCGCTTGTTTTTCCAACCCACAAATGTTATTTCTTATCCGGACATCGTGAATATAGGGCCACTTTAGAAATAAATAATAGAAGTAACATTTTACAAAAAATGTGTAAAAGTATTTTACAAACAGCAACGCTATATCAATAAGAGTGCATACTATTACACTACAAAGTTAGTTAAGATATTAAGAAATGGGAAGAACAAACACAAATGTTGTCAACATTCTCAGTCCACAACCAAAAAGCCAGCTCGCACAGATATTTACCACCTAATAAATGTAGTTTATATTGCGCCCTTTACTGCTTATCAAGTCATTCTCTGTATGATTTAGCAACTTCCACAATCTTTTTCTGTGGTTTCGACATCATAAATTAGGAGGACAACGTCTTAAATTGTACTTTAACCATGCAATCCATGATGTTGTTTACATCCGAGTATCTCCAACATGGGCGCGCATCCGGATAACGGACCAAACCGTGAACACCCTTATTAACTCACGTAAACAACTGCAGTCAAGCCAGACGCCACTCCGAAAAAGACGGTCAAACTAGCCCCCCGTTTTTTTTCTGTGTGCACATAAATGAGACATTACGGTAAACGCACGAGAGGAATGATTTCAAAATAAAAGTTTCTCACTTAATCTGCTGATATTTCTGTTGAATTATGTGTCTCTTTTAAGTCATTGCTAGGGTATTATGGGTGGTTGCTAGGCTGTTTCTCTTGCATTCTGTGTGGTTGCTAGGGTTCTATAAATGGTTGCTAGGCTGTTTTTGTTGCATTAGGTGTCTGTTTTAAGTAATTGCTAGGGTATTATGGGTGGTTGCTAGGCTGTTTCTCTTGCATTTTGTGTGGTTGCTAGGGTTCTATAAGTGGTTGCTAGGCTGTTTCTGTTGCATTCTGTTTGGTTGTTAGGCTGTTTATGTTGCATTATGTGTCTGTTTTAAGTAATTGCTAGGGTATTATGGGTGGTTGCTAGGCTGTTTCTCTTGCATTCTGTGTGGTTGCTAGGGTTCTATAAATGGTTGCTAGGCTGTTTCTGTTGCATTATGTGTCTGTTTTAAGTAATTGCTAGGGTATTATGGGTGGTTGCTAGGCTGTTTCTCTTGCATTCTGTGTGGTTGCTAGGGTTCTATAAGTGGTTGTTAGGCTGTTTCTGTTGCATTCTGTTTGGTTGCTAGGCTGATTCTGTTGCATTCTGTGTCTGTTTAAAGTCATTGCTAGGGTATTATGAGTGGTTGCGAGGCGGTCTCTCTTGCATTCTGTGTGGTTGCTAGGCTGTTACTAGGGTTGTATGCGTTGTTGCTAGGTTGTTTTTGTTGCATTCTGGTTACTTGCTATGGTATTGCTAGGGCTTTTTAAGTGGTTGCTAGGGTATAGCTTTGGTTTTGTATGCGATTGCTAGACTGTTGCTAGGGTATATGGGTGGTTGCTAGTCTGTTTCTCTTGCATTCTGTGTCTGTTTAAATCGTTGCTAGGGTATTATTGGTGGCTTCTAGGCTGTTTATCTTGCATTCTGTGTGGTTGCTAGGCTGTTACTAGGGTTTTATGCGTGGTTGCTAGGTTGTTTTTGTTGCATTCTGGTTGCTTGCTATGCTATTGCTAGGGCTTTTAAAGTGGTTGCTAGGGTATATCTTTGGTTTTCTATGTGATTGCTAGACTGTTGCTAGGGTATATGGGTGGATGCTAGGCTGTTTCTGTTGCATTCTGTTTGGTTGCTAGGCTGTTTCTGTTGCATTCTGTGTCTGTTTTAAGTCATTGCTAGGGTATTATGGGTGGTTTCTAGGTTGTTTCTCTTGCATTCTGTGTGGTTGCTAGGCTGTTGCTAGGGTTTTATGCGTGGTTGCTAGGTTGTTTTTGTTGCATTCTGGTTGCTTGCTATGCTATTGCTAGGGCTTTTAAAGTGGTTGCTAGGGTATATCTTTGGTTTTCTATGTGATTGCTAGACTGTTGCTAGGGTATATGGGTGGATGCTAGGCTGTTTCTGTTGCATTCTGTTTGGTTGCTAGGCTGTTTCTGTTGCATTCTGTGTCTGTTTTAAGTCATTGCTAGGGTATTATGGGTGGTTTCTAGGTTGTTTCTCTTGCATTCTGTGTGGTTGCTAGGCTGTTGCTAGGGTTTTATGCGTGGTTGCTAGGTTGTTTTTGTTGCATTCTGGTTGCTTGCTATGCTATTGCTAGGGCTTTTAAAGTGGTTACTAGGGTATAGCTCTGGTTTTCTATGTGATTGCTAGACTGTTGCTATGCTATTTGGGCGGTTGCTAGTCTTTTTCTTTTGCATTCTGTGTCTGTTTAAGTCATTGCTAGGGTATTATTGGTGGCTGCTAGGCTGTTTCTATTGCATTCTGTGTCTGTTAAAAGTCATTGCTAGGGTATTATGGGTGGTTGCTAGGCTGTTTCTCTTGCATTCTGTGTGGTTGCTAGGCTGTTTCTATTGCATTCTGGGTCTGTTTTAATTCATTGCTAGGGTATTATGGGTGGTTGCTAGGCTATTTCTGTTGCATTATGTGTCTGTTTAAGTCGTTGCTAGGGTATTGTGGGTGGTTGCTAGGTTGTTTCTATTGTATTCTGTGTCTGTTTTAAATCATAGCTAGGGATTTATGGGTGGTTGCTAGGCTGTTTTTGTTGCATTCTGGGTCTGTTTTAATTCATTGCTAGGGTATTATGGGTGGTTGCTAGGCTATTTCTATTGCATTATGTGTGGTTGCTACGCTGTTACTAAAGTTTTTTAAATGGTAGCTATGGTATAGCTTTGGTTTTCTCTGTGATTGCTAGACTGTTGCTAAGCTATATGGGTGGTTGCTAGGTTGTTGTTCTGGCATTCTTTGTGGTTGCTAGGGAATTATGGCGGTTGCTAGGCTGTTGCTCTGGGGTTCTGTGTGGTTGCTAAGTTGTTGTTGTGGAATTCTGTTTGGTTGCTATGCTATTGCTCTTGTTTTCTGAGTAATTGCTAGACTGTTGATAGGGTTTTATTGGTTATTGCTAGGCTGTTGTTGAGATATTATGGTGGATGACTATGAAGTTGCTAGCATATTAAGGGTGGTTGTTAGGCTGTTGCTGTGACATTCTATGTGATTGCTGGGCTGTTGCTAGGCTACGGTATTTAAATTGGTTGCTAGGATATTGTTATATTTTCTTGGTGATTGCGAAGTTGACCTTTGCTAGGGTATTTTAGGTGGTTTATAAAATTGCTAGGCTGTTCAGGGTAGTTAACACAGAACTGTTATGCGTATAATAGAGAGTCAGTGAGTAAATGATAGGTAGTTGCTACAGCATTATGGGTGGGTGTTAGTGTTACTAGATGCTGGGTTTTTCAGGGGATTGACAGAGCATTGCTATATAGTTGATAGGGTATTTAAATGAGAAGGCTCTAAAATATCCAACACATGCTGTATTTTTATATATTTAGTTAGATGTTAAAGGAACTACATGTCTCCAAAGAATCATTCCATCTCTGAAAGATGGTACACCATCTCAGGTTGTCACTCATGCAGTATCATCACAGTCTGATATGCTGTTTTTAAAATAGAGACCTCTAAGATGTCCTATACACTCTGTATTTTCTATACATTCAGTTAGATATTAAAAGAAAACTACCTGTTTCCACAGAATGATTTTACCTCAGAGTGACAGTATACCATCCGAGGGTGTCACTTACACCGTATCAGGCCAATCTGATATGGAGTTTGTAAAATATAGCTCTCCAAAATAACCCAAATACACGTTTATTTTTATAAGATCAAATAGGTGCTTAAAAGAAACTACCTGTTTGCACAGAATGATTTTACCCCAGAGTGACAGTATACCATCTGAGGGTGTCACTTACACTGTATCAGGCCAATCTGATATGCACTTTGTAAAATATAGCTCTCCAAAATAACCCAAATACACGTTTATTTTTATAAGATCAAATAGGTGCTTAAAGGAAACTACCTGTTTGCACAGAATGATTTTACGTCAGAGTGACAGTATACCATCGGAGGGTGTCACTTACACCGTATCAGGCCAATCTGATATGGAGTTTGTAAAATATAGCTCTCCAAAATAACCCAAATACACGTTTATTTTTATAAGATCAAATAGGTGCTTAAAGGAAACTACATGTTTGCACAGAATGATTTTACCCCAGAGTGACAGTATACCATCCGAGGGTGTCACTTACACCGTATCAGGCAAATCTGATATGGAGTTTGTAAAATATAGCTCTCCAAAATAACCCAAATACACGTTTATTTTTATAAGATCAAATAGGTGCTTAAAGGAAACTACCTGTTTGCACAGAATGATTTTACCCCAGAGTGACAGTATACCATCGGAGGGTGTCACTTACACCGTATCAGGCCAATCTGATATGGAGTTTGTAAAATATAGCTCTCCAAAATAACCCAAATACACGTTTATTTTTATAAGATCAAATAGGTGCTTAAAGGAAACTACCTGTTTGCACAGAATGATTTTAACCCAGAGTGACAGTATACCATCGGAGGGTGTCACTTACACCGTATCAGGCCAATCTGATATGGAGTTTGTAAACAACCTGATCTCACGAATTTCCGTGGCATAGTCACGGAATTTTTTGCTCATTTTTCCGTGGCATTCTCACGGATCTCCTCATATTTCCGTGGCCCTGCCACGGACTTTCTTTTCCGTGGCATTCTCACGGATTGGTTACTCAACTGTTTTGTCCTATTTTCTTACCATTGTCGCTTCGGTTTAGGGTTAGATTTACATAAAATGACATCCCTACCCAAACCCAACTCTAACCCCAACGCCAGGCGACAATTGATTAAAGTTTAGAAAATATAAAAGAATACATCAAAAAAAATAGTATAAACCAATACTTAAAGTGAAATAATAACGCAAACACCAAATCTAACCCTAAACCGAAGCGACAATGGTTTGAAAATAGGAAAAAACAGTTGAGTAACCAATCCGTGAGAATGCCACGGAAAACAAAGTCCGTGTCAGGGCCACGGAAATATGAGGAGATCCGTGAGAATGCCACGGAAAAATTCCGTGACTATCCCACGGAACTTCGTGAGATCATGTTGTTTGTAAAATATAGCTCTCCAAAATAACCCAAATACACGTTTATTTTTATAAGATCAAATAGGTGCTTAAAGGAAACTACCTGTTTGCACAGAATGATTTTACCCCAGAGTGACAGTATACCATCCGAGGGTGTCACTTACACCGTATCAGGCCAATCTGATATGGAGTTTGTAAAATATAGCTCTCCAAAATAACCTAAATACATGTTTATTTCTATAAAATCAAATAGATGTTTAAAGGAAACTACCTGTTTGCACAAAATAATTTCACTTCAGAATGACAGTATACCAACTCAATGTGTCACTCACACCGTATCAGGCCAATCTGATATGGAGTTTGTAAAATACAGCTCTCCAAAATAACCTAAATACATGTTTATTTCTATAAGAACAAATACCTGTTTAAAGAAAACTACCTGTTTGCACAGAATAATTTCACTTCAGAGTGACAGTATACCACCTCAATGTGTCACTCACACTGTATCAGGCCAATCTGATATAGAGTTTGTAAAATACAGCTCTCCAAAATAACCTAAATACATGTTTATTTATATAAGAACAAATACCTGTTTAAAGGAAACTACATGTTTGCACAGAATAATTTCACTTCAGAGTGACAGTATACCACCTCAACGTGTCACTCACAAAATATCAGGCCAATCTGATATGGAGTTTATAAATTACAGCTCTCCAAAATATCATAAATACTTGATTGTTTCTATAAGATAAAATAGGTGCTTAAAGGAAACTACCTGTTTGCACAGAATGATTTTACCTCAGAGTGACAGTATATCACCTCAATGTGTCACTCACATTGTATCAGGCCAATCTGATATGGAGTTTGTAAAATACAGTTCTCCAAAATAACCCAAATACACGTTTATTTTTATAAGATATAAAAATAAACGTTTATTTTTATAAGATCAAATACCTGTTTAAAGAAAACTACCTGTTTGCACAGAATAATTTCACTTCAGAGTGACAGTATACCACCTCAATGTGTAACTCACACGATATCAAGTCAATCTGATATGGAGTTTGTAAAATACAGCTCTCCAAAATATCATAAATACTTGATTGTTTCTATAAGATCAAATAGGTGCTTAATGGAAACTACTTGTTTGCACAGAATGATTTTACCTTACAGTAACAGTATACCACCTTTATGTGTCACTCACACCGTATCAGGCCAATCTGATATGGAGTTTGTAAAATACAGCTCTCCAAAATAACCTAAATACATGTTTATTTCTATAAGAACAAATACCTGTTTAAAGGAAACTACCTGTTTGCACAAAATAATTTCACTTCAAGGTCTTTACACACCGGGACGTTTTTCGTGCGCGTTTATCGTCGACGTTTAACGTCTCGTGACTCAAGAACGAGCGCCAATGTGAGTGCGCACACCCACGCGAAAAGCGCGAGGCGCAAATGCGTCATTTTCAGAAAAACGCGTGGGACACGTTTTTTTTTGTTTGACGCGGCGCGTTAAAAGTTGGCCGACCAATGAGATTGGCACTTTTGTTCACGTGCCTGGCGCTGCTGAAGTTCCAGTAAAACATGACTTGGTGGCGCTCAAGCACAAAATGGTCTTGCGGAGCACGTGGAACAGGTAAACACACAAGGAAGCATCGAGGCTGTGGAGGTTTATGAAGGTGTCGGAGTTCCTCACAACATCGACTGAATTTCGAAGGTAACGTGATATATATAAGAACATAACAATACATAGCTGTGTGGGCTATATGATTAGATTAGATTCAACTTTATTGTCATTACACAAGTACAAGGCAACAAAATGCAGTTTAACGTTAGGTCTAACCAGAAGTGCAAAAGCAGTATAAAAAGTGCAGGATATCAGTATTTGCATAGGTGCAGGATAATACTATGGAACAATTTACTGTGGTTGGTACTATGAACATAATATACAGAAATTTACAAATGGATATGTACATAATAAATTAAACTATACAGAACAGGAGTGAAATTAATATTTAGGTAGTGCATGAATGAATTTGGATTGTAACTAGTCAGTTAAGAGTGCAATGGCATAAGTTATTGTGCAGTGAATAGTTATTCTAATATTCATTACATAGTACAGGGGTGTAAACGATGCATTTCAAGTAGTCCAGCAGTGCAAATGAACAGGGAGTATGAAATAGACAGTCCAGTAGTGTATTGAACGGACCAGTAGTGCAAATTTACATTATAACTGTGCAAGTAATAAAAATGAATATTGGTGCATTACATTATGATATGCAATGCACTGACATTGAACAGTGATTAACTTCATACCATGCATTTTCCCTGTACACCGTGTGATATCACGTTTTGTTGTTTGCACCATAATACTTTGTGTGTAACTGGAACCTGTTGTACACAAACGTGGACAATTACACTGCTTCATGTTCAAAGAAAAATATTTGGTTATTATATTCATTGCTTCTTCCTAACCCCAAAATAACTGGAAGAAATCTAAAATGCAAGCCAAACCAAAGGTCGGGTTTTAGGAGGTTAATTTGTGTTCTGTGTATAGGTAACCTAGTTTGTTTAGTCAGATGAAATACCATGAATCTAATTTACATTTGTAATCAAATATTGACCTCATGGATATCGTGGCATGGCCCTCAGTGTGAAAGATTGATTCTGATGAAAACTACATTTATCTTTACAGTGTTCACAGCAATATTTCTGCTAAAAATGATGTGAGCAAAAGTGAGGAGGCCCCAGCAAGCACGTATTCAGGATCATCCAGCACCAGCCGTGACAAGGTCCAATCTAAACAAAAGAAAACAGTCCGAGACAAACCTCTGGAGAAGTACCTCTTATTAAAAGATGCTAAAGGGAAAAAATTTAAAGCAGTGCACAGAAGAAAGAGGAGCACAGAAGGAGCGCTCTGCTAGTTTTTGGTCACACCTATAGATGTTTATTATATATCATTTTATTTAGTTTTTTTTATGTTTATACATTCAAGAAATACAGTTGAACATGTACATTTCATACATATGTTTATTTGCACTACAGTTCACTTAGACTTCTATCATTGTGACTTTTTTGCTCTACAGCTCTGCCAGTTCTTGTTCACACAAATTAATGTTTATTATATACCAATTTACTTATGTATTTTAAGTGATTATACATTTAAGAAATTCATTTGAAAATGTCTAATTTCTAAATGTTGATTTGCACTACCGTTCAGTTGCACTAAAGTCATTGTGACTTTTCTGGACCAACATTTCTGACTCCTGTTTTATTTGATTTTACTGTCATGTCTCTGATTGTTATTGCAAACTGCAGTTCATTCACAAAAATAAATGTTTGATTAAAAAACGAATTGAAAATAACGTGCCATTTTGACACTATGCATATATTTGTACATCAGTATTGTTGACCTCTTATTGTAATAACTACATACTTACTTCTTTAGCCAAATCACAAAAATACAATACATTTGGGAGGAAATGTGAGAAAATTGTTAACAAGAGAAAGTGCTTGTAAAAGATTAGTTAGAAATACACACATCGGATCACCCATTACCTTATATTTTGTGAAAGAGCTTTAATTTTGATATAACGTGTTCTATCAAAATAGTTAATTTTATGTGGAGAGTGCTGATAATAGAATCGAATTATTTGATCAAATAGATTTGATTTAACAAATGTATTTAAGTTCACGGAGATATTTAAACACACCGTTTTCAAAATGGCAATTATAATGACTATAACACGAATGCACAGTTTGCTTTTATCTGAGAAGATCATGTTTCACATGATCATACTGTCAAGTAGCTGATGGTGAGTCCTGATGGTGAGTTGAAGTAGTCTTTGTATAGTTGCTGCTGTTAGAAATCGAGCTGCTACTAGTAATATCCATGTTTTGTTAAAAGCAAGCATATGACTTGTTATTGACTAGCGTGTGGCTTTCTTCTTCTGTGTGACAAGTGAGAGTCAGAACAGAAGCATAAAGTTTCGCTGCGCCCCCTTGTGTACCGGCATAAATCTGTTTTGTATTAAGCGCCATCTAACGTCTAGGGGTGAATTTGCACCTCACTCGGCTCAGCGCCAGTAAAAATCGTCTGGGTGTGAAAGCAAAAAAACGTCACGTTAAACGCCGACGATAAACGCGCACGAAAAACGTCCCGGTGTGTCAAGACCTTCAGAGTGACAGTATACCACCTTAATGTGTCACTCACACCGTATCAGGCCAATCTGATATGGAGTTTGTAAGATACAGCTCTCCAAAATAACCTAAATACAAGTTTATTTTTATAAGATCAAATAGGTGCTTAAAGGAAACTACCTGTTTGCACAAAATAATTTCACTTCAGAGTGACAGTATACCACCTCAATGTGTCACTTACACCGTATCAGGCCAATCTGATATGGAGTTTGTAAAATATAGCTCTCCGAAATAACCTAAATACATGTTTATTTCTATAAAATCAAATAGATGTTTAAAGGAAACTACCTGTTTGCACAAAATAATTTCACTTCAGAGTGACAGTATACCACCTCAAGGTGTCACTCACAAAATATCAGGCCAATCTGATATGGAGTTTATAAATTACAGCTCTCCAAAATATCATAAATACTCAATTATTTCTATAAGATCAAATAGATGCTTAAAGAAAACTACCTGTTTGCACAGAATAATTTCACTTCAGAGGGTAAGTATCCCATCTCAGGGTCTCAAGGACAATCTGATATGGAGTTTGTAAAATACAGCTCTTCAAAAGAATTTAAATACACATTGTATTTTAAAAACTCTGCATCAGATTGACTTGATATTGTGTGACACCTTGAGGTGGTATACTGTCATTCTGAAGTGAAATTATTCTCTGCAAACAGGTAGTTTCCTTTAAAAATCTATTTGATCTTATAGAAATAAACATGTATTTAGGTTATTTTGGAGAGCTGTATTTTACTAACTCCATATCAGATTGTCTTGATATTGTGTGAGTGACACCTTGAGGTGATATACTGTCACTCTAAAGTGAAATTATTCTGTGCAAACAGGTAGTTTCCTTTAAGCATCTATTTGATCTTATAGAAATAATTGAATATTATGCTATTTTGGAGAGCTATATTTTACAAACTCCATATCAGATTGGCCTGATACAGTGTAAGTGACACCCTCAGATGGTATACTGTCACTCTGAGGTAAAATCATTCCGTGCAAACACGTAGTTTCCTTTAAGCACCTATTTGATCTTATAGAAATAATCAAGTATTTATGATATTTTGGAGAGCTGTATATTACAAACTCTATATCAGATTGTCCTGATATGTTGTGACTGATACCCTGAGATGGGATACTGTCCCTCTGAAGTGAAATTATTCTGTGCAAACAGGTAGTTTCCTTTAAGCACCTATTTGATCTCATAGAAATAAACATGTATTTAGGTTATTTTGGAGAGCTGTATTTTACAAACTCCATATCAGATTGGCCTGATACGGTGTAAGTGACACCCTCAGATGGTATACTGTCACTCTGAGGTAAAATCATTCTGTGCAAACAGGTAGTTTCCATTAGGCACCTATTTGATCTTATAGAAACAATCAAGTATTTATGATATTTTGGAGAGCTGTAATTTATAAACTCCATATCAGATTGGCCTGATATTTTGTGAGTGACACCTTGAGGTGGTATACTGTCACTCTGAAGTGAAATTATTTTGTGCAAACAGGTAGTTTCCTTTAAACATCTATTTGATTTTATAGAAATAAACATGTATTTAGGTTATTTCGGAGAGCTATATATTACAAACTCCATATCAGATTGGCCTGATACGGTGTAAGTGACACCCTCAGATGGTATACGGTCACTCTGGGGTAAAATCATTCTGTGCAAACAGGTAGTTTCCTTTAAGCACGTATTTGATCTTATAGAAATAAACATGTATTTAGGTTATTTGGAGAGCTGTATTTTACAAACTCTATATCAGATTGGCCTGATATGTTGTGACTGATACCCTGAGATGGGATACTGTCCCTCTGAAGTGAAATTATTCTGTGCAAACAGGTAGTTTCCTTTAAGCATCTATTTGATCTCATAGAAATGAAATAAACATGTATTTAGGTTATTTTGGAGAGCTGTTTTTTACAAACTCTATATCAGATTGGCCTGATACGGTGTAAGTGACACCCTCAGATGGTATACTGTCACTCTGAGGTAAAATCATTCTGTGCAAACAGGTAGTTTTCTTTAAGCACCTATTTGATCTTATAGAAATAAACATGTATTTAGGTTATTTGGAGAGCTGTATTTTACAAACTCTATATCAGATTGTCCTGATATGTTGTGACTGATACCCTGAGATGGGATACTGTCCTTCTGACATGAAATTATTCTGTGCAAACAGGTAGTTTCCTTTAAGCACCTATTTGATCTTATAGAAATAAACATGTATTTAGGTTATTTTGGAGAGCTGTATTTTACAAACTCTATATCAGATTGGCCTGATACGGTGTGAGTGATACATTGAGGTGGTATATATACTGTCACTCTGAAGTGAAATAATTTTGTGCAAACAGGTAGTTTCCTTTAACCATCTATTTTATTTTATAGAAATAAACATGTATTTATGCTATTTTGGAGAGCTGTATTTTACAAACTCTATATCAGATTGGCCTGATACAGTGTGAGTGACACATTGAGGTGGTGTACTGTCACTCTGAAGTGAAATTATTTTGTGCAAACAGGTAATTTCCTTTAAACATCTATTTGATCTTATAAAATAAACGTGTATTTGGGTTTTTTGGAGAGCTATATTTTACAAACTTTATATCAGATTGGCCTGATACAATGTAAGTGACACATTGAGGTGGTATACTGTCACTCTGAGGTAAAATAATTCTGTGCAAACAGGTAGTTTCCTTTAAGCACCTCTTTTATCTTATAGAAACAATCAAGTATTTATGCTATTTTGGAGAGCTGTATTTTACAAACTCTATATCAGATTGGCCTGACACAGTGTGAGTTACACAATGAGGTGGTATACTGTTACTCTGAAGTGAAATTATTTTGTGCAAACAGATAGTTTCCTTTAAACATCTATTTGATTTAATAGAAATAAACATGTATTTAGGTTATTTCAGAGAGCTGTATTTTACAAACTCCATATCAGATTGGCCTGATATGTTGTGAGTGACACCTTGGGGTGGTACACTGTCACTCTGAAGTAAAATCATTCTGTGCAAACAGGTAGTTTCCTTTGCACATGTATTTGATCTTATAGAAATAAACATGTATTTGATCTTATAGAAATAAATATGTATTTAGGTTATGTTGGAGAGCTGTATTTTACAAACTCCATATCAGATTGGCCTGATATGTTGTCTGTGACACCTTGAGGTAGGATACTGTCACTCTGAAGTGAAATTATTCTGTGCGAATTATTGACTTGATATTGTGTGAGTGACACATTGAGGTGGGATACTGTCACTCTGAGGTGAAATTATTCTGCGTAAACAGGTAGTTTCCTTTGCACATGTATTTGATCTTATAGAAATAAACATGTATTTGATCTTATAGAAATAAATATGTATTTAGGTTATGTTGGAGAGCTGTATTTTACAAACTCCATATCAGATTGGCCTGATATGTTGTCTGTGACACCTTGAGGTAGGATATTGTCACTCTGAAGTGAAATTATTCTGCGCAAATTATTGACTTGATATTGTGTGAGTGACACATTGAGGTGGGATACTGTCACTCTGAGGTGAAATTATTCTGCGCAAACAGGTGGTTTCCCTTTAACGTCTAACTGAATGTATAGGACATTTTCGAACTCTCTATTTTAAAAACCGCATATCAGACTGTGATGATACTGCAGGGGTGACAACCTGAGATGGTGTACTAGCATTCAGAAGTAGAATGATTCTGTGGAAACAGGTAGTTTTCTTTTAATATCTAACTGAATGTATAGAAAATACAGAGTGTATAGGACATCTAAGAGGTGTCTATTTTAAAAACAGCATATCAGACTGTTTTGATACTGTATCAGTGACAACCTGAGATGGTGTACCATCATTCAGAGATGGAATGATTCTTTGGAGACATGTAGTTCCTTTAACATCTAACTAAATATATAAAAATACAGCATGTGTTGGATATTTTAGAGCCTTCTCATTTAAATACCCTATCAACTATATAGCAATGCTCTGTCAATCCCCTGAACAACCCAGCATCTAGTAACACTAACAGCCACCCGTAATGCTGTATCAACTACCAATCATTCACTCACTGACTCTCTATTATATGCATAACAGTTCTGTGTTAACTACCCTGAACAGCCTAGCAATTTTATAAACCACCTAAAATACCCTAGCAAAGGCCTATCAATCATTTAGAAAGACACAGCCTCAACGTCGCAATCACCAAGAAAACATAATATCCTAGCAACCAATTTAAATACCGTAGCCTAGCAACAGCCCAGCAATCACATAGAATGTCACAGCAACAGCCTAACAACCACCCTTAATATGCTAGCAACTTTATAGAAATCCACCATAATATCTCAACAACAGCCTAGCAATAACCAATAAAACCCTATCAACAGTCTAGCAATCACCCAGAAAACAAGAGCAATAGCATAGCAACCAACCAGAATTCCACAACAACAACCTAGAAACCAGAAAGAATGCCAGAACAGCAGCCTAGCATCCACCCATATAGCCTAACAACAGTCTAGCAATCACAGAGAAAACCATTTAAAAAAACCTTAGTAACAGCCTAGCAACCACACATAATGCAATAGAAACAGCCTAGCAAACAACCACAATACCCTAGCAATGATTTAAAAGAGACACAGAATGCAACAGAAACAGCCTAGCAACCACCCATAAATCCCTAGCTACGATTTAAAACAGACACAGAATGCAATAGAAACAGCCTACCAACCACCTATAATACCCTAGCAATGACTTTAAACTGACACAGAATGCAATAGAAACAGCCTAGCAACCACCCACAATACCCTAGCAACGACTTAGAATGCAATAGAAATAGCCTAGCAATGATTTAAAACAGACACAGAATGTAACAGAAACATCATAGCAACCACCCATAATACCCTAGCAACGGCTTAAACAGACACATAATGCAACAGAATAGCCTAGCAACCACCCATAATACCCTAGCAATGAATTAAAACAGACCCAGAATGCAATAGAAACAGCCTAGCAACCATGCAAAATGCAACAGATAAAGCCCTGCAACCACCCATAATACCCTAGCAATGACTTTTAACAGACACAGAATGCAATAGAAACAGCCTAGCAGCCACCAATAATACCCTAGCAATGACTTAAACAGACACATAATGCAACAGAAACAGACTAGCAACCACCCATATACCCTAGCAACAGTCTAGCAATCATATAGAAAACCAAAGCTATACCCTAGCAACCACTTAAAAAGCCCTAACAATAGCACAGCATCAACCAGAATGCAACAAAAACAACCTAGCAACCACGCATAAAACCCTAGTAACAGCCTAGCAACCACACAGAATGCAAGAGAAACAACCTAGCAACCACCCATAATACCCTAGCAACAATTTAAAGAACCCTAGCAACAGCCTAGCAAGCACACAGAATCCAAGAGAGACCGCCTAGCAACCACCCATAATACCCTAACAATGACTTAAAACAGACACAGAATGCAACAGAAAAAGCCTAGCAACCAAACAGAATGCTACAGAAACAGCCTAGCAACCACTTATAGAACCCTAGCAACCACACAGAATGCAAGAGAAACCGCCTAGCAACCACCCATAATACCCTAGCAATGACTTAAAACAGACACATAATGCAACAGAAACAGCCTAGCAACCACACAGAATGCAATAGAAACAGCCTAGCAACCACCCATAATACCCTAGCAACAGTCTAGCAATCGCATAGAAAACCAAAGCTATACCCTAGCAACCACTTAAAAAGCCCTAACAATAGCACAGCATCAACCAGAATGCAACCAAAACAACCTAGCAACCACGCATAAAACCCTAGTAACAGCCTAGCAACCACACAGAATGCAAGAGAAGCAACCTAGCAACCACCCATAATACCCTAGCAACAACTTAAAGAACCTTAGCAACAGCCTAACAACCACACAGAATGCAAGAGAGACCGCCTAGCAACCACCCATAATACCCTAGCAATGACTTAAAACAGACACAGAATGCAACAGAAACAGCCTAGCAACCAAACAGAATGCAACAGAAACACCCTAGCAACCACTTATAGAACCCTAGCAACCACACAGAATGCAAGAGAAACAGCCTAGCAACCACCCATAATACCCTAGCAATTACTTAAAACAGACACCTAATGCAACAAAAACAGCCTAGCAACCATTTATAGAACCCTAGCAACCACACAGAATGCAAGAGAAACAGCCTAGAAACCACCCATAATACCCTAGCAATGACTTAAAAGAGACACATAATTCAACAGAAATATCAGCAGATTAAGTGAGAAACTTTTATTTTGAAATCATTCCTCTCGTGCGTTTACCGTAATGTCTCATTTATGTGCACACAGAAAAAAAACGGGGGGCTAGTTTGACCGTCTTTTTCGGAGTGGCGGCTGGCTTGACTGCAGTCATGAACACTATGTTAACATAAATATCGCTAAGTGTCACAGACAGCGCAAAACATTCAATAAATAACGCTATTAATGTTTTTTAGAAACTATCAAATAAATATCAAACAAAAAATTGATGTTTTAGAGAAACATGAAGTGAAAAGCATCTCGTGACACCTGAACTTACAATCTGTCTGGATTCACGTCCTCAAAATCCTCCAGCTTTAACATCAACTACACACGAGACAATACCTGAATCTGATTTCATAAACCTTATATTAATCCGTTTGATGATCGGTGCGGTGACGAACCAACTCATCCTATAAAATGGCGGATGAAAACGCGGAACTTTTTACTTTCGCTTTAAACATCTGACGTCACCGACAAGACGATCAATTGCTTGATGTTTTTCTCCCTCTGCTGGTGGTAAACGAGCATTACAGATTTACATTATACAAACATTATTACAACTAATTTAACAGATTTAATTTAGAAACGAGGAGAAATCATTAATGTATTGCTTAACATTTGTGTGTTTACTTTCACTCATAACACATCAACATCAACAATGATTAAACTGAAATCTAAATTTCTCCTCTTTTCTTCCACTTAAGGAGTAAAGTCGGTAACACTTTATTTTACGACCCGCAAAGTACCGCGTAATTAAACCGAATTTAGAGCGTACCTATTTGTAACAACAGGGTACCTCTACAGTACGTACTTGTAGTTATAAGAGAACAATATTTTAAGTTTGGGGTAATAAGGGGGTAAGAATATATGGAAAATTATTCTCCAAGTATTTCATAACTACAGGGTACCTATTGTAATATTACGTGGTATGTATGACTTACTTCTATGGGTAATATGGTATATGTGTAATATGTTTGTTTTTTCATATTTGCTACTTACCTGGTGAAGTGTTTTATATAGCCTACAGTTGATGTCTACAAGCCACGTCGGCAAATAAAATATAACACACAATAAAAATAATACCAACTTGTACCTCTTTGATCTGTATATGTATACATGAGTTACGAAGTAACTCTTATATTTGCGGGCTGTAAATTAAAGTGGGGCTTATTCCTCGATTGTTCTGTGTATGTAGGTAACTCTCATATTTGTGGGCTGTAAACTAAAGTGGTGCTTTGTTCACCTCTTGTTATAAATGTTATAGGGTAAATACCATAAACATGCAGAATATTGTTATTTTTATTTTAAAACAACTTATTTCAAAACATCTTTAAAACACTATAATTAAGCCAACACTTAGGGCTCTATCTTACACCCGGCGCAATGCAGCGCGATGCGCGACGCAAGTGTCTTTCGCTAGTTTCCACCCTAATTTTCACGTTTAGCGCCGCGTTGTTTAAATAGCAAATGCATTTGCGCCCCCTTTTGCGCCCATGGGCGTTCTGGTCTGAAAACCAGGTGTGTTCAGGCGCATTGTTGGCGCGTTGCTATTTTGAGGCAACTAAAATAGACTACGCCATTGACCAACAAAAACCTGGTCTAAAGTCTAAAGTCAATGGCGCAATGTGTTTTATGTTATTTAAAGAGCGCATTAGTAAAATGCGCCTATACACGGGAGGACAACGCGGGTTTGCTTATCACAAGGTACATGAATGCGCAGCAGCACAAAAATGCTTTTAAATATGAAAGATTAAAGGATTGAATGTAAAAGATTATTATTGAGTCTCTTGGACATAAATGAGGACTAATTATGAGACGTTAGAAGGCGCAAAGAGCTGCTTCACCTGCAGCCTGGTAGTAAATAAATGCTTTGCTTTGAACAAATGCATCTGTTTTTAAATGTTTTTTTAATGCTACCTCACAGATTTATTGTATATGATGACACTGTATCTGTGGATATGGTGAGATGAGAAACATTTTTAAGTAATGCTTAAAAAAACTCTTTGCTAAAAAAAAACGTTGTCCAAAGTGCTGAAACGTGAGGAGAGCCGTTTGTAAATTCTTTATCTCCTGTTTGTTACAAATAAAGTATTTTTAGAGTACAAACCTTATCTTAGATCCTTGTAAATTATTTTTTGATGATATTGGATAGCCATACATTTAAAGCAATTACAAGCCTGCTTTTTACTTCCATGACTAAAAGAAAACGGGTTTTAAAGGTTTTAATAAAAAATAACAATTTCAATACAAGTGAAAAACAACACAATTATTTAACATTAATCTTAAACTGGGGATCTTCTTCCTCCGCTTAGTTTTTCAGTTTACAAAGTCCGTCATCTAAATAGGGATTAGACATAACGCCAGCGCAACTGGCTTTTAAAGGTGCTCTAAGCGAATTGAAGCATTTTAGACCATAAAACATTTTTTGTTATATACCGGAAACATCTCCTCACTATCTGCTTGCTGCCTGTCCGCTGATCAAACTGTAAAAAAACGCGATCTCTGTAGACAGCCCAGGCTTCACAAACGGCAATATCAACAAATGGCCAAACCTAGCTTCACAAAACAAAACAAAGTATTCCAGCCAATAAACGACAAGAAGGATTTGGGGGTGGGGGTTGGGCGCGTTCATGAAAGCACGGAAGGGAGGGGGAGGGGGAGGAGTTAGCTACGCTCTGTCTGTTTGAAAACAGTTCAAACATCAACAGGAAGTGACGTTGCACATTATTCGCTTAGAGCGCCTTTAAAGGGGATGAGAGCTGTGACTCTCATTGGTTTACTGCACGTTACGCCCAAAATACTCCCATTACAATAGGTCCAACCCTTTTCGACCATGCGCTCGGCGCAAAAACCATTTTTCCCGTCGTTAAATTAGCAAAAGTGGATTCGGACACGCCCATTTAGACGTTGCGCTGTGCGCTTTAGACAATGCGCTTAGATCGTTAAAATAGGGCCCTTAATGTTTATTATCACATAACTTTTATTTAAAATAAAAATTCATGACAATTTTTCATCGATTTTGCGGCTTGGCTTCCTCTGTTGGTGTTCTTGTCCACTCGGATGATGAGTTGATGTCGTCTCACAAATGCTGTTCTGCATTACATATAAAAAACATAAATGAAAGCCTTCAGTAAATGTTTCTTCAATGTGCCTTGACAGAAACAGAGTTTTCTGAGCCAGTTACGTAATAACTTTAGGCTCTAACTTATGTGCTAGCTAACCTGCTACCGTTAGCTGGCAACTTTCTTGAAAAAACATTGTTTGAAATGCGTTAGTCATGTATTAACAAAAACAGTTACCTTATCCAGCATGCGGATCCTGCTAACATCACTCGCAGCCGTACTCCACAGTGTAGAACGTTTTTAAAACCTCTTAAAGAAATTTCACCTCAGGATCGCGTTCCAGCAAACCTCCTGCATACGGCTGCGCACTCTACACCTGCGCAGTAGCCTACGCATGTCGTCGTCTTTTGCTTTAGCGGGAGCTGATATCTGCTGTTGTTTCATTCTGGTTTGCCATTGCATAAAATATATTTGGCTAAAATATTTGTGTTTACAGTAAATAAATTGCAAAGCACCACTTCAAATATGTCCGCAAATGTAGGAGTTTCCTGGTAAATAGGGAATAAGTTGCTATTTTTATTGTACTTACCTTAAAAAAAAGATAACCACATTAAATCAGCTGGACTTTTGTTATTAAAAGCAAGTAATATAGGCTACTAAAATAAAAGTGATGTGCTGTTATATTTATTTGCCGATGTGGCTCGTAGACATTGACTGTATACAACATTCAGTAGTCAATATGAAAAATTCACAATAAAAAAATTAAAAAATAAAACATAATTTCCCCATAGACTTGACTAAGTCATACATACCACGTAATATTACAATAGATACCCTGTTGTTATAAAATACTTAGAGTATAAATAATTTATAATTCTTCATATTCTTACCCCCTTATTACCCCAAACTTAAAATATTACTCCCTTATACCTACAAGTACGTACTGTAGAGGTACCCTGTTGTTACAAATAGGTACGCTGTAAATTCGGTTTAATTACGCGGTACTTTGCGGGTCGTAAAATAAAGTGTTACCGTAAAGTCATATGGGTTTGGTGTAATGTAAGTGATTTTTCATTATTTTTGTGTTTTTTTATTAACATTCATGTATTTATCATAGTGTGAGGAAGTTCTCATTAAACTGCATGAAAACACTTCTTCAGTTGAGCTGATAGAGACACATTTAGTGATTTATTATAGAGAGATCTTTAAGATGTGTTTACTGTCTAATGTGACAGAACAGAGAAATGTTTCACAAGATAAAATAACTGTGTACAACTTCACATCACAAACACACAACCATCACAAAACACAAACACTCTTTCATACTTGAGTCAAAAAAACACAGATAGAAAGAATGAAGTTGATCTATTTAGCCTATTTTAGTCAGTAGATTATACAACCCCAAATCAGAAAAAGTTGGGACATTGTAGAAATTGTGAGTAAAAAAGGAATGGAATAATTTACAAATCTCATAAACTTATATTTTATTCACAGTAGAATGTAGATAACATATCAAATGTGAGACATTTTGAAATGTCATGCCAAATATTGGCTCATTTTGGATTTCATGAGAGCTACACATTCCAAAAAAAGTTGGGACGGTAGCAATAAGAGGCCGGAAAAGTTAAATGTACATATAAGGAACAGCTGGAGGAGGACCAATGTTTAGGAATAGGAATGTTGTCCCATTCTTGTCTAAAATAGACTTCTAGTTGCTCAACTGTCTTAGGTCTTCTTTGTCGTATCTTCCTCTTTATGATGCGCTGAATGTTTTCTGTGGGTGAAAGATCTGGACTGCAGGCTGGCCATTTCAGTACCTGCATCCTTCTTATACGCAGCCATGATGTTGTAATTGATGCAGTGTGTGGTCTGGCATTGTCATGTTGGAAAATGCAAGGTCTTCCCTGAAAGAGACAACGTCTGAATGGGATCTTATGTATCTAAAACTTGGATAAACCTTTCAGCATTGATGGTGCCTTTCCAGATGTGTAAGCTGCCACACTCACTCATGCAAGCCCAAACCATCAGAGATGCAGGTTTCTGAAATGAGCGCTAATAACAACTTGGGATGTCCTTGTCCTCTTTAGTACGGATGAAATGGCGTCCCAGTTTTCCAAAAAGAACTTCAAATTTTGATTCGTCTGACCACAGAACAGTTTTTCACTTTGCCAAAGTCCATTTTAAATGAGCCTTGCCCAGAGAAAACGCCTGTGCTTCTGGATCATGTTTAGATATGGCTTCTTTATTGATCTATAGAGTTTTAGCTGGCAACGGCGAATGACACGGTGGATTGTGTTCACTGACAGTGTTTTCTGGAAGTATTCCAGAGCCCATGTTATGATTTCCATTACAGTAGCATTCCTTTATGTGATGCAGTGCCGTCTAAGAGTCGAAGATCACAGGCATCCGGTATGGTTTTCCGGTCTTGACCCTTACGCACAGAGATTGTTCCAGATTCTCTCAATTTTTGGATGATATTATGCACTGTAGATGATGATAACTTCAAACTCTTTGCAATTTTTCTCTGAGAAACTCAGAAAACTATTTTTCACCGCAGCATTGGGGGAATTTGTGATTCTCTGCCCATCTTGACCTCTGAGAGACACTGCCACTCTGAGAGGCTTTTTTATACCCAATCATGTTGCCAATTGACCTTATAAGTTGCAAATTGGTCTTTCAACTGTTTTCATATATGTACATTTAAATTTTCTGGCCTCTTATTGCTACCTGTCCCAACTTTTTTTGGAATGTGTAGCTCTCATGAAATCCAAAATGAGCCAATATTTGGCATGACATTTCAAAATATCTTACTTTCAACATTTGATATGTTATCTATAATCTACTGTAAATAAAATATAAGTTTATGAGATTTGTAAATTATTCCATTCCTATTTTACTCACAATTTCTACAGTGTCCCAACTTTTTCTGATTTGGGGTTGTAGTTTAAGTTTATTTTATTTTAGATAATTTTGTCTTTTCAGACATGATTTATTCTCACTTTCAAGATTATAAAAACAGAGGAGAAATGAACTACAGATTAATTTATGTAGATTTTAGAGAAATGTAATAAAATGTAAAAATAAAAAATAAAAAAAACACTTTGATCAGATAAACATTTAAAACTGAAATCAGAAGTCAATCATTAAACCTTGAAAACAACAACAAACAATCAAATGCACACAAATATTAACTCATACTTAAGAGTTTCTTCTCAACAAACTCTTAATTTAGTAATGTAACCCGGTGAGTCTATTCAGACTACCATGGCAACGGGAATGAGGTTTTAATTATAATTTGTTATAATGTTATATTGCACATTTTAGTTACTTACTCTTTCATTACAGATGTGTTTTATAAATGTACATTTAGTTTTCTTGTTTAAATAATGTTTTTAAGTTATTTCTTTTTACGTGATGACGTGATGCCTGCGTGTGACGAGGAGGGGAGAGCGAAAGCTAAGGGTTGAGTAGAGCACGCAGAGTTGAGGTTACGAACACGGGGATTTTAAATCTATAATCCTCTTAATATACTGGTGTTAAGACTGTCACTTAACATACGTGAGTTGTGTTTTGCCTATAAGCACTTATTTGGCAAGTTTACATTGAGTTTCGTATCGTGTGGGACTGAACTGTTCATCACGTGCGTTGAAGTGGTTAGCCGGAGCTAAAGCTAACGGATTGTTTACATTTGCCGTGGGTTACCAGATAGCGCTTCGGGCATAGCTACACGCCCGAAGTTCCTCTGGCATCGCGGGAGAGATCGACGCCACAACAGATAGCGCTCCGGGTGACCGGAAAAGCCCGGAGTTCCTCTGTTGCAACGAGGGACATCGCCATTACTCCAGCTCGAGACGAGGGTTTCCAACGTCGCGGACGCTGCACCTAAAGCACCATCAGGCCTGCAACGTAGGGTGTATGTGTGAGTGTGTGAGAGTGGGCCCACGTGTGTAAGTTTATAATTTAAAGTGATATTGAAGATACTGTGATACTTTCGGTTTTGAATATTGAAAGCATTTATTTTATTTAAGTTACTATTGTGTTACATTGGGATACAATGTTGTTTGCTAGACAACTAATTGTCTATTTGTTGCTGACGTAGTTATCTACGTGTTATTTCTTGAAAAGAGTACATTTGGTTGTGAATTTCAAACTAATACATTTTGTTTACATATCTTACTTAAATTTTATACTTTATTTTATTGATTTCATTTGCCAATTTTATACATAAAAGACACAAAAGACACAATTGGTATTTGTTGATCTTTATTGCTGCTGAAGGGAAACAAAGTAAATAACTTATCTGTTAAAGTTAAGTACCAAGTTAAGTAAAAGAACTATACTTACCCAGGCCCTATTATTATTATTATAGTTCATTCTATAAAAAGGGGTTACAGTAAGCCTGTCCCAAATCGAAGAATGCTTAAAATGAAGCCCCAAAATGCGTCCTTATTTCTCCGCTCTGTTAACCAATGAACCCTTCGCAGCTTAGGCTATCCCAAGATTCATAGCGTGCCATGGACGGCTGAATATAATGGCTGGATATTTTAAAATAAACAATTAAAACCTTTTTTAAATAAAAGTGTGTATTTATCAGAAAAAAATAACTTGTCACTGTTTGTTTGAGTATTATTAGTTTTCAAATATGGGACTAGTTACACAAAGGCGCTCTTTTTATATTTCAAACTAAATTTCATTATGCTGCCTATGAAGTGTGTCCGAAAGTGCTTCTCGCAGCTGCCTTCATGTCTCCAAAGTCATGAGGCAGCGAGGCAACAAGTCAGCTGTCATATCTTTCAGACGCAGCCCTATTATGGTTCCAGGCCACTTCGCTTGTCAGCGGGACACAACAGCTGATATTGTGCATGTTGCGTTTTACTTTTGTATATTTTTAAGGTTGGTGAATTTTACATATTGTTGGATAGATTAATCTTAATCAATGTGTCATATTTTCTAAAATAAAAAAAATAAAAAAATCTGCTTACATATTTATTTTTAAAAGTCTGATAGGTATTGCAACAATAATATCAATTCACATCACTAAAACATAATTTATAATACTAAAACCGTCACAAGGACGTTTCATTTGCAAAACATACACTTTTATTTAACTACAGTTTTGAACGTTTATTTCAAGATTTCCAGACGTCACGTGCGTGCATTGATAGCCAATTGGCTGTGAAGGATACATCAATGGAACCTTGGTTCCAGGGATAAAAAGACCACATTTGGAGGCTTGTATGTGAAGAAGCCTTCGAATTAGGACAGCCTTCGTCATGGCCCGGTGATGTCATTTCCCTTCATATACAGCCTTAGAAGGCCCTGTCCCTGTCCCAAATGGCGCAGTTCATGTGGACTTTCGGTCTCGTGGCCCATAATGACCAATTGTCCCCACAAAAATAGGAATACCAGTGTTTTTGTGACCTTGTGTGGTTGGGGTTAGGGAATGGGGTAGGTAAGGGGAATAGAATATACAGTTTGTATGGTATAAAATGCATTGCGTCTATGGAATGTCCCCACAAAACATGGAAACCAGAATGTGTGTGTGTGTGTGTGTGTGTGTGTTCACCTTTTCCAAGGTCTGTGTAGTTTGTCCATCTGTGTCATACTGAGGGATTTACTTCCAATCTGTCTTTCTATACCTCTAAAGTGCTGACAGACAGGCGACAGATTAGATCAGAGACATACAGACAGACAGACAGTGTGAGAGAGAGCGAGAGAGAGAGAGAGAGAAAGAGAGAGAGAAAGAGAGAGAAAGAGAGAGATGCACATGTTCCAGACCCTTAAACATAATGTCTGTCTGTTTGTCTGTCTGTCTACAGATGTAAAGAGAATGACGGTCTGTGAAATATAAAACTCTTTAACATGAACGCTGGTGTGTCCATCTTTTGTTCTGACGTGTGTGTGTGTGTGTGTGTGTCACATGACTCATTACATCACTGGATTAAGGTCAGATCTGGATTAAAAGAGAGAGAGAGAGAGAGAGAGAGAGAGGGAGAGAGAGATCCCTTAAATTCTGGTCACACTTAAACTCAAGTCCCCCGAACACACTTCAATATGAAGCCCTTAAAACCCAAGAGAAGAGACCTAAAACCAGTCCCATCTGTCAACTGGCTCTAAAACTCCAGACCAGCACTAATGAACGCAAACAAACCACAATAAACCAAATCATTAAAGAAAGTCAAACTTTATATTTGGATCATTGGGATAATGAAAGTAAAAACCAAAGTAAACTAGAATGTTATCGGGCACTAAACAGAAAATACAGTCTGTCAGAATATCTCTCCACAGTTAGAGATGTAAAGCAGAGACGAATCCTCACTAAATACAGACTCAGTGATCACAGTCTGGCAATAGAGAAAGGCAGACATAGACAAACATGGCTCCCAAAAGAAGAGCGAATCTGTGTCCATTGTGACAGTGACGAGATTGAGACAGAGACACACTTTCTCCTTTACTGTGGTAAATATAAAGAGCTTAGAGAAAAACACTTTGACAAAATCTCAAAGCTCATACCAGAGTTTCATAGCTCTTCAGATTCAGATCAAATGAAGATGTTACTGGGGGAAGACAGACACCCATCATTTGCTGCTAAATTCATTTATCAGTTACACACCATCAGAAATAATCTACAACCCTGATCTTGTACAGTACTTTTATTTTACCTCTCATCTGCCTCCATAAATGTACATTTGTATACTTCAAATGTTTATATTTCAAAGTCTACTTTATATTGTAAATATCCTCTGATTCTATTTTATTTTGCAGTAGTACTTCATCCATCACCCAGCACCTTAGCTTAATTGCACCTTAATGGTTGTTAATATTGTGTTATTGTATGTTTCTTGTTTTATGTATAATGCTTTGGCAATATTGTAAGTGACACAATCATGCCAATAAAGTGCTTTAAATTGAACAATTTAAATTGAAATTGAGAGAGAGAGAGAGAGAGAGAGAGAGAGAGAGAGAGATTATCATAGCTGAAAAGAAAATAATATTTATATTTTAAAGACCTTTTTTCTCCTCCACCTTCTGACAACTTTTGTCTGAGATTGTAGTGTATATGTCTGTGTTCGGTTGCAGTGTGAAGTTCTGTTTGCTATCCTGTAATCTGACTTTTGTGAGTGTATGCGGCATCCAATAGCCACATAGAGGCTTTGTAGTGGGCTCGTGACTCGTTCGCTGTCGGTCATCCTGACTTCAATGAAGCACTGACGATTCAAATGCTTTTAGTTTTTATTTAAGCACAAACAACATGATAAGACCGGCATTGATACGGTCAACAGAAAGTTGGTTCCCGCTACTCAACCTCTCCAACCAATGCACAATCAACCCGACAAAGAGATAATAAAGAAAACGGAAGTGATCACCTGTGCCCACGTGACCGTGTATAACCAATAAGAAATAACAAAGAATTAACGCACTTACATTCCGGCCCCATGATTATTACAAGAAAAAGACTAATAATCATCATCATCATTTAACAACAACAACAATCAATACATACATAAATTGAACAATATACAAATCATTTATAGATATAAAAATATGTGTTTGTGTATGCATTTGTCCATGTAAAAAAGAAGTAGTCTGTATTGCTTCTTAGGAATTATTCGAAGTCCCGTCAGTCAAAAAAAAATAGAGTCCAAAAAAGTCTGTCTATAGTCAGTCGAAATATCCAAGTCAATATGTCCGTTCGTCATTGAGCGCTCAAAAAAGAAAAATCAAAAATCAATTACAGTCCTCTTCAGATTCGAGGAGTAGACAAATCTTGGTGACCGGTCTGTCCAAGCAGTTATACTTGGTTTTAATCCTTACTTGGCGAATCAATCCCTTTTTATCTGGTAAAGTATGAGTAATTTTACCCATTATCCATGAATTCCGAGGGGCAGCATCATTAACAACAAGTACGACATCTCCTACTTGAAAGTTTCTCTTCTTTACAAGCCATTTCTGCCGTGCCTGTAGCTGAGGTAAATATTCCTTTAGCCATCTCCTCCAAAACAAATCAGCCATGTACTGTACTTGTCGCCATCTACGGCGTACATATATATCCTCCTTCTGAAATAAACCAGGGGGTAAAGATGGTTGAGTTTTCAGAAGTAGTAGATGGTTGGGCGTTAGAGCCTCCAAATCATTGGGATCCATAGATGATCTAGTTATAGGACGGCCATTGATAATTGACTCCACTTCACACAAAAGAGTATGAAGACCCTCTTCATCTATACTCTGTCCTCTTAGGATAGAATTCATAATCTTCCTCACTGATCGAATCATTCTCTCCCAGATGCCTCCATGATGAGACCCTGCAGGAGGATTAAATATCCATTTGATACTCTTCTGGCTTAGAACATCGTTGATTTTTTCATGATTCCAGTTCTTAATGGCTTCTCTCAGTTGGCGTTCAGCTCCAACAAAGTTAGTTCCATTATCTGAACGTAACTCTGATACTTGACCACGTCTTGCTATGAACCTTCGCAAAGCATGAATGAAAGAATCTGTGTCTAATGATGCAGCCACTTCAATATGTATGGCTCTTATAGACAGACAAGTAAAGATGACTCCATATCGCTTCACAGTACTTCGTCCACGTTTGATCTCAAATGGACCAAACAATCAACTCCAACTCGAGTAAATGGTGGTTCATCTGGTGAGATTCTACTTGAAGGTAAATTTGCCATCTGCTGACAACCTGTTGTTCCTTGAAGTCATTTGCAGATTACACATCTGGACAGAATTTTACGTATGGCTGAACTTGCTCCTGGAATCCAATATCGTTGACGTAGCTCGGCCAACATGTAATTTCGTCCGCTGTGTCCAACCCTTTTATGAATATGCCTTAGAAGTAGCTCAGAAATATGCAGATCCTTAGACAGAATTATTGGATGCTTCTTCAGGCATAACTGCATTATCCAGACGTCCATACATTCTTATTACACCTGCATCGAGTATTGGATTGAGACAATACATAGGACTGCTGCGTTTGACTTCTTCACCTTTTTGTAAAGATTTCAATTCCTCTGGAAACCTCTTCCTTTGCGAAAAGCGAACAATCTCCATCTCACTTTTGTCTAGCTCTTCTACTGATGGATAGCCTTCACACATATTGGATCGTAGTTTACACATGTTTTCATCGATGTTAACCTTTAGTTGATTAGACTCAATACAATCTAGTGTTTCCTTCAGTTGTTTTCTCTTTTTACTCAGAGCTAGAAGTATTCTCCTCAGCCTAAGAATCCAGGCCACACCTTTCTTCAAACGTGACCATGATGAATTGTGATTGATTAGCCGTGTAACGGCATCATCTTTCTCCTCAGTTTGAACCAGTAGTGTGTTAACCACAGCTTCTCGTTTGATTTCTGGATCTTGTACCAAACTCCTTTCCAAATCAATTGGGTTGTTTGGCCACTCTTCCTGTGATCTAATAAGAAAGGGAGGACCGAATGTCCACGTCTGCTCCTTTAGTAAAAGATCCACCTTTAGCCCCCTTGAGGCAAGGTCAGCTGGATTGTTGGCAGAATCTATGTATCTCCACTGAGCGGCGGTGGATGCTCTCAAAATCTCTGACACTCTGTTGGCGACAAAACACTTAAATCTGGAAGATTCATTTTGAATATACTTTAACACAGCAGTGCTGTCAGACCAAAACACTGAATCTTGTAGCTTTATCTTTAGATCCCTTTTCCATAGCCTATCCATTCGGCTGGCGAGAGTGGCAGCTGTAAGTTCCATGCGGGGAATGGTGGTAGATTTCACTGGTGCTACTCGAGCCTTACCCATCAGAAAGGCAGAATGTACAGTGCTCTGACTGTTATGTAGAAGCAGGTAGGACACAACACCGTAGCCTTCTTCACAGGCATCAGAGAAATGGTGTAACTGAGCCAACTTGACTTCTCCAAACTCTACAGGTTTCAAGCATCTTTTGGTCTCAAATTTATCCAAGCCATGAAGATCCTCAAGCCAGTTTCTCCATCTCTGTACATATTTAAGTGGAATAACACTATCCCATCCAATCTTTTCCCTGCAAAGGTCCTGAAGAATCTTCTTTGCAGAGAGAACTACTGGAGACAAAAATCCAAGGGGATCATATACTGCACTGATCACAGAAAGTATTCCTCTTCTAGTAAAAGGTCTGTCTTTGATCACTACTTTAAATTTGAAAGTGTCAGATTCTGCACACCACTGTACACCCAGTACTCTTTCCATTGGAAGCACATCATGGTTCAAGTCAAGATACTTCACTTCATTCACCCGTTCTTCTTCTGGTATGGCATTCAACACTCCACGACTGTTGCTCATCCATTTGGTAAGATGAAATCCACCTTTAGCACACATTGCATGAAGTCCCTTGTATAGTTGGATTGCATCAGATTCTGTAGGAACTGAAGTAAGGCAATCATCCACGTAGAAGTGATTACGGATGACTTCTGCTGTTCTTAAATTAATAACCTCTCCATGGTCCTCTGCACATCTCTTGAGTGCATAGTTAGAACAACTTGGGGATGAGGAAGCTCCGAACAGGTGTACGACCATTCTGAATTCCTCCAAGTCCTTACTTAAGTCACCATTTGACCACCATAGAAACCTTAAAAGGTCAGAATCTTCTGGAGGAACCCTCACCTGATAGAACATGGATTCAACATCAGCCATTAAGGCAACAGGCTCCATTCTGAAGGCTGTAAGGACACTTATTAAAGTGCTTGTTAGGTCTGGTCCCTGAAGTAGTTGTCCATTCAATGATACTCCCTGAAAGGAGGCACTACAGTCGAAAACAACCCTGATCTTCTTCTTTTTCGAATGGTAGACCCCATGATGAGGTATATACCAAACATGGCCATCATGTCTTTCAAGTTTCTCCACAGGTACCTTCTCTGCATATCCTTTGGAAAAACATCATCCATGAAGACAGTATAGTCTGCTTGAAATATGGGATCCTTCTTGAATTTCCTCTGCAGGTTCAAAGCACGTTGTTCTGCAACAATTCTGTTATTTGGAAAAACCACATCTTTATTCTTGAGCGGCAAACCAATGCTGTAATGACCATCTATTAACTTTATAGACTGAGACACAAGATCCATGAACTGTTTATCCTCTTTAGACATCCCTACCATTTCATCCAAGGCATTTTCAGGGAAATCAATCTTAAATTGTTGTTTCCAAAGATCGTCCAATTTTGAAACTGAGATCCTGTTTACAGTCGCATAAGGTTGGTCATTACAGGAAGCTCCATTCTTTTCCATTCCTTTGAGCGGTCCATTCACCGTCCATCCAAGTATGGTTCTTACCGCATATGGTCCATTCATTTGGCTGCGAACAACCTGCCAGAGCTCCATTGCCTCTGGTACATTTGCTCCAATTAAGAGTTCAACTCCTGCTTCAATTGAAGGTAAGTGTATGTGATTTAAGTAAGGCCATTGAACAAGATCATTCTGCATGGGTATATTAGATTTAGATACTGGCATACTTTTCTGAGTATATACTTCAGAAAGTGAACAATATTGTGTCTGATCCCATTCTGCCACTTCTAGATCCTTAAGGACATAACTGGAAACCAATTTATCCTGGTTCATGGTTTTAAGCAGAATATTCAGTTTCTTACCGGAAAGATTAAGTTTGTTCATGAGACTTTCCGTACAGAAGGTTGCTGAGCTGCCGGGGTCTAAAAAGGCATACGTTTCCACAATCTGGCATCCATTCTTAGATTTAACACGTACTGGCAGAATGGACAAAGCACAAGCATCTTCACCGGCCCCAGTAAGGCTACTGGACTGAACGGAGATCAGAGCACTACCCACTGCTTGCTTCGGTTCCTCTGTTTTGTCCCGTTGGAAGATATGAAGGATGCTGGGATGTTTAAAGCCACACACTTTACATGTAATTCGCTTCTTACAATCTCTGCTCATATGACCTGTACATAAACAGCCAAAACAGATTCCTTTCCTCTTCAAAAAATCCATCTTTTCGTTATGGGATTTCTTTGTAAGAACAGTGCAGGAATTCAAAGGATGATCTTCGCCACAACAAAGACAAGATACACCTTTGTGCATTTTCCTAAAGTCTTCTATTCATGTTACAGAGACAGTGGTAGCAAAGCTATTTCCCTTAGGCTTAGAACGAATCAAACTTCGACCTCCACCAACAGGAACCTCAGCAATATTTCCAAACACAGGATTCGTAACTATTTTGACTTGTTTTTCTACAAAATTCACAATGTCTTTAAATGTTACTGGTTCATTGCGGGTTTCCTGCAAATCACATGCCACTGCTCTCCATTTGTCTCTGAGCTTAAATGGCAACTTGGAAAGAATCATTTGCATGTTAGTAACCAAGTTTAATTCTTTCATGTAACGAACGTCCTCCATAGCATTACAGCAAGCTCTGAGAAAGAGATAATAGTCTTGTAAGGCCTTTGTATCCTCAGGTCTTATGGACTTCCAGGAGAGCACTTTATCCATATATGCTGAAGATATTTTGACTTCGTTTCCAAAATGTTCCTTAAGCAGGGCTTTAACCTTCAAGTAACCCTGTGCAGAAACCATATGTTGGCAACTTCTTACCAATTCTCTTGGTTGACCTCGGGTGTACTGCTCAAGAAAGTAAAAACAGTCACCATAATCATTTACCCTTTTTTCCACAATCTCCTCGAATGATCGTATGAAGCATTGGTACTGCAAAGGATCTCCATCAAAGGATACAATATCTCTGTGAGGAAGTAATGAAATATTGCATTGCTGAACCAACATGGCAGTTATTTCATTCTGTTTCTCCATTAGACGTAGTATATTCCCTTGTTCTCCATTGGCTAATAGCGGTCTTGAAACAGATGGTGCCTGTACATTCACTGATACAATTGACTGTACTGGTGTTATAGACCTTGGTTGTAGCACAGAGTGAGGCTGAGAATTACTTTCAACATTTCTTGCACCTCTTGTCAAACTGTTTACCGGCAGAGACTGTGATTCCACCCGTGTATGAACTTGAGCTAATGCAGCAACCGTCAAACTTGAGGAGATCATTTCATCAGGTTTCTTTCTGGTTTTTCTTGCTTCCAAATGTATACTTTGCTCTGATGTTGCAGACCTGTACAGGTCACCCCCAGGGGCTGGCTATGATTGACTAGAAGCCACGCCCCTTCTCAACTCCCACCTCGAGGAGGTCCCCAAAGCCAACCCAATGACCAGACAAACACGGGAACAGGTAAGTAAAATTTAAAACAAGCTTTATTTGATTTAAATATTTAAAAGAACTGGGGAAATGGGGAAAGGGGAAATTAAAACTAATGGGCTTCTTCTCCTCCCTCCAGGGAGACTGCAGCCACGGGCAGACAGGGGCAAGGGCAACAGGGGTGCAAACCACCGTAAGCCGGGGGAAAGGGGAAACGTCAGGCTCCGGCCTGGACCCTGCTAACCGTGGCGCCCTCCTTCTTCCTTCCTGGAGGCAGAACAAATTCAGTGTGACTGGTAAGGAGATTTTCCGCTGTCTGCGTACCTTTCCTCTGTTCGGCAGGGGGTCCTCGCCCCGCGTGCCTTCACGTTCCCCGTCGTACGTTCACCCTCGTTCTCCTTGCTCCCCACAGGTGGTCACTGCGACACAAAAGCACTGTTAACTTGGACTTTGAGTATTCCTCACCGGCTCTGCTGTTTACAGCTCTCTGGGTAGGTATCACGTTACACAGTCTGTTCTCCAATTATTCACTCTCGTTCTCCTTTCTCTCCACAGGCGGCCACTAGGACACAACGACACTGTTACTTGGACTTCGAGTATTTCTCACCGGCTCTGCTGTTTACAGCTCTCTGGGTAGGTATCACGTTACACAGTCTGTTCTCCAATTATTCACTCTCGTTCTCCTTTCTCTCCACAGGCGGCCACTAGGACACAAAGACACTGTTACTTGGACTTCGAGTATTGCTCACCGGCTCTGCTGTTTACAGCTCTCTGGGTAGGTATCACGTCACACAGTCTGTTCTCCAATTATTCACTCTCGTTCTCCTTTCTCTCCACAGGCGGCCACTAGGACACAAAGACACTGTTACTTGGACTTCGAGTATTTCTCACCGGCTCTGCTGTTTACAGCTCTCTGGGTAGGTAGCACGTTACACAGTCTGTTCTCCAATTATTCACTCTCGTTCTCCTTTCTCTCCACAGGCGGCCACTAAGACACAAAGACACTGTTACTTGGACTTCGAGTATTTCTCACCGGTTCTGCTGTTTACAGCTCTCTGGGTAGGTATCACGTTTCACAGTCTGTTCTCCAATTATTCACTCTCGTTCTCCTTTCTCTCCACAGGTGGCCACTAGGACACAAAACACTGTTACGTGGGCTTTGGATGCTTCTCGCCTGCTCTGCTTCTTACAGCTCTTGATAAGTATGGTTTCCTCCGTAGGTCAGCAGAGGGGCGAAGATCACACACCACCTCCCCGGGTCGAGCGCTGCCCTATCTCCACTGCCCGTAGGGCGATCGAATCCTGGACAGGGGCGCCCCTTTGTAGAGACCGCGGGGGCGGCGGACCCTTTCGCCTCTGACTCTGCGACAAGGACAGACACAGGTAAGTTTGCACCACGAATATTTCCAATATTGTACTCACAGTCACTGACAGCTCTTGATCTGCGTCCCTTCACACTCCAAAACAGCACACTGCGTATGGTAGCGGTAAATTCTGAGGTCGTTAGCCTCTCCGTCCTCTGCCCAGTAGAAGAATGGATGATGCGGGGCTTCGTCTGACAAGACACACAGCAACCCACAGCAAATACACAGCACCACTCCAACGTGAAAAGCTTATTAATTGCAAAGTCTCACTCACCACACTATAAGTGTACACAACAAAGGAAACGCCCGGCGTCCTCCACTTCACTTGGGCTGAAATAAGGGCGATGGAAATACGACCAGAATAGTGTTTCGTTGCTGTGGCTGCTTGGATTGACGCTTCTAACGGCTCGCCCACCACGCTGTTTTAGGGGTAGGGCCGCCCTCCTTCTCCTGGAGGTTTCCAACGATTACACAGGTTAATTTCTGCAAGTTACTCCACACCAAAATGTATACTCACAGCGGATAGCCTTTGTTTACGTTGTACAACAAGGTCGATTTTTTTCCTGCTTTACTCCTTCAAAAGTGCTGTTTAGACCAAGGTTCCTTCTACCCATAGGATTTTCCTTTCACTCCAGCAGGTCCACCGCAGACTACAACGAGAGAGAGAGAAATGGAGAGAGAAATATAGACAGCCACCACGTCTAGCAATGAGCACAGCTCCGTTCCTCAGCACACACTACGACCCTCAACTGTGATTTAACTGTGCTTTTTATACTCCTCCATGTACTCCAGTTGTCCAATTACCCGGCGATCTTTTTAACTATACACAGCTGTGCTCAATCGGCTGATTACAGCCTTCGCGAAACTGCCGGATGTCCGGTGTTTCCGTTCTCCGGTCTGGACGGAAACATCCGGGCGGAACCAAACTTCCTCAACTTTTGGTTCCGCCCTGAAAAGATCGTCACCTTGTGACATACACATTAACTTTAGCCATAGACACAGCTATTTTAGTTTGAAGTTCAATTTCCTCCTTCCTTTTCCTTAAACGTTCCTCTTCTTCCTCCACAGCATGCTCCTGTTGCAGGTTTGCTGACTGGCTAATAAAGCCGCAACTTCAGCTTCAGCTTGAAGACGTGCAGATGATGTAGAAGATCTACTAGATCGCGAACCAGAAGAGGAGCTCTTTTTGCTTAATTTTTTGCTGTATACATTTGAGATGCTATCTGTTGGTTTGATCTCGTCCATGAAATCCTCACAAGTCAATGCAGCACATTCCTCACATTGATTCATAGTTTTAGAATTCACATTTGCATCAGAGGTTGCAACAGGTAATGGATCATTTAAAGGAGCTGGCGTTTGAACATCCATAGCCATTGACTGCACTCCATCCGCTGCAGAATGAGATAACAGAGGACATTCATTGTTCTGTTTAAGCACTGTGGTTGTAGTTTGAGTCAGTGAAGTTCCTTTATGTTTAAGATCACACAGCCATTGCTCCACATCTTCTATAAACCCCTTGTTGAACCGTAAAATTGAGCCATACCATTCATTTTGCTTCATCTGTTCTTCAACAGGAAGTAAAGGAATCACATTTTCATGCAGTAAATTGACCTCATCTCTCAAAAGCTTCAGTGTTTCCAGTAAAGAACAAACCTTAGATGAATTTTCATCATTCTTCATAAGCACCTTCATTGAAGCAATCACATTTTTTATTTTGTTCACTTTAGATTTACGGTCCTTTTGCAGAGATTCAACTTTAAACTCCCAAGCCTTTGCGGTTAGCGTACGCTCCCTTTTGCCCTCCGTAGACACATCAACCTCATCTTCATCCATTTTCCTTCATTAAAACGAACTCGTAAACATATACAACTTTCAAAGCAGTCCGTTTAAACACACGAGCTAATCTCAGGGCGTCATGTAACACGTATGACGAACAACACAACTTTCCGTCCACCGTTGTTTATCCAAACAAACAGATCCGCGCTCCACATCAAGCACAAGCACAACCAGCAATAACGTCTTGCATTGACCAGCAGCAAAACAGCGTAATAATAAACTTTTTAACATACCGGTTCAAGTGCCGTGCGTCTCGTGTCCGGTTTGTGCTTGCAATCCACGTCGTTGCGTTCCAATGCAGCGCATGAATAAACCATCCAAGACGAAGCGCAACTTTCTGTTGACTAATGTATGCGGCATCCAATAGCCACATAGAGGCTTTGTAGTGGGCTCGTGACTCGTTCGCTGTCGGTCATCCTGACTTCAATGAAGCACTGACGATTCAAATGCTTTTAGTTTTTATTTAAGCACAAACAACATGATAAGACCGGCATTGATACGGTCAACAGAAAGTTGGTTCCCGCTACTCAACCTCTCCAACCAATGCACAATCAACCCGACAAAGAGATAATAAAGAAAACGGAAGTGATCACCTGTGCCCACGTGACCGTGTATAACCAATAAGAAATAACAAAGAATTAACGCACTTACAGTAAGTTTATTTTTAAATGTTGTCAGAAATACTCCAGCAGGTCAAGATGTTGCTGTAGGTCATGTGTAGTATACACTATCGGACAAAAGTTTGAAATCACTTAAATGTTTTCCATGATCTTAACTCATTCCCTGCCATTGACAAGTTATCTCGTCAATTAAGAAAAATCATTTGCATGAGATTTTGGGTAATCTGTAATAACGCGATTATCCACTAGACTAGATTTGTCACGGCTAGTCGTGTCGTGTTTTGTGTTTGTCTCCGATTACGTCACCTGGACTATTCACGACTGATTGTGTGCAAAAGACTATTTTCAAGTTACGTTCATATTATTATAATAGTTGTACAGTGCTCTGTTCGAGTATTGCGTCTGCTGAGTAGGCGGAGTTTAATCCTAAGTCTCGCGAGTTCGACAGAAAATAACGCGAGATCAGATACGCAGCAATGGAGGAGACGGAAGAAATGCGGTGTGTGTTGTTATTGTAAATTCATGATTCAATGTGAATTATAGCCATCCGGTTATAGTACAACCATAGAGCATTCATATCGTGTGCAGTTTGGTATTCTCAGATGTGATGGGCGGCCGATGTTGTGTGATCGCTCCAAAGATATGTGGATTTGTATGGTGAATACCATCACGTGCGTCATTGCAGATTGTAAGTGTTTGTTTTCTTTATTTAGTTTAATAATCATTGTCTTGACATGTTGTTAAATACATTAACAAGATAACTGTTCAGTTGTAAAGATTATCTGCTATATTATTCATTTATCACATTTGCAATGACTCGTGTGTTCACTCAAGTGATACAATAATGGTGAAGCACTTTATTGTACAAATCGTGCTGGAGAACTAATAGAGTTAATTTGTTTATTTGTAGAACCACGTTCATCCACGTTTATCCAGCTGACTGTGCATATTACACACACCCATCACGCCTATGGAACACGATGATACATTCATCATTGTTAATATCACCTCACATTAAGCCTCTCAGGACCAGATAAGGATGCAGACTGAGGATGTAACCACCTGTTTGAGTTTCAATGTGATGACATCGCGTATGAAGATTAACAATTGACCAAATCTGTACCCTCCTTGCATTAAGTGGACTTTTTGGAACACTTCAGACTTGCAAAGACTGAATACTCTCATTTTCACCACCTCATTGCCTGATTTGCAATCACATAATTGTATTTTTTGAATCAAAGTTTATTGTTATACTGATTGTTTATTTTGCGTAGGCCTACGCTGTTTTATTTGAGAAGTATTCATGTTTTATTAACATTGCGAGTAATTTGTTCATTTATCCTTTGAAAAATCAATACATTCAGTAAATCTGATCGCTGACTCTGGTGTCGTTACTCCTCTCCTAGTCCTTGGACATTAATTGGGTAAATAATCCTCTAAGGTGATTTAGATCCGTAATAGTAATCAGTGCATAACACAGTCTTCAATACAGATTGCTCATCTCACCTGTTCCTTGTTTAGTCTTTGTGTATTTATACTGCTGTCTGTGTCACACTTCTCGCCGGAAGATTGTCATTTCAACCATGTCTGTTTTCTGTTCACATATTCTATGTTCCTGTTTTTGCTTACCTGTTACCTGTACCTGTTGCTTACTCGTGTTTTGATTTCCAGTTTATCATTAAATGTTATTTATTTTCACTCCACTCCCGAGGCATGACAAGATTACCCAATTTATTAAAATAACTGAAGCAAAAAATTATTTATTAATTTTACACTCTGTGTACGTTTTGATAATCGTACTGAATCTGATCTCTTACAAAATTTCTTCATAAAAATGCAATTATCTCAGCTTTTTGTTAAACAAAATGTATTTTTTTAAGAAAAATACCCATATTTGAAATCGCCATGAAACGGAAGTGGCGATTGCCTTATTTTCCCCGTGGTGACGTATATCCGTATGAAATGGCTTCTGAAATGAAATACGGTAAGGCAGGGCAGGGCTGCGTTCAGCCCCGACAGAACGTTGCACAACGTTTATTAAACTGAAACGGTGATGCATTGAACACCCTGTTGTGATGACGCAAGAGTTGCAACTACGGTAGCGGAGAGGCCATGCTTTGTGTTCTTTTTTAAATGTTTCTGAAGCCTGATGAAATCGTTATAAATGTGTGTTTAATACTGTAAAATACCCTCGATGTTACAGTCACTGACCTTGCCGTCCAGAATGAAAGACAACATTCCAACTTGAACCCATTGAGAGAGCTGTCTCTTTACTATCGCGTGGTTTTATACATCTTGCCGCTGATTGGCCTGACATTTCTGACACACCCACCAAACAAGAGAAAACGCTTCTAAAACCTGTTGGATTCCGTTGCACACCGTTTCAAGGAAACATGTCGTTCAACCCGGAAACCGTAGCAAAACGTTGCGCACCGGTGTGAGATTGAACGTGCCCCTGGATTTGAATTTGTCCATCGAGATCTGATTGGATCATTTGAAGTTGGGTCGTGTTGCTAATTGCGAATCGCTGCGATCTTCTCCCGGACCCCGCCCACCTGCCATACCATATGACCGGAAGTGAAGAAAGATTGTTTTGAGGAGGGGAGGAGATTTGCATTTTTGATTAAAGATTATGAGCACACACAAATTTTTTAAAAATAATGAAGTTCAAAGATAAGTCATTTGTTAATAATACCACAATATTAAAATATATATGTATAGTTTTTCATTTCAATTTCATTGCGACTTTAAGAGTTTATAAGCAGAGAAAAAAACTATTGATAGGATAAAATGGTTTTAGCCCCATTATGTTTGTTTTTTCATTGTTTGTTTAAAAGCAGAGGGCTGTTTTTATATTTGATATTTGTTTGTTTATACATTTTTAAGAAGAACATTTTCCTGGAAGGCATTTTATGAAACTTTTGTGGAAATCACAAAAACATGCTGGCAAGCAACTTTTCAAAAAGGCTGGTGGGGAATGAGTTAAGGAAACTAACATTTTATTTAACAAAATGTTTTTGAAATGAATGCCTTAGACTAAAAATGTATTGTTTAAAATCTAATCTCAGGGTTAATCCACAAGAAGCTGAATGATAAATAATAATAATCTGCTTTTGCCAGACACATTTATTCAACACATTCAGTACATTTTAACCCTGGATAACTAAAATAATAGCCTCATGCAAAGCATTCTGGAAACCAAAATCTGAAAGGGAAAAACAGAATAAGGTTGATGAGGATTTCTGGTTCCCAGAATGCTTTGCATGAGGCTGTTATTTAATAGTTTTATTCTGTAATAACAAAGTCTTGTTAATGTTTAATGTTCATTTCACTTTGAACAAACTGTTGCCTGTAAATTTACATCCACAGTAAGTTACTGGAAAACAACTGCATAACTACAGCAAAATGTATACAGTGTACCATCAATTTAAGGTCTGTTTGATCAGTTTGTGTGTTCCCTTGGAGTCGAACCTGTGACCTCTGTGCTGCTAACCTGACACAATTTTAAGTCGCTTTGGATAAAAGCGTCTGCTAAATGCCTAAATGTAAATTGCTCCTGATCATTTATCAGTTCATGCTTTCTCATGCCTGGCATGGTTTATTTAGTTTCTTTGAAAATAATGTCAATAACAAAAGTCCTAAAATGAGGTTTGTGCTAAATATGTGCTGAGGTCTCATGAGATTGTGAGCGGATCTTATTTGCTAAATGAGCTCTAAACAAATAAATTGTGTTTTGATGAAGATCTTTATTTAGAATTCATCAGAAAGTCTTAGAAATGACAAGAAATGAAATGCAATCACAATGAAAACATTATATGAATAAGATATCACATCAAAAAAGAGTGTGGATTTAAAAACATTAGGTTTTTTTACAAATATTAACAGCATTGCAGTTTGCATTGCAGCATTGCCCTGAGTTTGAGAAATAATGATTATAGGCAGAATCTACACATCAGAGAGAGAGAGAGAGAGAGAGAGAGAAAGAGTTTGTGTGTTGTTGAATCTTATAATACAGACGAGATTGTTCAACATACAGACAAAAGACAATGAACGTGTCTCATCTTTTCATTGAAAATACAACTCAACTACTAAGCAGATTCACCTTCATGAAAGTTATTAATAGTTTAAAACAGGTTCACAGGGCACTACCATACTATATGTTGCCTTCTAATTCATTAAATAATTCAAATCCTGAATCGTATAGATGCCTTCTCTTGTAATATCTCCTCTCATTTCATTACAAGGGAGAAATCTTCACCACAGACCGGTCGTGGAAATCCCGCAATGCTTTGAGCTCACAGTTGTGTCTTATTCTGATTGTGGTAAGCAGGACTGCAGATGTTCAGTGACTTCTGTTGTCTCACAGTTTGAACTTCATCAGACTGAAGATTCTGAAAGTTTCTTCTTAATCAGTTCTCAGCGTTGCGGTAAAATGTTGTAAAATATGATTATTACTTTAGATCCTCTTAGAATTAAGATGATGTGATTCAGGAATATGTTAATAAACTGCCGTTTTGATTCATGTACTGTAGTCCACATGTTGATTATTTTACACTAAAAATGTTACAGTCTGTGCAAAAATCAAAGTGTTTAAATAACCTAAAAATCATCTAGCAGCTACACCTCATTCTGTTTTAATCATAAATAATAAAGATAAAAAGTCATCAACTTCTCTCATGTTAACATTTAACAGTTAAACCTCTTTTAAAGTCCAGTAATAATGATCTCACACACATACGGTAAAAATATCACATTGTGTTGTGCTGTTTTCCAGTAACTTACTGTAGATTTGCATTTATGTTATTTACTGTCAGTTTGTTTAAAGTGATATGAACATTACACATTAAAAAGTCTTTATCTTTCCAGAATAAAGCTAAAATAACAGTGTAATTAAAACCTGAAGGAAAAAAAATGAAAAAGTTTGATGATGATTTCTGGTTCCCAGAATGCTTTGCATGAGGCTGTTAATTTAGTTTTATTCTGTGAAGACTTGTTAATGTTTATTGTCATTTAACTTTGAACAAACTGTGGCCAGTAAATAACATAAACACAAATCTACAGTTAGTTACTGGCAAACAGCTGCATAACTACGGCAACATTTTTTACAGTAAACTTCTTGTCTTCTTGTCTTTTCTATGTCTATACGCTTGAAAGTCTGTGTTGTGTTCAAAAACAGGTTTCCCTACATGTATAACTCTCTTTCATTTACAGGACCTGAAACTTCCAGGAGTTTTGGTCCTTATAGTCCAAACAATCTGCAGCATTAAAGTTAAGTTTCCAGGACGCCGTCTGATCTTTGTAGTCTAAACAGTCGACGGTCCCGAAGCCCAGAGAGGCAGCGGTGTAGCCCTGCGATGACAGCGACACCGGAGACTGACTGAGCGGCCCACCCATAGACGAGGCGGTGATGGGGCTGAGAGCGCCCCCTGTGGCGGACAGCTGTGGGTGCATGGGAGACAGGTAAGAGCTGCAGTCCAGTCCTGTGAAATAAGAAGAAGAGCTCGCGTAGCCCTGCCCGTAGGCCGGAGCCTGCGTGTAGGTCATCGGGTACGCGCCGGAGCGCTGAAGACAAGGAGTGCTCGAAACCAACAGAGGGTCACCCAGGGGCGAGATGGACGCCGGGCTCCAGATGGAGACTGTGGCACTGGTGCTGCTGGGTGCAATGGTCGGAACCGGGGGTGCTGGCTGTGGACTGTAAGGTCCGTTGGTGCTGACGCTGGCTTCGCTGGTGCTGGGCTCTCTGGCGGGTGATGACTTCTTCTTTGTAGGTCTGGGTTTGGTCTGACCGCTGCTCTGCTGCTGTTGCTGCTGTTGACGGCACTTAGCGCGGCGGTTTTTAAACCACACCTGAGAAACAAAGATGGACAAAGTCCTGGTTAAGAAGGCCGACGGGAATATTTTTATAAAAAAAAATGAATATGTTGAATTGTAATTTGTATCGAAATAATTCTCAGCAGGCACGTGAAGAGAGGGGGCACAGCATACAAATATAAACAATGACGCATGCCTGTTCACTCACTTTTTTTTATGAGAGAAAAGATTCACGGTTCTGGCCTTTGTTTTTTGACTAAAAACTATTCATACTTCAAAATATCATATTTTATTTTAAAAAAACGTAGAGTGCCATAAAAATAGTTTTTACATCATTGGTAAACAGACTCATGCTGTTTTTATAATTCTCTGATTTATCCTCATGCTGTTTTTATTATTATTTAAATAATTGGGATGAACTGAGTCTAACCAGTTGAGCCTTCACCCAGTACTAATTTTGGAGGGGGGGTTGTTAAACTCACCTGAACTCTGGACTCGGGAAGGTTAATTTTGAGCGCCACCTCCTCTCTCATGAAGATGTCCGGGTATCGAGTCTTGGCGAACAGCGACTCAAGGATGTCGAGCTGCGCGCGGGTGAACGTGGTCCTCTCCCGCCGCTGTTTGCGTGGAGTGTCTGAAAATAAACACGCACAATCTCATTAAACAAATATACCACTTCATTCGTTCTCAAGAAAAAAATAAAACTTATTTTGTTTCGGTCCACGGAAGGTCAATTTTATTTTGAAATTAAAAACAAAATCTTGAATATTAAACGTTTATTTATTTATTTTTAAAAAGATCTATGTTCAGGGGAACACCTCTCAGAAGCTATTAAATAACGAAATAATCGTTTGATAAATTAATATCTCATTTTATATTTTGATCATAAAAAATACGTCAACCGTTTATGAAACAGTAAATTTATTTAGATGTAGCCTAAAGATTGAAACTCGACAGGCAACAATTGTTCGAGTAGAACTATCAAATTGTAAGGGTAAAAAAAGAAATTTGACTTTAAATGTGCAAATAAATCAAAACTCGTTTTTGTGTGAATGTTCACATATGTTTCTTTTAAATGAATTTTTGTTGTTTGATTTAAAGTTCAATCTTTAAATGTAAACTGATGAATATAATAGGTACTGAATAATCAAATTAAATATTGTACAGACTCAATATTATCGATTGCAGTAAAACTCAAACTTTAACTAAAGAATAAAGAAAGTTTTTTGTCTTTTATTTTGTGAATTCTACAGATCTGTGAATCATATTAATAAAAGATTTTATCATATTTATAAAATAAATACTCATGTGATCAGATTTATGTTACCGCGCTATTTCGGCACGCATTAACATTTTTATCAGTAATAGTTAAGTAATAAATGAAAATATATAATATTACATAAATAATTTTTTTATAAATTATAAATGTAGTATTTTCTTACTTGGGTAACCGACAGCAGAGTGCAGGAGATCCATCCCAGTACCGGACAAAGTCAACCCGTTTACTGAGTAATGAGGCTGTTTCATATAAGACATCATGACTATAAACTAATTCTCTCTTGCTGTCTCTCTCTTGCTGTCTCTCTCTTGCTGTCTCTCTCTCTCTCTTGCTGTCTCTCTCTCTCTCTCTCTCTCTCTCTATCTATCTCTGTGTCTCTCTCAGTCTTCAGCGCACTGTTTTACTCTGATTGTAAAGTGATTTTCTCCTCTGCTGTGTCTGTCTGTCAGAGATGGACATCAGGCAATCAGTCCCGTTCAGCAGGTGCGCGCCGGTGTTCTGTGTGCGAATCTCTGAGTAACAGTGAGTTAAAGTGAGGAGGAGGAGGCTAATTAAACACACACACACACACACACACTCCTCCCATCTCTCTCCTTTAATTCTTCTCTTAGAGATTCAAGAAGTTCATTGGCATGGGCTGTCCAACTTCCAAGCGTTGTCTGTTTGTCTGTCTAACACGCAAAATTTAACATATAGGCTACCCATTGACATTTGATTACTGTCTGTTTACTACACTCAGATTTGTTAAATTGTTAGAGTTTTTAATTTTTTCGTTTAATCAAATGTCGCTGTGATTTATCAAAGTTTGAAGATATTTTAAGGAGAGATCTGAAATGTTCACTCAGTGTCACGCGCATGATGTGGAGAAAGCCGAATAAATGCACAAATTCCGTTAATGTTCATTAATATTTTATACAAGCTGAACCAGCTTTTGATCAGAGTGGCCTATTAACATCAGCTTCGTCTAATCAAATAATAACGGAATTTATTCTAATTTGAGACTCAGAAAATTACACGTCAGAAAAATACATTTCATTATTTGCCACCGCTTGCAAAATACAGAAATAATTGGAGTCGGTGTGAGGCGAAGGGGGAACGGGATTAAAGAAACAAAAGGACCCAGTGTTGAACAAATCCACCAATATACATCATATGGACCATCAACTCTTTCTGTCTCTCCCTCTCTCTCTCTCTCTTTCTCTCTCTCTCTCTAATAATACTAATTATTATTAATTTTATTTTCACATTTCCTTTTAATTAATTATATGTAATATGTATTATTATTATTATTATTATTATTATTATTATTATTATTCATCTGGAGTTATTTAGTTTTCTTAGTTCGATCATGAAGTCATTTTAAATCGTTAGCCTATTTGGTCATTTCAGTTTACAATTTAATTATATACTAACATATATATACTAACTAAACATTTCACTGGTTCTTGTGACCATGTGACAAATAAAGCTTCATTCATACATGTTAAAAGTGTGTTTTTTTCTTGGCGTTTGAGTCATGCCCAAAACTAAACAAAAATTAATTACGCAAGTGACTGAAACGCGTTTCCTTTTATTCTTCTTGTTTATTTTATTATTAGCCTATTATTTAAAATTGTTCCGTGTTAAATGTAGTATTGTTAATGTTCTTTGTATTTATCTTTTGTTTCAGTTGTAATCAGCTATTTTTAGTATTATAATGCTTAATTCAGATTAAAAGTAGGCTAGTGTTTTTCCTTATTGGTTAATGAGTCGGTGTGTTTTATTTCAGGAATGAAGTCTTTGATATGACAGTATTATAATATGATTTGTGAGGATATAAACGAGCGTGTAAAGCGGATTCTCTGCGCTTGTTAATTGAATCGGATTTCTTTTAGTTTCAAATCCACAGAAACTCTATAAGGGGTTTATCTGAGCAGATATAAAGAGAGACAGACAATATAACAGCCTCTATTGCGACCTTTAAAATCTGCATTTAATATCTTCACCTGCTGCATCAGATCGCACATTAAACTGACGGAATATCTGAAAAGAAATCGGTTAGCAGATCCTCATCATCATCATCATCATCATCATCATCATTACAAGCAATGTAAGGATTCTCATGTGACCGCACTTAAATTGGTGAGTTTCAAACTATTTCATGGCCTGAAGGAAACTTCCCGATAAACACACATACACACAAACACACACACACATAAACACACACATCAAAGCACACGCACCTGCTAGCGATGATATTCTATATTTTAATGTTAATATATATAGCCTATTTATTTTAAGTATTTGTGTATATTCTCATTTAAACTCTTATGTAAAATGTTTTAACGGAAATAAAGATTTATGTAAATACTTGTAAAAACTGTTTATGCACTTTAGCAATATTAACATTGTTTTAAATGCGAGTTCTGTTTTCTATTTTATTCACATACATTTTATTTATAGCTATACTCTATATTTATCATTTTTAGAAGGAATCTGTCTGTCTGTCTGTCCGTCTGTTTTTTGTTGTTGTACTGGAATTTTCCAACACATAGTAAACAGGTGACTTTAGGACCCAGCAGAGACTGAAATTGAGGACACATCCACAACATAAGAAGCTTACAGTATTTAATCTTCAGGGCCTAAACACACACACACGCACACAGATAGCACGCGCGCGCACACACACAGACACAGAGATGTTGACCTTGTATGTTCACATATGAATCTGTAAATGTTTTTATTGAGGTGTTTGTTTGTGATAGATGTTGTTATTCTGATGATGTTGTGGTCTTGTATTTGAGGCTCTCTTTATTAAGGGTTTGGTGTTTATTATTACTTCATGTGTTTCCGTCCTCCTTTACATTTAAGCTCACCTGTTCATAAATATTAAAACTTTCTTTATTCCCTTTACAAGTAACAAGAAGCTGAACTTAGTTACTATTAAAGTGTTGTTGTTGGAGATGAAACTAATGTGGAAGTAATCAGGACTGACAGTGATACAGTAAAGATTCTGGATAAGTTCTCCAGTGAAATAGTTTGATGCTTTATTCTGGTGCTCTATTTCTTTTATTGTGGTGATTGAAGTTTCTCTGGGCAACAGATTTTATGAAGCAGCATGAATGTATCTGTATTATATGGCATACAGTTTTTAACTTAATATGTTGTGCTGCTCAGCATATGTTTCTGTCTTTGTAAAATGAATATAATTGTATAACAGACAGCTTGTGTTATAGTATGTGAATGGTCAAACATGGGAAAGTGTTAATGTGTGTTATGTGATTTGTTTTGGGTTGTGTAAATCTTTACTCTTTCCAACACATCATCACAGTATTTACAACATTGCAAACACACTCACACACGAACACAGTTCAGCCGAGTTGTCATTATATGCATTATCTGAAAAGTAAGTATCTTACCGGATAAACAGAGTAAAGAGGCATTTGTAGTGAGATAGTGAGCAGATGACAGCAGAGAGACGATGAGAATGAAAGAGAGATGAGTGTCTGTGGAGGTTTGTGTAAAGTTCAGTCAATGTTTGTGATAAAACTGAAGATCATTAAGTGGATGATAAAAGCAGATGAGGAACAGAGGTGATGGATGAAGGTCATGATGTTGAGGTGAGAATTAAGAAGACGATGGGCGGAGCTAATCTTGTGTTTGTGTGTCTGAAACTTTATTAATGATTGTGTAATTAAATTAAAATTTTAATTCTGTTTGGGTTGTGTCTGTGGGTGTGTGATATACACACTTTTCCAATCCTGTATAAGGTTCCTTACTCTGTTTAACAAAAGAATAGTGAACCTGGAGTGGACCACAGTCAAAAGGCAAAATAATCAAAATACTGAGAAAAATGCCTTTAAAGTCCAAAGGAAGTACTTAAAGGAGTAGTCCACTTTAGAAATGGGGTCCAGTGACTTTTTATAGTAGGAAAAAAAATACTATGAAAAGTCAATGGGCCCCATCTATAAAGTGGACTACTCCTTTAACTGCATCCACGCAGAAAAAAAAGTGTTGATATATTTACAGTAAATGTACAACATATCTTCATGGAGCATTATCTTTACTTAATATCCTAATGATGTTTGGCATAAAAGAAAAATTGACCATTTTGACCCTTACAATGTATTGTTGACAATTGCAACTTAAGGTTTTGTTTACAGGGTTAAAGATATGTTGATAAACGATGGTAAGCACACAGTTGATGGACCCATTGACTTCCATAGTATTTGTTTTCCTAATATGGATGTCAATGGGTACTATCAACCGTGTGCAAACCATCATTTATCAACATATCTGCTGTGTTCAACAGAATAAAGAAATTCAGAGGTTTAGAACAACATAAGGGTGAGTAAACGATGACATAGTTTTTATTTTTGGTTGAACTATCGTTTAAGAGTTGTTGTCTGTTGTTACTGTATATGATGCATACACAGTAAACAGTGAACAGGTGCGTCAAGTTATAGCTGCTATTATATGATGTATTTTAGCACAACTGGAGTCAGGAGAAAATGTTTTATAATGTTTGAATTAGTTTCAGTAATGATGATGGATCATTTAACTGTACTCTGAATGTTAAAACTTTTGTTTGTGTGTGTGTCATTCAAACAGACTTTTCAATTCTGGTAATTGTGGCACGCGTCTCAAACACACACGCACCATGTGTCCCAGCGTAAGCCTTCATGCATGAGTGCACAACACATTGTGTTTGGGTGTGTGTGTGTGTGTGTGTGTGTGTGTGTGTGTGTGTGTGTGTGTGTGTGTGTGTTTGGGTGTGTGTGTGCAGGCTGTTGGTGGATGGAGGGGTTAGGGGTGGTGGTACAGGAGTATAATCAGGGCGCGTGTGTTTGTATCCAGATGGCTTCGAACTGAGAGAGGACACAACAATAATGTTGCAAGTGGAACAGCATTTTTAATCCTCTTCCACCACACACACACGCGCACAAAGACTTACACACACCTGTTTAAACTGATTGGAGAACATGATCAATTTAACCAGATCAGTTACATTTTTTACTTTTTTGTCCAAATTACAGAAAAACATAGTTTGAGCATTTAAGGCTCTTTACGAGCTGTTACTGTGCGTGTTTTTGCCTCACTTTTTCCGTGCATGTTTTTGCCACACTTTTGCAATGCATGTTTTGTCTCACTTATGTTGTGCGTGTTTTAACTCACGTTTGCTGTGCGTGTTTTGCCTCATTTTTGCTGTGCAAGCTTTTTGCCACACTTTTGCGTGCGTGTTTTTCCTCACTTATGCTGTTTATGTTTTTGCCTCACTTTTGCCGTGCATGTTTATCTGACTTTTACTGTGCATGTTTTTCCTCACTTATGTTATGTGTGTTTTACATAATTTTTGCTGTGCATGTTTTTGCCTCACTTATGTTGTGTTTGTTTTTGCCTTGCGTGTTTTCCTCCCTTTTGCCGTGAGTGTTTTGCCTCACTTTTTCCATGCGTGTTTGCCTCAATTTTGCCATGCATGTTTTTGTCTCACTGTTGCGTTGCGTGTTTTTGCTTCACTTTTGTCATGTGTGTTTTTGCTGTGCGTGTTTTGCCTCCCTTTTGCCGTGTGTGTTTTGCCTCCCTTTTGCTGTGTGTGTTTTGCCTCACTTTTGCTGTGTTTGTTTTTGTCTCACTTTGCCACGTGTGTTTTGCCTCACTTTAGCTGTGTTTGTTTTGTCTCACTTTTGCCACATGTGTTTTGCCTCACTTTAGCTGTGTTTGTTTTGTCTCACTTTTGCCACATGTGTTTTGCCTCACTTTTGCTGTGTTTGTTTTCGCCGCCCGTGTTTTGCCTCACTTTTGCCATGCGTGTTTTATCTCACTTTTGCCGGGCATGTTTTTGCCTCACTTTTGCTGTGCATGTTTTGCCTCACTTTTGCCATGCGTGTTTTACCTCACTTTTGCCATGCGTGTTTTTGCCTCACATTTGGCGTGCATGTTTTTGCCTCACTTTTGATGTGCGTGTTTTTGCCTCCCTTTTGCCATGCATGTTTTACCTCACTTTTGCCGGGCATGTTTTTGCCTCACTTTTGCCATGTGTGTTTTACCTCACTTTTGCCATGCATGTTTTTGCCTCACTTTTGCAGTGTGTGGTTTTGCCTAATTTTTGCCAGGCATGTTTTTGCCGTGCGTGTTTGCCTCAATTTTGCTGTGTTTGATTTTGCCTCACTTTTGCCATGCGTGTTTTTGCCATGCGTGTTTTTGCCATGCGTGTTTTGCCTTGCATGTTTTGCCTGACTTTTCCTGTTCATGTTTTGCCTCACTTTTGCCGTGCATGTTTACCTGACTTTTCTGTGCATGTTTTGCCTCAGTTTTGGCGTGCGTGATTTACCTGACTTTTGTAGTGTGTGTTTGCCTCACTTTTGCCATGCGTGTTTTGTCTCCCTTTTGCTGTGCGTGTTTTGCCTGACTTTTGCTGTGTGTGTTTTGCCTCACTTTTGTTGTGTTTGTTTTTTCCTCACTTTTGCCGTGCGTGTTTTTGCCTCACTTATTTCATGTGTGTTTTACCTCACTTATGCTGTGCGTGTTTTGCCTCATTTTTGCCATGCGTGTTTTTGCCTCACTTTTGCCGTGCATGTTTTTGCCTCACTTATTTCATGTGTGTTTTACCTCACTTATGCCGTGCGTGTTTTGCCTCACTTTTTCCATGCGTGTTTTTGCCTCACTTTTGCCATGTGTGTTTTTGCCGTGTGTGTTTTGCCTCACTTTTGACGTATGTGTTTTGCCTCACTTTTGCTGTGTTTGTTATCGCCGCCCGTGTTTTGCCCTCCTTTTACCATGCGTGTTTGCCTCCCTTTTGCTATGCGTGTTTTACCTCACTTTTGTCATGCGTGTTTCTGCCTCACTTTTGCCATGCGTGTTTTACCTAATTTTTGCTGGGCATGTTTTTGCCTCACTTTTGCCATTTGTGTTTTACCTCACTTTTGCCATGCATGTTTTTGCCTCACTTTTGCAGTGTGTGGTTTTGCCTCACTTTTGCCAGGCATGTTTTTGCCGTGCGTGTTTGCCTCACTTTTGCTGTGTTTGATTTTGCCTTACTTTTGCCATGCGTGTTTTTGCCTTGCATGTTTTGCCTCACTTTTGCCGTGCATGTTTTGCCTGACTTTTCCTGTTCATGTTTTGCCTCACTTTTGCCGTGCGTGATTTACCTGACTTTTGTAGTGTGTGTTTGCCTCACTTTTGCCATGCGTGTTTTGTCTCCCTTTTGCTGTGCATGTTTTGCCTGACTTTTGCTGTGTGTTTTGCCTCACTTTTGCCGTGCATGTTTTTGCCTCACTTTTGCCGTGCATGTTTTTGCCTCACTTATTTCATGTGTGTTTTACCTCACTTATGCCGTGTGTGTTTTGCCTCATTTTTGCCATGCGTGTTTTTGCCTCACATTTGGCGTGCATGTTTTTGCCTCACTTTTGTTGTGTGTGTTTTTGCCTCACTTTTGCTGTGTGTGATTTTGCCTCACTTTTGCTTTGTGTGTTTTTGCCTCGCGCTTTGTCAGGCTTTGCCTGACTTTTGTCGTACATGATTTGCTTGACTTTTGCCGTGCGTGATTTGCTTGACTTTTGCCGTGCATGATTTGCTTGACTTTTGCCCCCGTGTTTTGTCCGACTTTTGCCGTGCAGGTTTTGCCTGACTTTTGCTGTGCATGTTTTGCCTCACTTTTGCCGTGCGGGTTTTTGCCTCACTTATTTCATGTGTGTTTTACCTCACTTATGCCGTGCGTGTTTTGCCTCATTTTTGCCATGCGTGTTTTTGCCTCACATTTGGCGTGCATGTTTTTGCCTCACTTTTGTTGTGCGTGTTTTTGCCTCCCTTTTGCCATGCATGTTTTACCTCACTTTTTTCATGCGTGTTTCTGCCTTACTTTTGCCATACGTGTTTTACCTCACTTTTGCCGGGCATGTTTTTGCCTCACTTTTGCCATGTGTGTTTTACCTCACTTTTGCCATGCATGTTTTTGCCTCACTTTTGCAATGTGTGGTTTTGCCTAATTTGTGCCAGGCATGTTTTTGCCATGCGTGTTTTGCCTGACTTTTGCCTTGCATGTTTTGCCTCACTTTTGCCGTGCATGTTTTGCCTGACTTTTCCTTTTCATGTTTTGCCTCAGTCTTGACGTGCATGATTTACCTGACTTTTGTAGTGTGTGTTTGCCTCACTTTTGCCATGCGTGTTTTGTCTCCCTTTTGCTGTGTGTGTTTTGCCTCACTTTTGTTGTGTTTGTTTTTGCCTCACTTTTGCTGTGCGTGTTTTTGCCTCACTTATTTCATGTGTGTTTTACCTCACTTATGCCGTGCGTGTTTTGCCTCCTTTTTGCCATGCGTGTTTTTGCCTCACTTTTGCCGTGCATGTTTTTGCCTCACTTATTTCATGTGTGTTTTACCTCACTTATGCCGTGCGTGTTTTGCCTCACTTTTTCCATGCGTGTTTTTGCCTCACTTTTGCCATGTGTGTTTTTGCCGTGTGTGTTTCTGCCTCACTTTTGCCATTTGTGTTTTACCTCACTTTTGCCATGCATGTTTTTGCCTCACTTTTGCAGTGTGTGGTTTTGCCTCACTTTTGCCAGGAATGTTTTTGCCGTGCGTGTTTGCCTCACTTTTGCTGTGTTTGATTTTGCCTCACTTTTGCCATGCGTGTTTTTGCGTGCATGTTTTGCCTCACTTTTGCCGTGCATGTTTTGCCTGACTTTTCCTGTTCATGTTTTGCCTCACTTTTGCCGTGCATGATTTACCTGACTTTTGTAGTGTGTGTTTGCCTCACTTTTGCCATGCGTGTTTTGTCTCCCTTTTGCTGTGCATGTTTTGCCTGACTTTTGCTGTGTGTTTTGCCTCACTTTTGTTGTGTTTGTTTTTGCCTCACTGTTGCCGTGCATGTTTTGCCTCACTTATTTCATGTGTGTTTTACCTCACTTATGCCGTGTGTGTTTTGCCTCATTTTTGCCATGCGTGTTTTTGCCTCACATTTGGCGTGCATGTTTTTGCCTCACTTTTGTTGTGCGTGTTTTTGCCTCACTTTTGCTGTGTGTGATTTTGCCTCACTTTTGCTTTGCGCGTTTTTGCCTCGCGTGTTTGCTTTATATTTGCTGTGCGTGTTTTGCCTGACTTTTGTCGTACATGATTTGCTTGACTTTTGCCGTGCATGATTTGCTTGACTTTTGCTGTGCATGATTTGCTTGACTTTTCCCCCCGTGTTTTGTCCGACTTTTGCCGTGCATGTTTTGCCTGACTTTTGCTGTGCATGTTTTGCCTCATATTTGCCATGCGTGTTTTTGCCTCACTTTTGGCGTGCATGTTTACCTCGCTTTTGCGTGAGTGTTTGCCTCACTATTGCCACGCGTGTTTTGTCTCCCTTTTGCTGTGTGTGTTTTGCCTGAATTTTGCTGTGTGTTTTGCCTCATTTTTGTCATGCGTGTTTTTGCCTCACTCTTGGCGTGCATGATTTACCTCACTTTTGCTGTGTGTGATTTGCCACACTTTTGCCGTGCGTGTTTTTGCCATGCGTGTTTTCCTCACTTTTGCTGTGCTTGTTTTGCCTGACTTTTGCTGTGCATGATTTGCTTGACTTTTGCCATGCAAGATTTGCTTGACTTTTGCCGCCATGTTTTGCCCGACTTTTGCAGTGCATGTTTTGCCTGACTTTTGCTATGCATGTTTTGCCTCATATTTGCCATGCGTGTTTTTGCCTCACTTTTGCATTGCATGATTTACCTCACTTTTGACGTGCATGTTTACCTCACTTTTGCATGCGTGTTTGCCTCACTTTTGCCATGTGTGTTTTGTCTCCCTTTTGCTGTGCGTTTTTCACTTGTATTTGGCTGTGTGTGTTTTGCCTCACTTTTGCCGTGCATGTTTTTGCCTCACTTATGTTGTGCATATTTTACCCCACTTATGCTGTGCGTGTTTTGCCTCATTTTTGCCATGTGTGTTTTTGCCTCACTCTTGGCGTGCATGATTTATCACACTTTTGGCGTGCATGTTTTGCCTCCCTTTTGCCGTGCATGTTTACCTGACTTTTCGTGCATGTTTTGCCTCACTTTTGCCGTGCATGATTTGCTAGAATTTTGCCGTGCATGATTTGCTTGACTTTTGCTGCCGTGTTTTGCCTGACTTTTGCCGTGCATGTTTTGCCTGACTTTTGCTGTGCATGTTTTGCCTCATATTTGTCATGCGTGTTTTTGCCTCACTTTTGACGTGCATGTTTACCTTGCTTTTGCGGGCGTGTTTGCCTCACTTTTGCCATGTGTGTTTTGTCTCCCTTTTGCTGTGCGTGTTTCGCCTGAATTTTGCTGTGTGTGTTTTGCCTCACTTTTGCTGTGCGTGTTTTTGTCTCACTTATGTTGTTTATGTTTTACCTCACTTATGCCATGCCTGTTTTGTATAATTTTTGTCATGCGTGTTTTTGCCTCAGTTTTGGCGTGCATGATTTATCTCACTTTTGCCGTGCATGTTTTTGCCTCACTTTTGCCATGCATGTTTTGCCTCCCTTTTGCCGTGCATGTTTACCTGACTTTTCTGTGCATGTTTTGCCTCACTTTTGCCGTGCATGATTTACCTCACTTTTGCCATGCATGTTTACCTCGCTTTTGCATGCGTGTTTGCCTCACTTTTGCCATGCGTGTTTTGTCTCTGTTTCGCCTGAATTTTGCTGTGTGTGTTTTGCCTCACTTTTGCATTGCATGTTTTTGCCTCACTTATTTTGTGCATGTTTTACCTCACTTATGCAGTGCGTGTTTTGCCTCATTTTTGCCATGCGTGTTTTTGCCTCACTCTTGGCGTGCATGATTTACCTCACTTTGGCGTTCATGTTTTGCCTCCATTTTGTCGTGCATGTTTACCTGACTTTTCTGTGCATGTTTTGCCTCATTTTTGCCATGCGTGTTTTGCCTCACTTTTATAGTGCATGTTTACCTCACTTTGCGTGCATGTTGTGCCTCATTTTTGCCATGCATGTTTTTGCCTCACTTTGTAGTGCATGTTTATCTGACTTTTCCGTGCATGTTTTGCCTCACTTTTGGCGTGCATAATTTACCTCACTTTTGGCGTGCGTGTTTTGCCTCATTTTTGCTATGTATGTTTTTGCCTCACTTTTACCGTGCACGTTTACCTAACTTTTGCGTGCATGTTTTGCCTCACTTTTGGCGTGGTTGATTTACCTCACTTTTGGCGTGCTTGTTTTTGCCTCATTTTTGCCGTGCGTGTTTTTGCCTCACTTTTGTATTGCATGTTTACCTGAATTTTCCGTGCATGTTTTGCCTCACTTTTGCTGTGCATGTTTTGCCTCCCTTTTGCTTTGCCTGTTTTACCTGACTTTTGCCGTGATTATTTCACTGTGCTGTTGTTTCTTTTTTTAACCTCAACTGTAATTGTGTCTGTGTTTTACATTGTTGTTGTTTTGTGTGTTTTACCTCACTGTGTTTTACTGTGTCCGTTTTATGGTGGCACAAGTGCTGCACTGATTTGAACTCTTGGCCACACAGACACACACACACACATCCACAATGGTTCTCTGAATCTTAATTGGCAGTGTAATCCTGAGGAATGTCCCTAATTAGCAAATACTGCAGTTCAGATTCTTACTAGTTGGTTTAAGCACAAAAAACATTTGTTTGGTAATTGTGTTAAGATGTCAACAAATTTCGTCAAAGATGTAACCCTGCCAGTTTCACACACACACACAAAACACAAGAAAACAGAGAGAGAAAGAAAAATACACAGGTATACTTCAGGTAACCATTCATGTTTTTGTGTGTGTGTTGTGTGTGTGCATTTGTGTGTTTGAGTGTGTGAGTGAGTTATTGAAGGTGACAGCAGTCTGTGTATTAGGGTTGATGCAGCAGGCCTGAAGCCTGTTGTAGATACACTAATCTGGATTTAGCGTCTCACACACATACATGCACACACACACACACACACACACACACACACACACACACACACACACAGGTCACCAGCTTAATGATTCAACACTTTGTGGCCAACAAACCGAACCAGTACAGGCTGACACAGAGAGAAAGAGAAACAGTAACAGAAAGTCAGTTGTACTGAAGCTCACACAGGTGTCTATTAGAGTTAGCTCAGGTGTAAATCAATAACTGTAGACATCACCTACCACTAACATCTGACAAACACACAAAATGTCTTACTACTTTTTTTACAATGTGTATATCTGTTGTTTCATTTTAAACTTAACAGAGTAAAATCTTGATCTAAAATGTTTGTTTAGATATCTTTGAATTCAGAGTATTCAGATGTTTTTCTCTGTGTTTCAGGGTTTCTGGAGATGAAGATACTTTAACCTTCACTTTAGGGATCTGTACAAACAAAAATGGGGTTTTATTTCACTTCATTAAAAGCTAAAACACTTTAGTGTCATATCATTTCTTTATGTAGCTCAATGGGAAGAGCATTGTGTTAGCAGTGCAAATGTTGTGTGTTTGGTTCCCAAGGAACACATATACTGTTAATAAATGTATGCAGTGAATCCACTTTAATTGCTTTTATTTTTAAATAATTTATTATAATTGCTTGTTGTATTTTTTATAAATTGTGTACAATTTATATATAATAATTTACTAAACTTTTTCCTGTTTTTAAAACATAATATCTAACTCAAATGTTCATTACAAATTATCTTTAATGTTACTGTTATATTATATAGTACAGCTTTAAAATATCATCCATATATATATATTTATCGTTCTTAGACATGTAACAGCAATTATATTGGCATTGCTTACAATTTAATGGAAATTGTGAAGAATTGTGATTAAAAACCAAACTTTTGTCAAATCTTTTTGTCTTTTCTGATTGTGTGAATACAACTCATTAAATGTCATGTAAAACGGAGACTTTTCAGTTGTTTTTAGTTATTTACTCTGTCAGTGTGTGTACCAGGGTAATTATCATGTTGTAGGGACCAATTGACTTATCTTGTGCAGACATTTTGAGGTCCTCATGAGGAAACAAGCTTATAAATCAAACAGAATGATGTTTCTTGAAAATGTGTAGTAACAGAAAGTTTTCTGCGATGGTTGGGGTTAGGGTTTGGGTTAGGAGAAGGGAATAAAATATACAGTTTGTACAGTATAAAAACCATAATGTTACATTTAGTGATCAGTATGTGATGGTTGTATGTTGACTCTCTGCTGCCCACTGCTGGTGGTTTTGTGCCATTTCAGTTTATTGGCTCCTAAATGGAATTACATTTTTAATAATAATATTTTATATAAGATTTTTTAAAATATTTTTCTCTTCTTCTTTTCATCTATCTGTGCTTCTAAGTGTGTAAGCAGTCAGTCTTTAATATTTAACTTAAAATGTAACCTCAGATGAAAACTGTATCTAATAAATTAAATTTAGTCATAACAAAAATCTAAAAAAAATCTATTGTCTTCTGTTATGAAAAGAACTATGGTTTTGCTGATTATAATCAATACACCAAAAGACATGTTGTACCACAATAAAAGGTGGTTAATTTTTGTAAGTGTTAAACACAACTGCCCTCACTATATGAGACTCTATACCCTCTCTCTTTATCTCTGGTTAATCTGGTTATCAGAGACCAGCTGACTTTTAACTCTACACTTTTTTGTTAGTGATGAGGATGATGATGATGAAGATGGTGGGCAGTGGGGTTCTCTGAGATGAGATGTTCAGTCAGGGAGTTTCCTCAAAACTGCTGCAGTGCTCTACAGGAAGTACAGCTGTGTGCTACAAACACTTACACTGATGAACAGAGCACAGCAAAGAACCCACACACCACACACACACATACACACATACACATTCTCTCTCTCTCTCTCTCTATGACACACACACACACACACATACACACAGAACAGGAAATAAAAGTGAGCAGATGTAAAAGAGGTGAGAGAGAGGAAGAAGTTTTGACTTATCTTCTCTGTGGACGTGTGTGTGTATGTATGTGTAGTTTTTTCTTCCAGCACTGAACACACACACACACCCACACAGACACACACATGAGTGTGTAAGTTAATGTGTTTGTTAGGATGGATGCACTGGACATCTCCACACGAAACCCACAGGACGATTTTGAGATTTTACTGCGGGTTGGAGGAGGCACATATGGAGAAGTTTATAAGGTATCTCTCTCTCGCTCTATCTCTCTCTCGCTCTCTGTCTCTACCTGTTTGTCATTTTCTATCTGTCTGTCTGTTTCTTTTTATCTCTTTCTTTCTATCCATCTGTCATTTTCTATTAGTTTTTGAAGAAGCTTGGTAAAAAATGAACATGTGAAATGACATAAAATGATTTAATTGTAATCTGTCGGCAGGTTAAAGTGTGTTCTGTTACTCACTTCTGTTCAGATGAATTTGTGTTGAATTGTAATTATAATTTAATAGACTTCTTCTAAAATGTTCTCTAACATTTGGTTGTAACTATAAATGAAAATATTTCTCTGCAGTTTCCTGCCCTCCTGTGTGCGTGTGTGTGTTCGCGCGTCTGTGTGTGTGTGTGTGTGTGTTCGCTCGTCTGTGTGTGTGTGTGTGTGTGTGTGTGTGTGTGTGTGTGTGTGTGTGTGTGTGTGTGTGTGTGTGTGTGTGTGTGTGTGTGTGTGTGTGTGCGTGCACATTTGTGTGCATGTGTGTGTGTTCATGGGTAGAGTGTGCAAACTTAAACTTTACCAGAGATCTGTTTGTAAGATCAGACCTTTAGTGTCACTTTAACAGGAAAAGCGTGTATGAGTTCATTACTTCCTATTTAAATCATTGACCAGATAAGAGTGGAGGTTAGGTGTGAGGTCACTGTGATGTCAGTGTGATGTCATTGTGAGCTGTCAAGTGAACTGTGAGGTCATTATGTGAATACATGAACAGATTTACTGTAAATCACAGAATCTTCCTCTCACCTGTGTACGTGTGTGCATGTGTTTGTGTGTGCATGTGTGTGTGTGTTTATGTGTGCGTGCATGTGTTTGTGTGTGTGTGTGTGTGTGTGTTTATGTGTGCGTGCATGTGTTTGTGTGTGCATTTGTATTTGTGTGTGTGTTTTACCTATATTTGTCAAGCAAACATTAGTGCGAGTATAAAGTTAAGAGTAACAGTGATCATCAGTTGTGCGTCAGTGTCACAGTCACTCATCTGCAGCATGCAAATAAGAGCTTCTGCAGGCCGTCTTCCTCTCCACAGACAGACTGAACGTCTCTGTTACATGTGCGGTGTCTTCTACAGAAATAATTTTATTTAGTTGATTTTGTCACAAATGTAGTTTCAGTTATTTATTCTTTCAGAAGACATCTCAGTAATGTCTTAACAAATTAACTGAAAGCATTAAGACATTAAGGTGAAGTGCTGAAGATCCCCCCCTCCTCGTCATCCTCCGTATCTAAACAACCAGAAGAGCAGGTTTACCTCAACACAGACGCAGTCAGGACACATGATTACAGTAAACTGACTGTTGAGTTATGTAGTTAAACCTGCTCATCTGGTTGTTTAGTTATTTTATACTATAACTAATAATAATTACAAATGAAAATTATGTGCTTCCAAAAGACCTAAAAAATAAAAAATATTGAGCTGACTGCAAGTGAAGATCAGTGGTTAACTGTTTTGTGACATTTTATAATTTTTTATCATGAATTTTGTGTAATTAAACCTCAGAAAAATAAGGCTACTAACCAATTTTTTGTAAACTTTATGGGTAGGTTTCCCGGGCAAGGATTAGTTTAAGCCAGGACTAGACCTTAGTTTAATTAGGAAATATAATTAGTTTAAACAAACATGCTTTACTAAAAATATTACTTGTGTGCATTTTGAGGCCAAACAAAGGGCACTGATGTATTTTAAGATATGTCAGTGCAACTTGTTTTCAGTTTGGACAGCTCTTACATTTATTTTAGTCTAGGAATAGTCTAATCCCTGTCTGGGAAACCGCCCCTATAAGTTTAGTTTAATTCAAATTTTATGTTTTAGCATGTTTTATGTAATACATTTTTTGGGTAGGGGCCACGAAGGGCACAAGTGGGGGCCACCATACACAGGGGGAAAAGTTGGCTTAAATGACAGTCAGTCGGTGGGTGTGTTTGTGTGTCTGTGTGTATTTCTGTGTGTGACAGCTACAATTAAAGATCAGGTGTTTTTTGTACAGTTATCCTGTAACGTTTATTTTAATTATAGTTTTTATTTCTCTCATAACTCCGCCCCTAAACAGAGCCTAAAAACTCTTTGATTGATGGCTTCACTGACGTCAGAGACGACTCTTCATACACTCATTTTAAAGTTTTTATTAAGATCACTTTATTTTCTTTTAATTGTTATTTTAATTATCATTAGGACCCTACACTGTAAAAAAAAATTGCTGCACTGTAAAAATTCTTTGCTGCCTTAATTTTTTTTGTTGAATCAACTCGGATTTACAAGTCATTTCTACTTACTATTATTTATCTTGCCTGGAGATGAGTTGTTATAACTACAGGTGAGTTGTTATAATTAATTAAATTAAGTTGACTTTTCTCAACTATATTTTATAAGTTGTGACATCTCTGTTGATATGACTTTTAAATCTGAGTTGATTTAACAAAAAAATTTAAGGCAGCAAAGTATTTTTTACAGTGTGCCTTAAACTTTTTTGTTAAATCAACTCAGATTTACAAGTCATGTCAACAGAGATGAGTTATTACAACTTATAAAATATAGTTGAGAAAAGTCAACTTAATTTAATACGTTATAACATCTCACCTGTAGTTATAACAACTCATCTCTAGTCAAGATAAATAATAGTAAGTTGAAATGACTTGTAAATCCGAGTTGATTCAACAAAAATTTTGAGGCAGCAAAGTATTTTTTACAGTGTATTTTTCTTTAAGGAGTTTTTTTGTTTTTGATTGTATCTTGTTTTTACAGATTTTTTTTCTCTTCTATTGTTTTCTTATTTTTATGTAAAGCTATAAACCTCTGTGTGTGAAATGTGCTATACACTCTTAAAACAGCTGTGTTAAAACAACACATTTTGTGTCTAGTTAAGGAAACACATTTAATTCGTTTTTTTAAACATCTCATGTTGTCCCTTTTATTTATTTGAACACAAAATTAAAAAAATACACATAATGTGCTAAATACCACAACAAATTAACACATCCTTTCTTAAAGTGTACAAAATTGCGTACCCTCAATACTACTAAATACTATTACAAAAAACTTTTAAGGGGAACCATTAGCGCTACAGAGCACCTGTATAACACCTCTCTCTCTCTGTATACCATAAATGGAGCTAAAGCACGACTTTAACAACACTTATGGTTCAGTATAACACAATACGGTGCTTCACATGTGCTACATATACAGTAGGTGATGTTTAGCACTAAAAATGGTTCGATTACGAGCCGGTCAAGCACATTTAGTGATATTTAGCACCATTTATTGTATGAAGAAGTGTTGAGTGTTTGAAGCTTTGCTGTTGTCGAGATGTTAGTTGTGTGTTTGTGCAGGTGCTCTTTAATAAAAGTAAATGGAGAAGTGAGAGTTTATTATTCTTATCCGTGTGTGTGTGTGTGTGTGTTTAGAGGAAATCTGCCCTTAGATAAAAATACATAGTTTTATTAAGAGAGGATGACATTTCTACTACCTCTTTCTCTCTTTCTCCTCTTTGTCTCACACTCGGTCTCTCGTTATAATTGTGTTTTTTCTGTAAATAAACCTGTGGAAACATACGTGTGAAGCATATAGAGAAATGGCCTGAGCTGAATGATGTTAGTTGTGTATTGTTGTGCGAGTGTGTAGGAGTGTGTTTGTATGTCTTAAGTTTGTGGGTCATGGTTAACCCCCATAGAAGCAGAACTCCATGAGCAACTTTCCACTCTTAAAGACAAACATCTAATTTTATCCTCCAGCATGAATCTGTACGTGTGTGCGCGCGCACGTGTGTGCATTAGTAAAACTATAATATCTTCATGCGTTCGTATTTCAGGTATTTTCGTAATTTAATTGTTTAATCCGTTTTACAGGAGAAGTTATATATTCTGATCTCCGGTCAGATGTAATTTGAGTAATTCAGTAGAGACTTGATGTGTTTGTGAAAATGACTGATAGTTTCCCTCAGTAGATTAAGACTTCAGAGTTAACCTTTGTGTTTAGATCTAAACAACCCATACAAATCTGATTCCATCATGCTCTGTGTGTGTGTTTGTTTGTGTGTTTGCAGGCACGTAACAAACAGAATGGAGAATTGGCTGCCATTAAAATAATCAAAATGGAGCCGGGTAAGAATCGTGTCCACTGACCACAATACTGAAATATCAAGCAATACACACACGCACACACACGTGTCTTATAAATATTAAATGATTTAAATGATGATCCCTGTCTCTCTCTTTCTCTTATAGAGGATGATTTCTCTGTTATCCAGCAGGAGGTTGTGATGGTGCGCAGTTGTAAGCACAGGAATATTGTAGCATATTATGGGAGTTATATCAGGTGAGATGACAGACATCTGAAGTTTAATCCTCACACACTGTAAATTAATAATATGTGATGTGATAAATATGTACATAAGCCCAATTCATCACATTAGTAAAACAAGAGTGGAAATTATGACTTTTAAAGTAAAAATTATGATATAAAAACATGGCCGTAGCCAGGGTTTGAAAATTAGTGAGGTCCAGGGTGGGGTGCTAAAGGTGTAGCGGAGGATTTTCTCGAATTTTAGAAAAGAACCGCCTTCTCCACTTTTTAAAAAAATGCAATTGCGCAACACTCCTGATTGACAACTAGGAGGACCAATAGTCTTGATGATCCACCCGGAAAAAGAAAATCCTTCGCAATACCTTTAAGAGTTGACAAATGCTATCCCAGGTAAAAAGTGCACTTAATTAAAATACACTTTTTTAAGTACACTTAAGAAATGTACTATTTTCACATACAAATTTTGCAGCTAATATATCAAATTTATCTTTAGTAGTTCTTAAAATTAAGTTAAGAGCATCTAAGTGTACACAACTGTTATTTTGAGACATCATTTATTTAAATAAAAATCTAGTTAAGTATTACTGGTGTTTTTACTTTTAGCTAAACTGAAGTATTGCTCAAGCAGAACTTTACTTTTAATTAGTATATTTGTAGCTTAACTTTACATAACTTACAAATGTACTTGCTAGTAATTAAGTAGTTTTAGTACATTCAAGTACACTTTACTTTTACCTGGGATCTAATATATTCAGTTTTAACCTTTTTACACTTTGGGTACACACTCTTTATCTGTTTTGGGGAATGGACTGGGACTGTTGACCAAGAGTAGATTATTTTTTTATTTTTCATACGACAATGTTTTTTGTAATCATTTTAATAAGCAATATTATATGAACAAGAACTTTGTTTAGTGCTCTTTTAAATGTTTTCAGGATGACTTTGTGAAAGGTTAACTCCTAAATGGAATGAAATAACAGAATTCTTAATGCTTATGTTTTGTTGAGATTAGCTTTACCATTTTACGCTAGGGGTGTTAACATATTTGGCCTATTTCATTTAAACCCAATTCTTCTCAATCTTTGTACCCGAGTTATTTTCTGTTTTTTGATAGTGCCCTGTTGATTCTCTTAAGCCCGGAATACACTGCACGATTTTTGCCCTCCTATAAGATCATTACCTTATCACACTGTGCGACATGGCTCTTTTAAACTCGGGTACGAGAGGCATGTAGACTGTATGATGATGACACGGAAGCTTCGGCGGCAGCGTCACACGTTGCGCAACGTCACCAGCATGCGCTCGTGGTAAACAAAAACAGGCGTGCAGGTCGTAGCAGCAAACACACTGTGCGTTGATCATGCTGAATTTCTGACACGGTCAGAAAACTATCGTAGGCTATCTTTGGACGCAAGACCGGGAAAGAGGCCGTCTTTGAACCTCTCTCATTGTACGACATAGGACCACCGATGAAGAGCCACGATCACAGAAATCGCGACGATTGTTTCACGATGGCAATCTTTCATCTGGGACAGCCAATAATCGTGCAGTGTATCCCGGGCTTTACAGACACAATCATGATGATTCCTGCTTTTGTCTTACCTAATTGTAGTATTTTGTCAGCAATAACCTGCTCGCTGAATGATTCGTCTTATTTAATTACATTCAGTTAAGGTGGTCACCTTGTTGCCAGATATTTATACGAAAAACAAGCAAAAATACTTGGCCATAAAGAACTTAAGTAAGTTCAAACCTTTTAGAAATAAATTAGAGAAATCGCTAATTCTAACCTAATCATCACTTTATAGATAGTTTAAAAGTGTCACATTAATTGCTAAAACACTACGTCTAAAGAGGATTTTTAACAATGGGATCTGCCAACGCTGCAAAGCTTAAGCCAATTTTCGTCATTTTACACTAAACTATATGGCCCAAACTTAATTATATATGCAGATTTGTTTTGAAAAACTAATTATTCATCCAGAGAACTTCCAATTTTATTCAAAATTATGACTTTTAAAAGTTTTATCTCATAATTTGAAACTTTTTATCTTAGAATTTTATAAAGATAAAAAGTCAAAATTATGAGATCAATAGTCAAAATCACGACTCTTTTTGTCTCATAATTTTAGAATTTCAAAAAGCAAAAAAAGTAAAAAATATGACTTTAAAAGTCAGAATTATGATATAAAAAGTCGAAAATATAAGATAAAAAGTCAAAATTATGACTTTTAAAGTTTACCTTATGATTTCAACTCTTTATCTCAGAATTTTAAAAAGATAAAATTATGACATAAGAAATCAAAATTATGACTTTTAAAGTTTATCTTATGTTTTCAACTCTTTATCTTTAAAATTTCAAAAAAAACTTTTAAACTTTAAAAGTCATAATTATGAGACAAAAAGTCAAAATTAAGATTTAAAAAGTCAAAATTATGACTCGAAAATATGAGGTTAAACTTTAAAAGTCATAATTTCAACTTTTTTCTTAGAATTTTAAAAAGTTAAAAAGTCAAAATTATGACTTCTAAAGTTTTATCTCATAATTTAAACTTTTTATCTCAGAATTTTTAAAAAGATAAAAATTCAAAATTATGACTTTAAAGTCTTAAAAATCGAAATCATGACCAGAAATTATGAGATAAATCTTTAAAAGTCATAATTTAGACTTTTTATTTCATAATTGTGATTTCCAGAGCATGATTTTTTTTCTTGTGTGGCAGAAATGAGCTTCCATAATATATTCCATAATATGTGTGTTGTGTTTTAGGATAAATAAACTGTGGATCTGTATGGAATACTGTGGTGGAGGATCTTTACAGGATATTTACCACGGTAATAAAGATTCTCATTTTTCTTTTACACACACGTATTTTAATATTGCTCATTAACTATTAATTTGAAACATTTAACCCCTTTGTGTGGTTTTGTTTTAAAATTGTATTTGTTTGATTCGTGTGAAGTCTGTAAGGTGAGATACTGAATTCAGCTCTTATCATATGTACTTAACTACACTTCACTATAACACACAGGCCAAAGCAAGCATCTGATCTGAGTAAATAAAACTAAAGTAGAACAGATAGAATATGAAATGAAACTTGAAGGTGAATAAATGTTCATGGTTTAGATCTTTATTACACACTGAAGTTTCATTGCTCAGTATTTCTCTCAATGTCTCTGTCAGTGACCGGACCGCTCACAGAACAACAGATAGCTTATGTGTGTCGAGAGATGCTGCAGGTGAGATACACAAACAAACAAACACACACACACAGTTTGTGTTATTATAATGATATTATATATATATATATATTCTCTCTGTGTGTTAGGGTCTTGATTATTTACATGAACAGAAAAAGATCCACAGGGATATCAAGGTGACATCACATTCATTCTTCAAGTGTTTCTGTCAGGTGCAAATATTTTTATCTGAAGTTGTTTTCTGATTATTTTTCAGGGTGCAAATATTCTTCTAAATGATCACGGTGAAGTCAAACTGGGTTAGTAGAAAACCACAAAAAACATCCATCTCTATGTCTCTTTCTGTCTGTCTCTTTGTTTATTGTCTTTTTGTCTGTTTCTAGCGGACTTTGGCATCTCCGCACAGATCACAGCCACTTTTGCCCGCCGGATGTCATTCATTGGGACTCCATACTGGTGAGATGAAAACCCTTGAACCAAAAAGTTTTTTTAAACTCTAAACACAAGCTTCTCACTCACTGAGACACATTTCACACTGCAATACACTTGTGCTACAAAATGACAAACACAGCCCACAAGAGTTTACCACAACATATTTACCATCGAGTCAACACAACAACTCAAAACTCTTCACACTTTTTTCTATAAATATATTTCTTAACTAATATAAACCAGCTCAGAGTGGACAGATGGGTCGTATATTTATACTATGGGTAAGAGGTGATGGATGAGATGAAGGAGTGTGAGGAGGATGAGGAGGATAAATGTGAAGAAGATGAGGTGGATGAATGCGATGAAGATGTGGTGGATGAGAAAAATGAGTGTGAGGAAGATGAGGTGGATCAGGAGAATGAGTGAGGAAGATAAGGTGGATGAATGTGAGGAAGATGAGGAGGATGAATGTGAGGAAGATTAGCTGGATGAATGTGAGGAAGATGAGTAGGATGAGGAGAATGAGTGTGAGGAAGATGAGGAGGATGAGGAGAATGAGTGTGAGGAAGATGAGGTGGATGAGGAGAATGAGTGTGAGGAAGATTAGCTGGATGAATGTGAGGAAGATGAGTAGGATGAGGAGAATGAGTGTGAGGAAGATGAGGAGGATGAATGTGAGGAAGATGAGTAGGATGAGGAGAATGAGTGTGAGGAAGATGAGGAGGATGAGGAGAATGAGTGTGAGGAAGATGAGGTGGATGAATGTGAGGAAGATGAGTAGGATGAGGAGAATGAGTGTGAGGAAGATGAGGAGGATGAGGAGAATGAGTGTGAGGAAGATGAGGAGGATGAGGAGAATGAGTGTGAGGAAGATGAGGAGGATGAGGAGAATGAGTGTGAGGAAGATGAGGTGGATGAGGAGAATGAGTGTGAGGAAGATGAGGTGGATGAATGTGAGGAAGATGAAGTGGATGTGGAGAATAAGTGTGAGGAAGATGAGGTGGATGAGGAGAATGAGTGTGAGGAAGATGAGGTGGATGAATGTGAGGAAGATGAGGTGGATGAGGAGAATGAGTGTGAGGAAGATGAAGCGGATGAATGTGAGGAAGATGACGTGGATGTGGAGAATAAGTGTGAGGAAGATGAGGTGGATGAGGAGAATGAGTGTGAGGAAGATGAGGTGGATGAATGTGAGGAAGATGAGGTGGATGAGGAGAATGAGTGTGAGGAAGATGAAGCGGATGAATGTGAGGAAGATGACGTGGATGTGGAGAATAAGTGTGAGGAAGATGAGGTGGATGAGGAGAATGAGTGTGAGGAAGATGAGGTGGATGAATGTGAGGAAGATGAGGTGGATGAGGAGAATGAGTGTGAGGAAGATGAGTTGGATCAGGAGAATGAGTGAGGAAGATAAGGTGGATGAATGTGAGGAAGATGAGGAGGATGAATGTGAGGAAGATTAGCTGGATGAATGTGAGGAAGATGAGGTGGATGAGGAGAATGAGTGTGAGGAAGATGAGGAGGATGAATGTGAGGAAGATGAGTAGGATGAGGAGAATGAGTGTGAGGAAGATGAGGAGGATGAGGAGAGTGAGTGTGAGGAAGATGAGGTGGATGAATGTGAGGAAGATGAAGTGGATGTGGAGAATAAGTGTGAGGAAGATGAGGTGGATGAGGAGAATGAGTGTGAGGAAGATGAGTAGGATGAGGAGAATGAGTGTGAGGAAGATGAGGTGGATGAATGTGAGGAAGATGAGGTGGATGAGGAGAATGAGTGTGAGGAAGATGAAGCGGATGAATGTGAGGAAGATGAAGTGGATGTGGAGAATAAGTGTGAGGAAGATTAGGTGGATGAGAAGAATGAGTGTGAGGAAGATTAGGTGGATGAGTGTGAGGAAGATGAAGTGGATGTGGAGAATAAGTGTGAGGAAGATGAAGTGGATGTGGAGAATGAGTGTGAGGAAGATTAGGTGGATGAATGTGAGGAAGATGAAGTGGATGTGGAGAATGAGTGTGAGGAAGATGAGGTGGATGAGGAGAATGAGTGTGAGGAAGATGAGGTGGATGAATGTTAAGAAGATGATGTGTATTAGGAGGAAGATTATGTGTAAAAGGTGATGGATGAGATGAAGGAGTGTGAGGAGGATAAATGTGAAGAAGATGAGGTGGATGAATGTGAGGAAGATGTGGTGGATGAGAAGAATGAGTGTGAGGAAGATGAGGAGGATGAGGGTGAGGAAGATGAGGTGGATGAGGAGGATGATTATGTGTAAGATGTGATGATGAGGAGCATGAGTGTGAGGAAAATGAGGTGTAAGACTGTGTAATAATGTCATAGACACAATCAGTTTGGCACTGCAGAGAGCGATCAGTGAGTGACATCAAGGTATCGTGAGTGTGATTGAAAAGCTCTTGATGTCATGTGTTAATGGATCTGTGCAGTGCTGTATGTAGTAGTAGTTTAAGCGTCTATCACACCTGTCTGTTTATCAAAGTCCCACTGTGTTCTTCCATTATAATGTAACGCTTATAAAACTTTATTTGATTACGTCATTCATGAACATGATGTAAGTCCTGTCGGATTGAATCCTATCAACAGTGAAAGTGAAAATGACAACTTCCATCATACACACAGCGTCATCCAGCTGCGGCCATTGTTGTTAATTTTTGATCTCTAGTGGTGAATAATACATATTGTGCCTTTAATAGGAAAATGTTTAGGGTTCTGATGGGCTGATAGAAAACTTCAACACATCAGATGAACATTAGTGTGTGTTTGTGTGTTTCCAGGATGGCTCCAGAAGTGGCTGCAGTGGAGATTAAAGGAGGTTATAATGAACTCTGTGATATCTGGTCTGTGGGAATTACAGCAGTAGAGCTCGCTGAACTACAACCACCTCTGTTTGATGTTCATCCTCTCAGGTAAACTAACACACAAACACACAACAACACTGATGATGGTCCTGAGATGAAGTCTGACTGTGTTTCTTCTGGTCTCTCAGAGTTTTGTTCCTCATGTCTAAGAGCGGCTATCAACCTCCGAAACTCAAAGACAAATCCAAATGGTGAGCCGTGTGTGTGATGTCATCATTATTTGTGATCTTCTGCCGTCACTGAAACACTCACAGCTGATTTCATCACAGGTCCAGCAACTTCTACAACTTTGTGAAGTCCATGCTGATCAGGAACCCAAAGAAGAGACCAAGTGCTAAAAAGATGCTGACAGTAGGTTTGACAACTGTGTGTGTGTGCGTGTATTTGTTTGTGTGTGTGTTGTATTGATGTGTGTACTGTGTGTTTCAGCATTTGTTTGTGATTCAGCCTGGTTTAAGTCAAGATTTAACCCTTGAGCTCTTGGACAAACTCAGACATCCAGAGAAACTCAAAGACTGTTTACACACAGATGAAGATGATGGGGAGGTACAAACACATGCATGCACAAACTCACAGACAAAGTTCAAACTAGTACCTGAACTAGTACTGTCTCTCTCTCAGGTGGTTGTCTCAAGTTCCCTCAGAAGAATTCATTCAATGAACCGACACAACCGAGCAGAAAGGACAAACTCAGACATCCGCTGTAAGACACTGATTGTGTGTTACATTGTGTGAAATACATTGTGTATACATGATTTTAAATTTGTGTTGTGTGTTTCAGTGGATCAGATTTACACACAAAGACCAGTAGCTGACAAACAAAAGTCTTCAGACAGAACGGTGAGTTTGTGTCTTTGTGTTAAATAGGCTTTATGCCCAGCTGCACTACTTCCTGAACTTCAGCCAGCTCCTTGTTTCCTGTCTACCATTATTGGACAAACTGATTAATCCAGGTATGCCTGACCTCAGTAGTCACAACAACAATAATCAGACACACCTGGATTAATCAGTTTGTCCAATAATGGCAGAAAGGAAACAAGGAGCTGGCTGAAGTTCAGGAAGTAGTGCAGCTGGGCATAAAGCCTATTGTTGGGTCTAAAGTTGCAATAGTTAAGGAACCCAAACTTATAAAAGTGTGCGTGTCACTCATGTGATGTCATTCCTTATCAGTTACGACAGTCATGTGATCAGTATACCAGTGCCAAAAAAGACCCAATCAGGTAAGAGATGCTGGTGCACATGTATGTCAAATATACAACTAACAATCTTTACACACTGTTGTGTTACTTGAAACAAACAATCTTTTCTAACAGAGATGAAAGTTTGGACACAGACGATGATTATGATGATGTGGAAATGTAAGATATCTGACATCAGCAGCTTAAGTCTTCTTTATATGAAAAGTGTGATTGTGATTAACAGAATCTCTAATTTCTTCTTCTTTCACAGACCTACATCTCATTTTATGAGGTAACACACACACACACAATCCCCCACCCACCCACCCACACACACACACACACACACACACACACACACACACACACACACACACACACACACAATTCAAAAGTCATGGGTTTGATCCCAGAGAATACAGATACAGATTAAATGTCTACATTTACTATACTGGAAAGTGACCCAAATACATTAAAGGGGCCATGGCACAAGACTTTTTTAATATGTCAAATAAATCTTTGGTGTCCCCAGAGTACATATGTGAAGTTTTAGCTGAAAATACCATATACATAATTTATTATACCATATTAAAATGTACACTTTATAGGTGTGTGCAAAAATGTGCAATTTTGGGTGTGTTCTTTAAAATGCAAATTAGATGATAATGCAAACACTGATCACCATAATGTTAATTTGATAAAATTGAAACTATTATTTTTCTCTCTCTCTTTCTCTGCACTGAATGTCAGTGCTGTGATTGGATAGTGCAGATTTAGGGGTGGTATTATTATAATAAGATCTCCTTATGACATCATAAGGAGAGCCAAATTTCAACGACCTATTTTTTCATGTGCTTGTAGAGAATGGTTTAGCAAAACTAAGTTAGTGAGTTGATCTTTATCACATTTTCTAAGTTGATAGAAGCACTGGGGACCCAATCATAGCACTTAAACATGGAAAAAGTCAGATTTTCATGCCATGGCCCCTTTAAATGTAAATATAATGAAGTGATGTGACTGTGCTCTTCTTTACTCAGTAACACACTGCTGTACAGTGATGTTCCTCCTCCTCTACCTCCAAAAGTAAGTCAGTAGAAACACATTAAAACATGAAAAACGAATTCTTGTCTTGCTTTAACCTGAAAACGGCATTGATAAGTGTTTAATCCAAAGTAATGTGTGTGTGTTTGTGTGTAGCCAAAGAATCGTGCACATTCAGAGGAGATTGTGACAACAGAAGATGAAGAGAGTAAATCTCTTGCTGTCTGTGGCCCGACACCTTTATTAAGGACATCCAGTGGAACACAAACACACACTCGACCCGTCCCACGACCACGATCTGTACGCAACGTTAACTCTGGTGAGCACACAAACAGACACGCACACACACAAACACACACTTTATCCAGTCACCAGTACAGAAAATGTGCATGTGTGTGTTTGTGTAGATCCGTCATCATTTTCCAGTTTTCATGCTGATGCTTCAGCAGACCTGCAGCCACCTGAGCTGCCACCCAAGGACAGAAGACGCAGACGTGAAGCTCCAAATGTTCCTCAGGTGCGTCTTAAACTCTCTGACAGGAGATCAGATGCTGTACTGTATAAATACATTCAGGGTGTGATTTGCTGGGGTGATGGGGGAGGATTATCCCCCCTCTGGTCTTTATATCCCTGCCTCTGATGAATTCTTCTTTATCCCAGATGGGGACAAACTTTATTTCCCCCATGATTAATAATCATCTAACAGCAATATAAATGGCCTAAAATAAAGATAATTTAAGTGAAAACACTGCCACGCAATATAGTGCAAATAACTGTAAAATCGGGATTGCATGCCTGGATTTTTCATATGTTGCCAAGTACCAATAGTCTATTTCTGCGTGAAAACAGCAAAATAATAAATAAAAAAGGGTTTCAAGCCATATATCATCGTTTTTACAGAACTGTTACAAAACAAATCCCAAAAAAATCAACATTGAGAATGACACTGCAGAAACTACCGTCGTTACAATTGAGGGGAACTTCCAGAATGACACAGAAAAGCAAAAAAGAGGTCAAAAGTCCATCATCAAACAGATTATTTTCTTACTCTGACGTCTTGTTAAAGTAGGCATATATAACTAATTTATGTTATATTGAGAGTACGTTGTGCATTGCATTTTTTTTATTATTAAATATCATGATTATAAATAAGTGTTTTTGCATGTTTGGCGCAAAATATAAAGAGTGAATGCATTCTGGCAAACAGTTCAGGTTCAGTGATTGTTTAAGTTTCTGTAATGGAGGCCAGCTAGTCAGTGAGAGCTGCGCAGTAAAAAAAAACCTCACTAACCAACCTCAGAAAGTACTTTAGTGACAGACATTAAACCTCATGACCTTCAGCCTCCATGTTAGAGTCTCATGTCAGACCAGGCGTCTCATTTATAAAACTGTGCATAGGATCCTTACTAAAGTCTACGTATGCACAAAAGCCAAAAGTGGCATATGCTAAATGGCAATTTAAGTGCTATAATTGGGTCCCCAGGTCTTCTATCATTAAAATATTGCCCCATTGTGATGTCAGAAAATAGGATTTTATTATAATAATACCGCCCTTTAATCTGCACTGTTGTTGCATTCAACAACGGCACTGACATTTAGTGCAGAGAGAGAGAAATAATTGACAGCACAATTGAGTTTTAATTATAGATGGTTTCAGCAGTAACATCATAAACAAATGGCTTTCGTGGTCAACGCGTAACTTCTGGTAAACTCCGCTAAAAATAAATAACAACAAAGTCCTTTTAAAGTCGTTTATTTATAAACAACACGTAGATTACCTAGGAAACCAAAACATTTGTTTTTTCGATGAGGTATTTGTTCAAGAGTTCAGAGAAACCAGAAGTAGAGTTCCCACCAGACGTATAATCTGATGACTCCGTCTATAACAAACCACCATTATGGTGATCAGTGTTTGCATGATCAGCTCAATTGCATTTGAAAGGACACACCCAAAAACGGCACATTTTTGCTCACACCTACAAAGTGCATTTTGAACATCTTATAATAAATTATATGTGGGGTATTTTGAGCTAAAACTTCACATGTGTACTCTGGGGACACCAAAGATTTATTTGACATCTTAAAAAAAGTCTTGTGAAATGTCCCTTTAAATTCCCTGAATAATCAATATCAGCCTGTGGTTTGTTTTGTTTTATTTGAGAAGAGAATCAATAATAGTGCAGGTGTGAGATGCTTGTTTATCAGATGAGTTATTTCTTTTGTTTTTTTTCTCTGTGTTTAGGATCCGGTCGAGTGTGTCGCTCCAGTGGTTAGGAAACGGCCGGTAGGTTCCGATCTCAAACTCTTTACGCTCCTTGTTGAAGTGACGAAAGCATAACCGGCATGTTTTCATCCCACAGATTATATTCCGGAAAGTCTTTCATGGGTGTCCATTAAAGATCAACTGCTCGGCTCAATGGGAACATCCCATCACTAAAGGTAACGAATCTGACGGCTGGAGTGTTTGTGGATTGAAGGACGCTCAGTCATGTTTCTTGTGTTTGTGTTTAGATCATCACCTGATTATTGGTGCAGATGAGGGAATCTACACACTAAACCTCAACAGTGCTGAGACCACAATGGATCAGGTGAGGGAATCAAACATCTCTGAATCAATTCCTGTCGAGATTGACATGTGAGATTCATTACACGCTTTCTTCCTCAGCTGTTTCCAGGCAAGTGTGTGTGGATCTACACCCTGGGCAATGTATTAATGTCTGTGTCAGGTGAGAAATAATCACAACTGTCATGAAATACACAATCAGTGTTTGGGAAAGTTACTTTTAAAAGTATTGCATTACAATATTAAGTTACTCCCAAAAAAAGTAACTAAATACATTACTTAGTTAATTTTCATGAAAGTAATGCTTACATTACGTTTTAGTTACTTTTGCGTTACTTTTTCTTGGCTGAGCTCTGGCCTGCCATCTCAGTTTCTGACTCAAACTGTTCCCACACAGGCTTGTACATAATGTGACTATGTTCAGTTTAATTCAGTACATATTTTTTTAATCAAATTAATTAAACTAAAAAAAGTAACTTGGAATACCTTTTTGAAAAATTAACTTATTACGTAATAATATTACGTAATGCATGTTACTTGTATGCATTACTCCCAACACTGTACACAACCAATGTAAAACAGGATGATTCACACCTGTATGTGTTTATGTGTGTGTGTAAACCACAGGTAAATCCTCTCAGCTTCACTCTCACTCTCTGAAGGAGCTGTATGAACAGTCACGTAAAGAACATCGTATAGTTGCCTTGCCAGCACACAGACTCTTACCACGGTAAATGACTTATTTTATTACACACATATATTAACATTTATTAAAAAAAACACTTCTATTACATAGGATTGGAAAAGAGAACTATAGGGGAGAGTGGGGCAATATTACATTTGGATGAATCATATTTTTATACTTTAAACACAAATGAACACATAGGGGTGATGTCCCGGTCCGGACGGGTTTCTCCTAGTCCCAGACTAACATGCATGTTTGAGCTGCCTTAAAGGTGGCCTAAAATGTAAAACTATTTATCTAGTCATTGATGAATAATAAGAGTTGTGTTCATGGTAATGACAAATCATGAGCCTCAAACATGATTGTTTCCTCCTCCTTATGTAAACCTTGTGCATGCAAAAGACAGCTGGAAAACAGACCAATCACAACATAACAACTGTGATGTTACAGTCCAGATGTACACCCCCAACATTAAAGTAATTACAATGTTGTTACAATGCTAAAAACAAAGTTATTACTACTGAGTTAGCGTTATATGCTAGTCAATGCTATATGCTAGTAAATGCTATATGCTAGTCAATGCTATATGCTAGTTAATGTTATACTAGTTAAAGGCACACAGCAGAACTTTTTGGCCACTAGGGGGTGCTAGACATGTATTTTTTACGTCTTGCGCCCCTAGAGGCCACAAGCGCCGCAGCACGGTCGCAAAGGAAAAGAAGACAACTTTTTAAGTCACAAAGTGGGCCTTCCAGCATGTCATATGAATATAATTTTATGTTTTTTTTTATTTCAAATGCCAATAGATCATGTAGCTCACAATTTCAAGCCAGTTGTAACAGTGGTCGCTTAGTTAAAGTTTATATAAAAAAATTGCCTTAAAGGGAATCGAACCCGAATCGCCCGTGTCGTAGGTCCATAATGCTTCACATAAAAAATAGAGTTTGGGTGCCAGACAGGACTTATATATGCAAGCAATATAACATTACTTACTAGTACAAAAGCATTACTGCCAAGTCAGCATCGGTCAGAAACCCCCCCTCCTTCTTTAGTTCACGCCAGCGAGCGAACGCTGGCCCAATAAAATTGATCCTCGTCCTTCTTTTTATTCTGTCACTCTCCCCTTTTCTCTTTCTGGTCTCCTCCGACAAAACCTTGGGTTTCTTTTTCTTAGTTGCTGCTTCGGCCATGACAAAAACATCAGGAAAATAAATAGTTGCACTCTCACGTCCGAATTTGAGAAAGTGGAGGAAGTGACGTATGCCGTAAAGCAGATTTTTGTAGTTTTTTGTTACAGACCCCGTCAGGCTATGGTGGACATGTCATTCAACCTATTTTAAGTCGATGTACCATCACATGGGTCTTGAAAATATATTATGAAAAACTACAAAGTGTCACTTTAATGCTATATGCGTGTTAATGCTATATGCTAGTCAATGCTATATACTAGTTAATGATATATGCTAGTTAATCCATACTGGAAAAAAACACAAACTTCAGAATCGTCCATTAGCAATCTCTAAACAATTGATGATTCCTCAAAATCTGAATCTTCATCTGATACAGACTCAAACATAAGATCTGTTTACACACACACACACACAGCAACTGAAGGAGAAACAGCCAATCAGAGCAGAGTTCAAAATTTTTCATTCATGACTCTGTCAAATAATGTAATATTAGATCATTTGATTCTAAAGACAAATCCTAAATGGACATGAAAAATTGACTCTGGATCATTTTTGCACTTCATAAAGCCACAAACAATTTAACAGATTATTAACATGCATTCCTTGGCACCTTTAATTTAAAAACATCTTGCACTGACATATCTGAACATATATCAGTGCCATTGTTTTGTCTCAAGATGAACCCCAGTAATGTTTTTGTAAGGTTTATTTGTGGAAAATTACTTCTAATATATATAAGGTCTAATCCTGGATTAATCTAAACCCTGTCTGGGAAACCGCCCCTTTAAGTTTCTAGAATCTACCGTTGTAATGAAATGACACTAAAACTGACAGAAGTGCAAATGTAACATCTTACACTAAAGCCTATGTAGGATTCATTGTAACAGAACATTTAGTTTAAACAGAATTATAACTATATACTGGAGGTGGATATTATTTGAACATCTGTCTATAATAGATAGATAGCCACACATTCATTCATCCATGAGTCTTCATCTGACAATCCTTCTATTATACTGTATATCAATGTATATACAGTATATTTTGAAAGCGCTGCACAATTAAGAAAAAACATCATAATTATTTCCTATGATACAATTATCATGTTTATTTTAATAGTATTTACATTTTGTTTTTATTTCATTATCATTCAGGTGAGTTGTAACACTGTATACTGTAAATAATATTTCAATCGCAGCTATCTGTTATGGGGAGTTATTGACACGTTTCAAAATGGTGTTATGAAAGTGAAAGTGACAAGCTTGTCATGTATGCAACGCATACTCGAAATGTGACCTCTGCATTTAACCCACCCCACTGAGTAGTGAACACACACACTGCAAGTCATGAACACATACACACACACATCCGGAGCAGTGGGCAGCGCCCAGGGGAGCAATTAGGGTAAAGTGCCTTGATCAAGAGCACAACAGTTGCAACGCACCGGCCATGTCATCCAAGATGTTGATGTCTTTCTTTGTTCAGTCGAGAAGAAATTAAGTTTTTTGAGAAAAACATTCCTGGATTTTTCTCCATATAGTGGACTTCAACAGTTTACAGTTTTAATGCAGCTTCTCGTCGTGCACAAGCAGTATGATGCACCAGAGCTACCTTAAAGGATTAGTCCACTTCTTTAAAAAAAATCCAGATAATTAGCTTACCACCATGTCATCCAAAATGTTGATGTCTTTCTTTGTTCAGTCGAGAAGAAATTATGTTTTTTGAGGAAAAAAAACATTCCAGGATTTTTCTCATTTTAATGGACTTTAATGGACCCCAACACTTAACACTTAATTCAACACTTAACAGTTTTTTTCAACAGACTATAAATGATCCCAAACGAGGCATAAGGGTCTTATCTAGCGAAACAATTCTCATTTTTTACAAGAAAAATAAGAAATATGCACTTTTAAACCACAACTTCTCGTCTATCTCCGGTCCTGTGACACGCCAGCGTGACCTCACGTAATTGTGTCATGACGTCGAGAGGTCACGGAGGACGTATGTGAAACAACGCCACAGTATTTACAAGTGTGGAGAAAGGACCGTTCCGACGTTGTTGTATGTGGAATGATAATATTTAATGTCAGTTTATTATTTAAAAATGGTCTGCAAATGTGCGTTTCATATATGTAACACGTGACCTTTCCACGCCATTATGCAATTACGTGAGGTCGCGCTGGTGCATCACAGGACCAGAGATAGACGAGAAGTTGTGGTTTATTTTTCTTGTCAAAAAAGACAATCATTTCGCTAGATAAGACCCTCATGCCTCGTTGGGAGTCCTTTGAAACTCCGTTGAAAAAAACTGTTAAGTGTTGAGTTAAATGTTAAGTGTTGGGGTCCATTAAAGTTCATTAAAATTAGAAAAATCCTGGAATGTTTCCTCAAAAAACATAATTTCTTCTCGACTGAACAAAGAAAGACATCAACATTTTGGATGACATGGTGGTGAGTAAATTATCTGGATTTTTTTAAAGAAAATTTACTAATCCTTTAAGCATTGCATAAACACGTTAAAAGGTCACACGTTACGTATGTGAAACGCACACTCGCGTACCATTTTAAACAATAAACTGACACAAAGACATTAATAAGTATCAGTCCACATACAACAACGTCTGAACGCATGCTCTTTCTTCACACTTGTAAACACTGAAGCGGTAGTTTCAACCGTGACCTTTAGACATAATATGTAAAGGTCACGCTGGTGCGTCACACGGCTACTGCCAGATGAGAAGTTGTGGTTTAAAAGTACATCTTTTTATTTTTTTGGTGAAAATGCTGATGTTTCGGCTAGATTAGACCCTTATGTCTCGATTGAGATCATTTAGAGCTCTTTGAAGGTCCACTAGAGTCCACAAAAAATCCTCCAAAAACGTAATTTCTTCTCAACTGAACAAAGAAAGACATAAATATCTTGGATGACATGGGGGTGAGTACATTATTGGGATTTTTTTTAAAAGTGGAGTAATCCTTTAACAAAGCGCATCAAAACATTTGACAAATTCACAGGAGATCTTCTTCTGACAGTGAGACAGACGCACACACAGACACATGCACACAGACAGACAAACACATGCATGCACGAACACACACACAAAATGTAATCTGGTTGTTTTCTGGTTGTCTCATAACAGGAAGTTAGTGATCAGCACAAAGATTCCAGACACAAAAGGTTGCAGAAGATGTTCAGTGGGTGAGATGATCAAATCAAATCAATCTACACAATCTTCATATTAAACACACATCATAGATCAGCATGTCATCTCTCTTTCTTTCTTTCTCTCTCTAGCTCATAATGTTGTGAATGGTTGTGTGTTTCTGTGCTGTGCGCTGGAGTCCAGTGTGGTTTTGCTGCAGTGGTACGAGCCCATGCATAAGTTTATGCTCATAAAGGTGATCTTTACATTCAAGCACACATGATGTATAAACAACACAACATCATCTATACTGCAATAATTAAATGTACCTGTGTGTTTCTCGTATTATTTTAACCTCACAGCAATTTGACTTCCCGTTGCCGACGCCCCTGCGTGTCTTTGAGATGCTGGTGGTCCCTGAGCAGGAATATCCACAGGTGTTCATCAGGGTGAGCAAAGGACCCAACACAATACAACCCGTTCAGCTGGGATTCATCGATCTCAACTCCAACACATCCTGGTTCGCTGATACTGGACTCGGTACAGATCTAACAATCACAGACATATCCACACATATATAATCTGTAGATCCTATAGTATAAACATGTTGATGTGTGTTTGTGTGTGACAGAGAGTCGCAGCGCTGATAAAGCTCAGTTGAATCAGTTGGACAGTGACACACTGATGGTTTTGATTGACAGTGAGTCTTTTACAGAGAAACACAAACTTTACCTCCTTTCTTCTCATTTGTTTAAACAGTACACTCACCTAAAGGATTATTAGGAACACCTGTTCTCATTAATGCAATGGTGTAAGGGTGTGGGGGATGTTTTCTTGGCACACTTTAGGCCCCTTAGTGCCAATTGGGGATCATTTAAATGCCACGGCCTACCTGAGCATTGTTTCTGACCATCTCCATCCCTTTATGACCACCATGTACTCATCCTCTGATGGCTACTTCCAGCAGGATAATGCACCATGTCACAAAGCTCGAATCATTTCAAATTGGTTTCTTGAACATGACAATGAGTTCACTGTACTAAAATGGCCCCCACATCGTGCCCTGGATGTGCATTCCACAAATCTCTATCAACTGCAAGATGCTATCCTATCAAATGAGCCAACATTTCTAAATAATGCTTTTAGTACCTTGTTGAATCAATGCCACGTAGATTTAAGGCAGTTCTGAAGGCGAAAGGGGGTCAAACACAGTATTAGTATAGTGTTCCTAATAATCCTTTAGGTGAGTGTATATAAATAATGTTATTCTGTGAATGTCCATGTATAATAGTTATCTGTATATAAAAACAACTCTATGTCCTTATTTACATGATCTCTATCGCTCTCTCTCTCTCATAGATTCAGTTCATACTGTCGGTTTGGACGGATCAGTGAAGAACCCCAAACAGCACGCTGTAGACGTCACCTTTAATATGGACGTTGATGCTGTGGGTAAGTGATCCAGATCATATGAGTGTTATAAATGACATCATGACAAACTCTGACATCATCGCTGACTCATCAGTATATCATGACGACACACTGATCGCCATCTGGAAACACGGCTGGCAGAGGAGAGGTCCGGGATTCACCGACATACTGCAGGAGATCACAGATCCCAAAAACATCTTCCGCCTGGTGGGATCTGACAGGTACACACAAATACACACAACAACACAAATGAACACAAATGATTTTATAATTACAAATGTTTTAATGTTCACAGAATGGTCGTCATGGAGAAGCGAGCGTGTGATGACCAATCAGGACTCTGTAATCTGTACGTTCTGGAGACGGTTGACTGCGCCCCATTTCCTGAGCGTGTGCTGTCACACAAACACACACAATGATATGTGAAGCGTGATTGTTTTAAAACTCTGTGCTTTAGTTTCTATCTAGTGTTAATAAAGACATCAGTCCAGGTGTGAATAACACACTATCTGTTTCCTCTGTGTGTGTGTGCATGTTTGCGAGTGTGTGTATGTGTTCGTGTGCGTGTGCGTGTGTGTGTATGTGTGTGTGCGTGTGTCTATAGGATGTGTTTCTGTCGGGTCACTACATCCTGACCCATAAAAATCAGCTGAGAATGTCAAACACACCTGAAGTGTTCTTGTGTAGAAACAGAAGTGTTTGTGCAATAATAAAGTTGTGTTGTTTGAAGTGATGTGAGACTTATGACCTTTATTGATATGTTTGCATGAAGTTTCACATAAAAACAAAAAAGATCAAGTCATATGTAGATTGTATAGTGTAAATATCATATCATCAGTTAAGGAAAACAGCTACAGGATTTATTCAGTGCTGTATAAAAAATGTAAAAACATTAAAGAGGGAACTTAGGTCAATGCACAACTTCATTATATGCTAATGAAAGGCCCACGCACACTGAATAAAGACTTGAAGCCTAATGCTCATAATCCACTGTAAAACAATACAATTTAATTATCCTTATTTTCCTACAGATTTATACAGTTTGCATTGATGCAAAGCAGTTTAAGGGAAACATAAAATAAAATAAAAAAATATATACAACACATGATATTATCATGATCATAAGATAATTACATTATTGATGCTATGTGTAAAAATTATTATATTGAAATCAGAGACCTTCATTTATGATAATATAGTGTATGTTAAACAGGCATCTACAGCATCTACTGTACAGGCCAGACATATGGGGGTGGTTTCCCAGACAGGGATTATTTTAAACCAGGACTAGGCCTCAGATTAATTAGTTTTAACAAAGATGTCTTACTAAAAACATTACTTGTGTGCATTTTGAGGCAAAACAAAGGACACTGATATATTTAAAGATATGTCAGTGCAACTTGTTTTCAGTTTGGACAGCTCTTACATTTATTTTAGTCAAGGACTATAGTCTAATCCCTTTCTGGGAAACAGGGCAGAGCCAATTATGATATTGTCTGAGGTATTCATAAAACAGAAATATAATAATTCATATTTTATTTGTCTAATTTTAATATTTCAATGGGTACACTGAGTAATAAAGAAGTTTTAATTACTTTAAAAACCATGAAACTGCACTCTCTCTCTAATCTTACAGTATTGCAGTACCCGTCTTTGCCGATAGGTGCCAGCAAAACTCCGCCTATGATGCTGATCGACACGAGCATCTCTGGATAGTAAAGATGACTGAGTTAATGACAACTATATCAAATATTAACCATTAAAGAAATAAATCTAAAAGCTTCATATCTACAGTAAAGTACTCAATGATTTATGAAAGGACGATGTATCTACTAAAACTATATAAACTTTTTCTGTGTTTGATCTTATCCAGTGAGGTATTTATTTAATTTTAGCTAGCACAAATTAAAGACGAAAAATACCTCATTAAATTTCACTGTTTAGTTTGATTAAAAATATATTATATATTATTATTGTTGTTATGTTAGTTTCCATCTCCCTGTTTTGATTCAATTAAATATTGCATTGGCCCCCTCTTTTCACCAAAGCAATGTACAGTAAAATTATTGCTAAAGGAAAATGAAACTAAGATCATATAAACACTAACCTGCTAAAATGACGTAATACATGTTCAATAGTGGTCTTGTGGTGGTCTGTGCACGCGCGCGCCGCTGTTTTCCCGCATCATTTCCAGGTCAGACGCGCGTTGTTTCCTGTGCGGCGCGTCTGGACTAAAGATGGCCGGAGATGGAGGCGCATTGAAGGATATCAATGAGATTAAATCTCAGTTCCGGACACGAGAGGGATTTTACAAGCTGCTCACCCTCTCAGACTCTCAGCAGCGGGCCGGACTGCCGCGGGGACCTTCAGCGAGCGTCACGGTGGGACCCGGAGCGACCACGGGCTCCATCCCGGGCGGCGGTGCTGGTGTCGGGCTGGTGCAGGGGCCCGGGTCCGCCGCCAACTCCTCCCCGGGTTTCTTGCCGCCGGTTCGGGTGTCGATGGTGAAGCTGAAGCCGGAGGACCCGAGCGAGGATTCGGAGCGCGTGTGTTTTAACATCGGCAGGGAACTTTACTTCTACACCTACACAAACATTAAAAAGGTAAAGACGGGTGCGAGCATCTCTTCTTTCTCATCATGGCTACTGAAACTGGAACGATGCGCTGAACTGTTGCTTTGACAGATTCTTATCGACTGACTGTGTTTGGGATCGGTATCGATATTAATGACTGATTTCATTAACTTATTGTCATTGTGTGGAATAAAATAAACAATACAGAGAGCATCTAAACAATATTAATATCAAACTGGGTTACATTTAACTTTAGAGGAAAAAATTGTCATACGCAGTGATTTGCACCGGTTTGCATTAAGTTTGTGATGTGCACCTGTTTGAGATGTGCACCTGTTTGAGATGTGCACCTGTTTGAGATGTGCACCGGTTTGTGATGTGCATAAGTTTGTGATGTGCATAAGTTTGTGATGTACCCGTTTGAGATGTGCACCTGTTTGAGATGTGCATAAGTTTGTGATGTGCACCTGTTTGAGATGTGCACCGGTTTGTGATATGCATAAGTTTGTGATGTAACCATGTTTGAGATTTGCACCTGTTTGAGAGGTGCACAGGTTTGTGATGTGCACAGGTTTGAGATTTTGCACAGGTTTGTGATGTGCACTTGTTTAAGATGCGCACCTGTTCTAGATGTACGCCTGTTTGAGATGCGCACTGGTTTGTGATGTGCACAGGTTTGTTGTGTGCACAGGTTGGTGATTTTGCACAAGTTTGTGATGTGCACTTGTTTGAGATGTGCACCTGTTTGAGATGTACGCCTGTTTGAGATGCGCACTGGTTTGTGATGTGCACAGGTTTGTGATTTTGCACAGATTTGTGATGTGCACTTGTTTGAGATGTGCAGCAGGTTTGTGATTTTGCACAGGTTTGTGATTTGCACTTGTTTGTGATGTACGCCTGTTTGTGATGTGCGCAGGTTTGTGATGTGCGCAGGTTTGTGATGTGCACAGGTTTGTGATTTGCAAAGGTTTGTGATGTGCACTTGTTTGAGATGTACGCCTGTTGAAGATGTGCACAGGTTTGTGATGTGCACAGGTTTGTGATTTTGCACAGGTTTGTGATGTGCACTTGTTTGAGATGTGCACAGGTTTGTGATTTGCACTTGTTTGAAATGTACGTCTGTTTGTGATGTGCACAGGTTTGATATTTTGCACAGGTTTGTGATGTGCACTTGTTTGAGATGTGCACAGGTTTGTGATTTTGCACAGGTTTGTGATGTGCACTTGTTTGAGATGTGCACAGGTTTGTGATTTTGCACAAGTTTGTGATGTGCTCTTGTTTGAGATGTGCACAGGTTTGTGATGTGCACAGGTTTGTGATTTTGCACAGGTTTAAGATGTATGCCTGTTTGAGATGTACACCTGTTTGAGATTTGCACTTGTTTGAGATGTGCACAGGTTTGTGATGTTTCACAGGTTTGTGATGTGCACTTGTCTGAGATGTGCACAGGTTTAAGATGTATGCCTGTTTGAGATGTACGCCTGTTTGAGATTTGCACTTGTTTGAGATGTGCACAGGTTTGTGATGTTTCACAGGTTTGTGATGTGCACTTGTCTGAGATGTGCACAGGTTTAAGATGTATGCCTGTTTGAGATGTACGCCTGTTTGAGATTTGCACTTGTTTGTGATGTTTCACAGGTTTGTGATGTGCACTTGTTTGAGATTTTGCACAGGTTTGTGATGTGCATCTGTTTGAGATGTGCACCTGTTTGAGATGTGCACAGGTTTGTGATTTTGCACAGGTTTGTGATTTTGCACAGGTTTGTGATGTGCACAGGTTTGAGATATGCACCGGTTTGTAGGGCTATGCAAAAAAATAACCTGCGAGTCTCATGCTTGTTTTATCAGTAAATCATTTATTTTTGTTGACCAGGATGTTTGTGTTGGCTCAGACCGCAGGGTTGCTGGAGGAGGACAGACTGACTCAAAAACACATATCTGTCATTTAGTTTAGGGGTGTAATGGTGATCATCTCAGCTCATTAGTCAATACAAAACACAGCAGTGGGTTCAGGTTACCCTACAATCACGATAGGGGTGGGCGATAAACCGGTAGACAAAATTAACCGGTAGAAATTTGTCAACCGGTAGAGATTTTGGACTATCGTTTCTATCGAGGTTACGTGCCCACGTCACGCTCCTGTGCGTGTGGTCGCGAAAACGTAACGTTTGTACACGTATTTAAGCACTGCAGTTTTAAAACAAGTAATTTTAAGCCATTGAAACACAGACAACAGATCTGTATGCGTGCGTTCTTTCTGTGTGTCAGGAGCGGACAAGTCGCGCAACCGCTGCTCTTTCTGTCTGTGAGGAGCGCGCAAGTCGCGCGACCTCTGCTTATTAAGCTCGTGAGCATTTTTCCCGCTTTATTGGCCTTAAATACACATATGCGTCAAAATTCCCGTCTTTGCAAGCATCATCATAAACACGACCAGTAAGGTCTTAAGAGAAAGTAAACAGCTAAAAGAGAAAGCGCATGTGTAACAGTGTATTGGATCCGGACTTTGGTCTTAAAGGGGAAGTTACCTAATTTTGCTCCTGTCTGTCACTCGTGTTAATCAAACAGCATTGAGAAAAAAATCTCTCACTGCTCCTGATTAAATCACTTTTCTACCTTAAATAAAAATATATATAGGCCTATACATACATGCATAATTATTTATTATCATTCTTATTGACTGTGTATCTTCAGAGAGCTTGAGTTTTGTTTGTTTTTATCTTCTTTCTATGCTTGTATATGTTCTTTGTGAGAATTATGAACATTTCTATGGTATTAAAGATTTAAACCTTATTAAAACATAAAAAACTCTACCGTGATACATATCGTTATCATGATATAAAATTAATCCTATCGTGATAGAAGATTTTGGTCATATCGCTCCCACCCCTAAATAACGATATTGTGAAAAAAAGTGAAACATAAACCTAATATTCAAATGACCATTATGATTAAAATCGGCGGTGTGTGTACTTATATTGTGTATTTATTTCAAACATACGTGGATCACCACAAGAGGTCAAACTTGACCTGAGAACAGTCACCAGTGCATCATGTCTGTCAAATTAATACTTAGGTTACATGTATAGGTACAGTAAACAGAGGTTCAGTTTGTCTTCTGGATAATGTCGGCAGTTTCATTCTGACTTTATTTGTATCTCAGAGACCTAATCATATTCTCTTAACATGTATCTGTTATGTGTATAAATAAAGACATTGAGTCTGATAGCTCTTCAGATACGAGACACTGTACTGGAGTGTGTGACAGTTGTATTGTATCATTATTGTGATGATAACACTCACAGTGTGATCTGTCTCTGTGTGCAGGCTGTGGATCTCAGTAAACCTATAGACAAACGCATCTATAAAGGAACCCAGCCTACGTGTCATGATTTCAATCAATATTCTGCTACAGCTGACAGCGTAGCTCTCATCGTGGGCTTCTCCGCTGGACAGGTGCAATATCTGGATCCCATAAAGAAAGAGACCAGCAAGCTCTTCAATGAGGAGGTGAGGAGAAAAGTCTGTAATATTAACCTGTGTCTACAACATCTGTCTTAGGTAACTCTTTCCCTAACATAATTGTGTGTCGTCTGTCTGTGTACACAACCTCCATGTAATGATAAATAATATAATCTTCACAGGGACGTTCTGGGGACACCTGAGAGACTGATATAACATCTTGAAAAATTGCTATATTATGTGGTGACCTTAAAAACTTAAAGACAGACCCTGACCAGAGTTAATAAAACCCCTGATCCCCCTCATAGTTCAGTAAGAGGAAGATCTTTTTACCAGAAACAGCCTCAGTCTGTCCCAACCATTTTGTAATTTCCTCAAGGCAGTTTGAATTTGTCAACTTACTGAAAACAAGAAGTTACTCGTACCGAACCGATCTCGTTCAGTCTGCCTGTCTGCACTGCACAATAAAATTGAATATTGTAAAGAATATTTGCAGACAGAGATAGCGCTGGAGGAGATGGTGATGAATTGATTTGCTGCGCATCACTGACGCTCACTCTCTTCTCTTTTTCTCAGAGGTTGATAGACAAATCAAAGGTTACGTGTCTGAAATGGCTTCCGAAATCTGACAACCTTTTCCTGGCATCTCACGCCAGCGGTCATCTCTACCTCTACAACGTGGAGCACCCATGCGGCACCGCAGCTCCTCAGTACTGTCTGCTGCGCCAGGGCGAGGGATTCGCCGTCTACTCCTGCAAAACCAAGACACCTCGCAATCCTTTACTTCGCTGGGTGGTTGGCGAGGGCGGGCTGAACGAGTTCGCCTTCTCGCCCGATGGTGTGCATGTCGCTTGCGTCGGTCAGGACGGCTGCCTCCGCGTCTTCCACTTCGACTCGATGGAGCTGCAGGGCGTGATGAAGAGCTACTTCGGGGGTCTGCTGTGCGTCTCCTGGAGCCCGGATGGCAAGTATCTCGCCACCGGTGGAGAGGATGACTTGGTCACCGTGTGGTCATTCACTGAAAGTCGCGTGGTAGCGCGAGGTCACGGTCACAAGTCCTGGGTCAACGTTGTGGCTTTCGACCCCTTCACCACCAACCTGGAGGACGAGGAGCCGATGGAGCTCAGCGGCAGCGAAGAGGACCTTCAGCAGGGGGCGCTGCACTTCGGTCGTGTGCGCACTAGCAGCACGCTGTCCCGTCTCTCACGGCACAGCTCGAAAGGCGGTGCGTCGTCCGTGTCGTACCGATTCGGATCCGTCGGGCAGGACACCCAGTTCTGTTTGTGGGACCTGACGGACGACGTCCTCTACCCACGGCTGCCTCTCTCCCGTGCCCTCACCAACACCTTCGGCCCCACGCTCCCAACGTCCGGCTCCGCTGCTCTTAACAGCGCCGGCGGTGGAGTGGAAGGTCACCACCACCCCTCCAACCCCCACCAGGCGTCCACGCTACCCCTGCCGCTGCCTCGCTCGCTGTCTCGCTCCAACTCGCTGCCGCACCCTGCCGTCGCCAACGCGTCCAAGAGCCAGGGGTCGACGGAGGGTGGGGGAACAGGTGGAGGCGGCGCAGGCGGAAGTGCCCCGTTCAGCATCGGCCGCTTCGCGACGCTGTCCCTGCAGGAGCGCAAATCGGACAAATCAGGGGCGGGAGGGGAAAAGGAGCACAAGCGCTACCACAGCCTGGGTAACATCAGCAAGAGCAACGACAAGATCAACGTCGCCCCGCGCAGCAACCGACTGGACGGCGCTAAGGTTTTGGGCACCACGCTGTGTCCTCGTATGAATGAGGTGCCTCTGCTGGAGCCGCTGGTTTGTAAGAAAATCGCCCACGAGCGTCTCACCGTACTCGTCTTCATGAACGACTGCATCATCACTGCGTGTCAAGAAGGACTCATCTGCACCTGGGCACGACCTGGCAAAGCGGTGAGTCCGTCACATTTAAAACTCTATTTGGCATTTTACATGTGACCATTCCACAAAGCCATCGGTTGGTTTTTAAGCAATAATTTTACCGTCAATGATAAAATAAGTAGGATATAATACAAAAATGTAGTTTTTCTAAAATGTATCATTAGCAGGTGTGTTGACGTCATGTATTAACTCCTGCTGTTTCTCATCTGATGTCAGCATCCGCCTCAACCTCTGTCGGCACAGAACGGGAACTCGCCGAGCGGGACGGTGGTATAACCCAACCAGACTCTAACCGTCACAGTGTTATCAACCTCCACCAAACCAGCCCTGTTTAGATCAGCATATCAACGTCACCGCACGCACACGCCGTGAACACAAACCTGAACTCTGATGCTCGACAGAGACTTCTGCACGCCGGTCCTGAGATCTCATCTCTCTGATCTTTGCTACAGGCACGGCCGTTGTGTTTTTTATTTATTTATTCCATCATTCAGATGATTTATTTTGTATATATTTAGACTACTCTATAATGGAGGAGGACAACGTGTATTGAAGTATTGAACTGAAATGATTAATATATAAAAGTCTGCATTGTAAATAGTGACATATGCATTAAATGTGTGCAGGATTTTGATGGCTTGGTGATGTAAAGCTCATCTTTTGCATTGGACTTTGAGTTACACAAAGCTCAAATGCTAGAAAGTTCATGTTTTATAAATATGTTTTAGTGAGGTGAACAGCTGAATGTTTTTTTTTGTGTGAGCTCCATCATTTGTTTTGTTTATGTCAGATTTTATCACAGTCGTGAAATAACACATTTCTCTTGTAGCAACGCCTGCTGTTGCCTCTTGCGACATTTTGCACATTTTCAGGTTGATTTGATGATCACTGAGCTTACTGAAGATTTCTTTATATATTCGTGCTGTCTTATGTTGTTAATTTTCATCAAACATTAACCATGCAAGCATTATGCAGATGAATATTATTAGCATCTTCAATGCTCGTGTAAATAACACTGTTAATGGATATCACACATACTGTCAGTCTTTTATATCAGTTTGCAGCCCTGATGTCTCTTCATGTATTCATTGTAAACTAACACTTGAAGGACAAATCATCTTCTAATGTAAATCCACCTGCTGCATTAAAGTTGTCAGTAATGTACAGGTGAGCAAGCATAAACATTCATGCCTGTATTATAATACATAATACTGCTTTTACACTCAATGTCCTCCTGTAGTAAATAAACTCAGCTATTCAACACATTCACACCATCATTATGATCAACACCTCGCTCTTTTCCTTTAAATGTGTGTGTATTCATTTGTTTTTATTTCAGACTGTAACAATGTCATTCATCTTTGTTGTTAACTGAAGAAATGTTGTGGACCAATGGATGTTGATTTTTCTTATGTGCGCTTTTCTAAAATACTGCTCACAGTTCATTTCTTTACTTGATTTTGTTTTTTTAAGTGCTGAAGCATCATTTTGTAATATGAGTATGTCATCATATGATGGTATATAACACAAGGGAACACATTTATGAACTACAGTATATCTACAGTAAACATTCAACTTTATTCACTTTGACTTTCTGTACAGTGATAAAGAGATTCACTTTCAACGCATGTCTTTGTTTTTTGGCTGACAATATCACAATAACCAGTTTGTATATGGAAATCTGTTATTAAAACATCAAATACTCCTGCAGTGGACTGATTCTTAATATTATTTAACATCTTTATATAAATCTATCTATTATTTATTAGGTATATTATTTATAAGTGTCTAATAAAAAGTGTCTTATAAGAGTACATTTCTTTGGTCAAAAATGTGTTTTAAATATATGTTTAATACATTTTGTATAAAGTGAAGCTTCATTAAATATATTTTTGAATTTAAAAATACATTTCTAATTTTACAACCCATACAGCAAAAAATATAGGCTATGTTTCCTGCCCAAAATATCAAAGTTTGTTTATAATGCATAAAGTATGTATAAAATATCAAATTTATTATGTTATGCGGTTATTATATTTTTTTTAGATTTTTATCAGTTAAAACTCATCTTTGAGCATCATAATCACTTATGAAAAAGTTTTACCTGTCACAGTCATTTCTTCCTGTTTTTAGACAGCTACCCCTTCGCCTCATTTAATATACCCGGATCTATGAATATGCAAATTAGTCTCCGCCTCTACTCAATCACACAGCTACAATTTTATAGAGAGAATACTTAACAGCAGTGATGTTGAATGATACATTTGGTCATTGGCTTATATTAAAACATATTAAAAACACCACATAGACATATCAACTACAATGAAACTTTGATTTTCCATGCAGTAGGAGTTTAATATTCAGTATGAGATTTAAACTGTCTAGCATTAAATCCTGTAAGGTTTTAAGAGTTTATTAAACTGCTGCTATGAAATACATTCATCATAAATATAGGCTATCCTGTAAAGACATCATGCCATCCACATGAGTGTTTGACTCTTAATGCAATTAATGAATAATTATTTTGCATTATATAAATTTAGAAACCTTTCATTGAAAATTATAATACATGATCGTGAAGTCCAGTTTAAAGTCTCAACCCAATGATGAGATAAGGAACATTAAAGTTTTGATTTCACATTGATCTTTGTCATGATCTTACTCAGTAAAGGATATCAAGATGACTTAAGTGTAAAAAATCACTAAATAAAAGGCTTTAGATGAGTTTTCACAGGGTGAATGCTCTTGTGTAGTAATTCACAGTTTGTCCGTTATGCGTTTTCTGTTATTGCGTCCGCCACAGAGTCGCAACCCATCATCTTTGTGTGGTAACAGCTGAAATATAAACCCACTTCATCTGGAGGAAGAGTTTCACTTCTGTCTGTCTCACATAGAGACTCTTAATCTGTCTGTGGTAAGATACTTCTGATTTTAGTTCATAACTCATTGATTAGGGTTATCTGTGACACGTTGATATTGAAGTCCTGTTAATGAAAATCCACTTCTCTTATAAAGGACAAGATGAGCACACATGAGTCAAATCATCAGGTGAGTTTATTATACTTTATTAGTTACTATGCAGTAATATGATATCTGTTTAAACTTTCAAAAACAGACTGTAAAACAGATCCATGATCTTCTGATCTATTGTAAAGAAATGTAGATGAGATGATTGACTGTTATGTTTCTGATCTGAATCTTTGTAGTCCCACATGAATGGATTTCAGCAGGATAATGGACATGAGAAGATCAAAGAGGTCAACAGTCCCTGGAACAACAGCTGTAAGTCTTCACAATGATGATGATGATGATGAGACTTAATTATTTATCATAACAGCTCAGCGAGTTTGTCATCGGTGTGTGTTTGTGTTTTTGTCAGTTTTGTGTGTGCTTTGTGTTTTGTTGGGAGTCTCTCTCATAACACTGTTGGATTGCTGTCGTCCGTCCTCTGAACCCTGGGTTCTGTTGGGTTCTTCAGAAAAGCCAGTCTGGGACTGGACCTCTGTCTCTCTGCTGCTCTTATATACTCTCCTGCAGGGGGCGCTCTATTATCTACCTGTAGGACAGGTGAGACCGCTCTTAAGAACTCAATGGACAAGGCTTAGCTAAAGCCAAGACTAGACCTTAGTTAAAATAAGCATCTTTCATAAACATGTGTTAGAGAAAGACGTTAATGGTGTGTATCCTGAGACAAATCTATGCCACTGGCTTATTTTAAGATCTTTATTTTGACACAGCTCAAACATGTGTCTTAGTCTAGGACTAACTCTAAGCATTAAATAAACATATGAGAAAACATTAGAAAGACAAAGATCACATTTAATTACTATGAGAATTACTACAAGTTTTTCTTTCAATGGGACGTGAATATATTTCCTTGGTTTGAAATATGGAGGGCTAAAAATTTGAAATGCTTTAAAATATATTTATTTTTAAAATATATTGCAAAATATAAAAAATGGTCAAAAGATACATTTGCTGAAATATATTTTGGAATATGTTTACAAAAATATATGTTTGGGCCTTTTTTGTATATTTTGAAATATATATTTTAAGAATAAATATATTTTAAAGCATTTAAAATATATATTTAGCCCTCTATATTTCAAACCAAGGAAATAAATTCACGTCCCATTGGAATAAAAACTTGTTTTTTTGTTTATGTTACAAACTTATTTATGTTACAAAAAAAAAACTACAAAGAGGTTTAAATAAAACATATTTTTAAATTCAATTTCAAGTTTTCTTGTATTTAGCATATATTTAAAGAGTAACTAAACCCTAAACCAACTTTTTTTAGTTAATGATCTGTAAGAATGATGCTTTATTAGTGCTTTTTTAGTAATTTTTTTGGCATTTGGATATAAAGTGTTTCAATACTACAATATATGGTGTAAAAACGTCTGAGTGCTGCCCTCTTCAGGTTGAACGGTGGCTACTGCAGTTGAATTTTCCTATTGGATGTTGGGTCCAAGAAATAACTCGTGACGTAAGCAGGTTCAAGCTCACCACGCCCTTGTTACGATCTCACCACACACTTATGCTGCGTTCCAGGCAACCCGTAACCCGTAACTCACGAGTTCAAAACCACGGCTCACGACTCTGAACTGGGAGTACATCGATCTAGTACGAGTTCACGGGTGGGAAGTCACGGGTTTGACTGCCGTTCCAGTGCACTTTCACCGGTAGAAGGTTGTAAAAACACGAGTTACGGGCTGCCTGGAACGCATAAGGTCGTGAGTCGTGGTTTTGAAGTCGTAACTCACGGGTTTAAAAACCTGCCTGGAACGCACCATTAGTTCGTCCCCTCTATCTCCGTTGGGATCTGCCCACTTTTCTTGCATTTTTCAAATATTGCAGTGGGTGGAGTCAGGCTCTGACCAGGGGTTTAGTTACGCTTTAATTTTGGCCAAGAATTAATTTCTTGCCATATGGGATATAATTGCTTGCCCTTAAAATACATTTGGTATTTAATAATATTAAATTGCTTTACTTTCTACAAAATGTATTTAGGGTATATTTAAAAAAATGTTGCCATATAAGTATATAGATGATTTCATTGCAAAAACAATGTTGGTAACACTTTACAATAACGTTCATTAGTTAACATTAGTTAATGTATGTACATGAACAAACCATGAGCAATACATTTGTTACAGTGTTTGTTAATCTTTGTTAATGTTAGTTAATAGAAATAAAGCTTTTAATTGTTTGTTCATGTTAGTTAGTCACAGTGCATTAACTAACATTAACAAGATAGATTTTAATAAAGTATAAATTATTATATGTTAAAATTAACATTAACAAAGATTAATCAATGCTGTATAAGTGTAGTTCATTATTAGTTCATGTTAACTAATGTAGTTAACTAATGTTAACTAATTAACCTTATTGTAAAGTGTTACCAAAATGTTTTGCTTGTAAATAGTGTCAAGCTCATCTGTTCGAGAAAGCTGAAGATAAGCTGATATTTTTATCTTCATATATGCAGGTGATGGAAGGCAAAATAGGCTTTCATGGAAAGCGTTTGAAATACAAACTCAATGGTAAGAGCTTTGACTCATCTAAATTTCTACTAAATTCTTCTCTATGAATACACATTTGTGATGTTTTTGGAGTATTGACATTGGGTGCACATTATGTGTCGCAGGTCTCCATGCGTTCATATTGAGCTTGGTTCTGCTCTTGACTCTGTGGTACTTTGGGTTTGTCCGGGCCAGCGGTTTGACCCACAGGTTATTTTCGTTGGTGAGCGCGGGTGTGGCCGTCTCTCTGCTCTTCAGTCTGATGTTGTACCTGTACCCACTCCAAACATCCTCCTCTACACAGGTGCACTATGAGACAGGTACAAACCTTACTCTTTATATTCATAGGGGAGAGCGGGGTATGTTGTCACACTTTTCACACTGTCTAACATTTACTGAGCACCATACATCAAAATGGTATAAATCTCATACCAAATGAAAGAAGGAAGTCTTGGGCACATATGTTGTATTCATAACATCTTTATATCTTATCTCATTACAGAGTTGTAGACTGTTGAATAGTGACTGTGCACTTGTGACAATTTGCCCCATCGGAGGGTAAGTTGTCACACTAGGGCGGGTAAGTTGTCACACTAGATTATCTAAAAATAAGAACACAACTACTTAATTGTGAATATTGATTTTAATTTTTAAACTCAAACCAAACTGGAAATATAAACATCCGTGCCTGGAGAATCTGGAAAAACAATTATTTCAATCCAAATAATGCACATTTCAATTAAGTGGCAAGACCACTTTACTTTGAACTTTGGTTCAAATGTTCTATGGCTTTCACATAAAACCAGATAACTGAATGGAACGCTGCAGATAACTTGCTTAACTTAACATGTTTAACCTCTGAACAAAACAGATGCCCTGTATGACTAATAGGACTCATCTCCAGAATCACAATTCTGACACACATAAATTGCCTGAGGTGCAAGCATCATGGGCCCAATTGTTGCATTTTACACATTTTACCCAGGTCTCCTTTGGACGACTCTTTGAAAATGGCTCTACACAGACGAGGCAGAAGCACTCTTCATCATCTGATGATGACTCTTGCATGATTTTTCTTCCTTCCTTCCTTCCTTCCTTCCTTCCTTCAAACAACTTATTGCAATTAGAAAGAAATTACAATATCACAATTTATCATGTTTTCTGAGCATGTTCGATGTGTTTGTTTGTACAGGGGCAAGTTGTCACATGTGACGACTTGCCCCAAAGTCATTGAGACAACTTGCCCCATACTTACTTGTGTGCTAATGTTGTCTAAATCTCAAGTTTAGCTCATCATATCACTTTAGCTAAAGTATCAAAAGACACTTTACGGTCTCCTCTATTTTGTGCAAAATAATCATTTTAAACATTCACACCTAACAAAGTTGTATTGCATAAAATGTAAAGTGATTTTTTTTTACTTTTTAAGCAGAAAAATAAGAAAATTGTGCTAACCTCAGATTACAGTGATCTTGACCACATGTGAACAGGAAGTTGACTATAGAAGAAGAAGTCACATAAAGTGGCTATTTGATTTTTGAGATAGAGCCTCTACTGTTGGAGTTATGAACAGTGTGACAACTTACCCGTGTGACAACTTACCCCGCTCTCCCCTATATATTGTACATAAAGATCTCACAGATTACATAAACTATGGATGCATCTTGTTATGATGAGTAAACAGTAAAAACACACAAGCGCTTGAAGTTTTGGCTGACTGTTGCTGTGATATGAAATATGATCTTAAATGTGTTCATATCTGTGTGAGTTTATATTGTATTAATTGTTTATCTTCAAAATAGCGAAGCCCCTGTTGAATTTCATTCTGGGTCAAATTATGGACCCTCGTGTGGGCGACATCGATGTCAAACAGTTTGTCATGGTCAGGATCGGGTTTATCGGCTGGGTGAGTTTGTGTCAGTAATGTTTTGATGGTTTATAAATGGTCTGTATGTTATAATTATTGTTGTGTTAATGTCCTGCAGGCTATGATGGATGTGATTTATCTCCTGACTGCTATAGAGATGAAGGACTCGCTCTCTGTCTCTATGCTGCTTGTCATTGGCTTTCATCTCATTTACATATTGGATTTTCTCATTGATGAGGTCAGAGGATCACGAGGTCCTACATGAGTATAACATGATTGTTTATGTCTTTGTATTTTATATTGTTTGCTGTTGTAAGAATTATAAGGAATTAAATGATTCGGGTTCCTTAACTGGCGCCGTCCCATGAGCGGGACACCTGTGTTTACCTCAATATTTTGCATGTAAATTTTAATCTATCACGACAAACTATATATCATTGGAAATATATAGAATATCGTTTTCTATATCAAAACATTTAAGCAGTAATAATAATGCCATGACAGTAATTTATTAATTTGTGACAAGAGTATGCAGCAAACTGTTGACACCTAGTGGCCATTGTTGGTAAAACCACTAAAAGTGACACAAACATCATTTTTTGTGATGATTTTATGTATGAAATATATACTCTATTACATTATTTTTATTTATTACAATAAATGTTTAACACACTGTTCATCATTATTATGAAAAAAGTCACTTACAATCGATATACTTTAGTTTTTTATCAATATGTGTGTTTACTGGGTTCAAACCCATACCCTTTTGCACTGCTGATGCAATCCTTTACCATTGAGCTATACAGAAACACAGTAATATTATCAGTATAATTTCACAGGCTGTAAGTGCACATAACATCTGTGTTATTTTGTATTTTGTTAAGATTTCTTTGTTTTTCTAAACTGATGTACAGTGGCGGCCGGTGACTTCTCTTCCGTGGGGCACGAATTCAAAATATGTGTTTGTTGCGTCATGTGAACCATGTGTATCATGTGTAATGTCAAACTACGTGCCTGCTGCATACGCGTTGAAAGGGTTTATGATAAAAGAGACATGAACATAACACTAAACTCTGATTACACATGAGATTAAGCAAGTATCTGGCAAATGCAAGCATCTCTTTTATCATGAACCCCTTCAAAATGTTTGCATTAGACACTTATTTTGACATGACACATGCACATAAGTTTACATGATTCGCCAAACACATATTTTGATGTGACGATCCACACACATGACGGGCTAAATACAAAAAGAAGTCACCGGCTGCCAGTGCTGATTTATTAAAAGCTAAACATGAACAGAATAGACATGTAGTAATACTATTCAGTCGTTTCCAGTTATCAATCACACTAAACAATGAGAAACATTCATTTGATCTTTGTAAATATAAATTATATATCTGCTGTTTATCTGTAGGGATCTATACTGACAACCAAAGAGTTTACAGAGGAGCCCATTGGGTTCATTATGATTATGGGCGAGTATATCTGGATCCCTTTCTTCTCCAGTCTGCCCGTATACTTTCTTCTTCAAAAGCCCAATCACATCCATTATCTGTCAGCTGTGCCCATCTGTCTGCTGTTTGGTGAGAAGAAACTTTAATATCAATCCACAGACGCTCAATGTAAATTATATTTGTGTTTATAACACGTTACGTCACATCTCATCATCATCATCATCTGTCTTCTTCGCTTCAACAGCTACTGGCTTCCTGATTTACTATCTGTCCAATGAGCAGAAAGACGGTTTTCGTCGAAATCCAAATCATCCAGCTTACACGAGTACATATCACATCTTCGCTTTCTCATTTTGCTTTCTTGTAAATGTTAAAAACTAGTTTGTGTATAAACACATCAGGTGACTTTTGCATATCTGTGACTGAAATGTCATTTAAAGGGCACCTATTATGGCACTTTTACAAGATGTAATATAAGTCTCAGGTGTGCATGGAATGTGTCTGTAAAGTTTCAGCTCAAAATACAAAACAGATTATTTATTATAGCATGTTCAAAATGACCCTATTTAGGTAAAGCGCACTGTTTTAATGTCTGTACCTTTAAATGCAAATGAGCTACAGCTCCTCACTTCCTTACAAACAGACAGTGAGGGATTTTAGTATAAAGAGATGTGATTAATACAGTCTGAGACAATAGTATCTAGTGGACAGAGTACAACTCAGCAGGACTGTAAGTGGGCGGGGCTTTATCAATGTGACCTCACATTGATTAAGATAATTAAAACAACATGTTTAATGAGACTGTTTTGGTTTAAGGACTAAAAAAGAATGGACGGGTGGATTTTTTTCAACGTAGGGTGGTGGTGTTTACACACTGCTAACACACATTAATATCCAAACATCTTGAAAAAGTGGATTTTGCATAATAGGTGCCCTTTAAGATGAAGTCAAATAATCTCAATTGTTGATAATGTGTTCTCTTTTAAAGATCTAGAGACCATTAAAAGCCCGTCAGGAAAGAATCTGCTGGTCTCGGGATGGTTTGGCTGGGTCAGACACCCCAATTATCTGGGAGACATTATGATGATGTTAGCCTGGTGTCTCCCCTGTGGTACATTAAACTTCAGATCTGTTCATGCAAACATTGATTCACTGAAGATTTCTGAATGTCATTGTTTGATGGATTTGTGTTTGTGTTTGTCATGCAGGATTCAGCAGCGCTCTGCCATATCTACCAGCACTACAGTGTTTTAATTTACTGAGAAAACGAGCCAATGAGATTGAAGAGTCGTGTATGAAGAAACATGGAAGTGCATGGAAAGAATATTGTACAAGAGTGCCATACAAAGTGATTCCTTATGTCTACTGAATATCATCTTTTACATGAATATCAAAGCATGAATTTTGTGTTTAAGTCTGACTCTGACTATTAAATGTGACATTTCATTTCATTATATGCTTGAGTCATGAAGTGATGGATTTGATGATTTTATAAGGGTTGGTAAATCAAGCCATAATAATCCCTACCCTCACGTAGGGTGACCATACGTGCCATTCTTCCTGGACGCGTCCTGGCCAGGATTTTGGTGCGTCTTCCGGAAGTCGTATTTGTTGAGCGCATACATCATTTAGTTAAAAACATAAGACATACAATCGTAGTTTCATTCTTACCTTAAAATGTAACGGTTGCTTTTCTGTAGTAATAATAATAATAATCATCTATGACATATGCAGTCGACAAATACGACTTCCGGAAGGCGAACCCGAAATCCTGGCCAGGACGCGTCTGGGAAGAATGGCACGTATGATCACCCTACCTTGTAAAAATTAAACAGTTTTTTGTGGTAAACGTGTAGTAACCAAACTTTATTGAGTTTTACCGTTTTGGAATCCATTCAGCTGATCTCCGGGTCTGGCGATACCACTTTAAGCATAGCTTGGCATACTTTGCTGCCATACCTAGTAATATGCGGGTCGTCTTATAACAGGTGGGTAATGCGCGGGTGGGGCAGGTAAACAAATTGTCAGTTTATTGCAGGATGGGTCATTTAAAACTAAATAAAAAACATGTATGTTGCGTGCAAGTCCCTATAGCCTACATGAAATATATGGGAATATATATTTTCAAATTTTATTTGAAACTAACCTTTGATAAGGTTAAATTACGTAGGCCTACTTAGTCACGTAATTTGATATCCCCAAACCTTTGGCTTCACACCACGAAAGCACCAAGTAGCTCCCACTGCCAGCCAAAACAACAAAACAAACATAGAAATAAAATAATAATAAAAAAGAGAAAATACTGAAACTCTTTGGTCATTTTTTATGCTAATGGTCTAATCAGATTCAATTAATTATGCTAAGCTTTGCTAAAAGTGGTACCGCCAGACCCAGAGATCGACTCCAAAATGGTATGAATTCCAACAGGGAGCTGGAAAATTAGCATATTTTAAAAAAAAAGGAGCGTCTGTTTAATAATAGCAATGTCAGAATATTTCTACAAGTAAACAGTGAGTGATGGTTGCCCTGCTGGAAAAAAAACAGCAACCCAGCATATATTGTGTTTTGGTGCTGATATGCTGGTCAGCTTGGACTAGTATAGACCAGCATGGGAATTATGCTGGTCTATGCTGGTTTTTCCAGCAGGGTGGTTTCATGACTAAGCAGTGCCAGAGCAAAAGAAGCATCCCATATGAAAATGAAACATGTTTTTTTACAGTTAAAACCAAAAATTCACTATAGTAACCACAGAAACTCTGGTTTTGACAACTAAACAACCATGGTTGGTGTAGTAAAACCTGGTTTTGCTGATAGTACTTTAACACACTAAAAGACATGGTTTCTACACGTTTACCAAAAATAAAACCATGGTTTCATAAGGGTTAGTTTCAGAGCAAATACTCCCTTACAAAAATTTACCATAGTTTTACTACAGTTGAAACAAAAAATATGTTTACTGTAGTAACCACAAAATAAGCATGGTTTACAAATCCATAAGCCATGGTTAGTGTAGTAAAACCATAGTTTTGCTAATAGTAATCAATACACCAAAAAACAGTTTATATATACTTTTAACACAAAAAACATGGTTAATTTTCGTAAGGAAGATCAATGAGAAAGAGAAGTTTATAACAATTTAACGTATACAGATAAATTAAAAAAACATGTCAGGGAGTTAGGATTTATGACAACCTGTTTAAGACAATTAATTTAAAATGCATTATATAGCCACCATTTACATATGACCATAAGATATGACAGTAGCCGTTTTTCAATCCCATGGCTGCAGCCTCCGGAGGTCGCATATGCAGGCTGCAAACATCTTCAAGCCTGGTTTATTTTAGTTAACTGAGCATTAAATTCGCAATTCATAAGCATATTACAACAATTTACGATTAAATAAGAATAATAGTCAACTTAATAATCAATAATATTCTGAAATACGCAGCCTGGAAATGCGACCTCCGGAGGCTGCAGCCTTCTGAGAAACGGCACTGGTCGACAGGTCACGTGCTGGTGTGATGAAGGAGCCGTGGTGCATGATGGGAGACTGTCAGCCATTTCACCTCAAACTCTTGTCAGGCAGTAAAAAACCGCTGTGGTGGAATTATAAAACCTCTGTAAATACTCGACAGGTGAGTCCTCACATACAGTAACAGTGGTTATGAATATTATTAACATCGACTCGTGTACTGTAATTGATGATTAACAGAAGCGTCTCACACTGAAACGCAAAACAGTCTCTCACGCCATCTCTTTTAGATCATTTAAACTTATTGTCACACCTTTAGCTCTAGTAATGTCCACAGATATTCGCTAAAGGGGAGAAGTGACAGGCTGTGGAATTGTATGTGACCCGTGTGTTTGTAATAACTTTAGAAATCGTGTCGGTCCTCTTCTATTTTTCCTATTCTCACATTTGCCATCAAGCACCCATATGTCATCCGCTCGGGGCGGGGCCTTTACTGCACACGGAGTGCTGATTGGTGCAGAATGACTGATGTCACGCCCCATTTCTGTTATTGGCTGACAGGGGAAGTCTTAACTTTTCTGACAGCTAAACTAACTGATATCATTAAACGAGAGAATCGATCTAAACCCACAACAAAAACATGTTACCAAACGAAATTACATGATGATATATTTATATATATTATGTTGATGTTACAAAGATGTTTTATAAAAGCAAAATACAGAGCAGAATATATAGGACAAACTGATTATTTATTAATGTTCATAGTAATTATTTTGTTTTCATGCAAATTTGAATGAAAAAGTAAAGTATTTCCTAAAGTACCCATTCCTTAAAGTGGCGAAGTATGTAATTTCAATCATTTATATATTCAAAAATAATGCACAGCCAAGGTTATAATGCAGCATGACGTGATACATGCAACGTTTGTAATACTCCAGGATTAGGATTATGAAAATCGGCTTTATGTGGCTGTGTGTCACTATCATGTATGTTATATTAAGTGTCTTTTAGTATCAAATATGTAATATTGTGTCTGTTTGTGTTTAAGTGATTGTGTGACAGTATGGCTCGTACTAAGCAGACCGCCCGTAAATCCACTGGAGGAAAAGCCCCTCGTAAGCAGCTAGCAACTAAAGCTGCCCGTAAGAGTGCCCCCTCTACTGGAGGAGTCAAGAAGCCCCATCGCTACAGGTGATGATCTTAACATTAATCTTCATATTGAGTCAGATTGAATCTTTATAACTGTAAGCATTAATGTCTTGTGTTGTGTAGGCCCGGTACCGTGGCTTTGCGTGAGATCCGTCGGTATCAGAAGTCCACTGAGCTGTTGATCCGCAAGCTTCCCTTCCAGCGTCTGGTCCGTGAAATCGCTCAGGACTTTAAAACCGACCTGCGGTTCCAGAGTGCTGCCATTGGTGCCCTGCAGGTGAGAATGAAACGCAGCAGCAGGTCTCAGATCATTACGGACTGTTATTGATCATCTGTTTGTGTGTGTGTGTTTGCAGGAGGCCAGTGAGGCGTATCTGGTCGGTCTGTTTGAGGACACTAACCTGTGCGCCATCCACGCCAAACGTGTGACCATAATGCCCAAAGACATCCAGCTGGCACGTCGTATCCGTGGAGAACGTGCTTGAACATCACTCTCTTCCTCTTTTTTATCTGTTGTTCTTGTCTGCACCTTCTCTTTATTTGTATTTGTTTCTTTTTGTTTTGGAGTGTGATTTATTGTGAGAGATTTTTGTATTTTTTGTACTCGCAGACAGCTCTAACTTCAGGAAATCTATAGGTGCTGAATCAACACCTAATACAGTTCACACATTGTGACGTAAAAACATTCACATCTAAATAATAATTTTAAGGCCATTTCTGGTGCTAACCTCTTCATTTCTTTCTTGACTGGAAGTGTCAGAATCATCATGAGTCTGTATTTAAATTGTGTGTGAGTGATTTTTCATATTTTTTTAATAGTGGATGCGTAATTGAGTCACATGTTTTGTTCTGAAATGCACAGATTGGCTGATGTGTGTAAAATATCACTGATGCATTCTGGGATTGGATCCAAAACATTCTTTGTACGTGGATTGTAGGGGATGACAGTAAACAGTTTGTGTGTTTTTTGGATAATTTATTGAGCATATGTAGCAATAGACACCAGACTGTAGCTGTTTTATATCATGTTAAATATTTCCTCATAAGTCTAATAGTGAGATATGTGGCAAACACTCAGGTTTTTTCTACACCCTGTCAGTTTTTAATCACTAAATGATTGTTTTCTTTGTATTACACAAATAAAGAACAATAAATTGGTGTTGAACTGTTACAGATTTCTTTCTTTGGATTAATTATCTTTCAAAACTTTACTATAGAAATGTTTAAATTAGTCTGTTAGTAAATATCTGCTTTAATCTTGTGATAAATGTTTATTTCAATGACAATCTGAAAGGTAAAAGGTTTACTCTGTGTGAAAGTATTTTGTATATTAAAGTGAACCGTAATGTAACTTTACTAGTCAACATTCGAAGAGAATTAAAAAAGTTGTTCTAAGACAAGAACGTCTATTATATAAAAAAATAAGACAACTTTTATAAAAAAGTTTTGATCATTTTCAATTGTTAACTACTATATATTTACCATAGATTTTTGGTATTATTTGTAGTAAAAACACAGTAATCACAAATTTACTAAAGATTTACCACAATAACTATAGCTTAACCATGGTATTTATAATAACTAGCACATATTAAATGAAAAGCTGAATATAGCTTTGGTTATACAAATTGTAATTAATCTAAAAAAGCACGCTTTTACTTTAATATAGTTCATTTTCCTATAGATTTAAAATGGCAAAAAGATTAATTTCTTTGGTCAAAAATATGTTTTAAATATATTTTTGAATTTGTAAATATATTTCAGGGGCAACAAATGCTTTTCTTATTTTACAAGCCATATGCCAAAAATATATTTTCCTGGACAATATATAAGAGTTTGTATAAAGTATAAAATATAACATTTTTAGTATTAAAAAATATAAAAAAGTATATTTTAGCAGTTGAAAATATTTATTTTAATCTTTTCAAACCTGTTAGGTTCACAGGATTGTAACATACAAAGTTTTTCTTCCAATGCAATGTGAATATAATAAATGCTTTAAAATATATTTATTTTTAAAATATATTTCAAAATATACAAAAAATTGCCAGAAAAGATGATGTCGATGAAAATGTATTTTTGTAAACATTTCAACAGAAATTTCAGTACATAATTTTTGCCATTTTTTTTGTATATATTGAAATATATTTACAATTATATTTTAAAATATATTTTTTGCCATATGGGTGACTACAACAATGAGCAGTTCCCTTGCAAAAAATTAACCATGGTTTTACTAAAGTTACAACCAACCCATAGAGCAAAAAATATTAAATACAATTTTAAATATATTTCAAAATATACAAAAATTGCCAAAAAAATATGTAATTGAAAAATATACATTAAAAAAAACTATTTTACAACAAATGCTTTTTTCACCAATATATTGTTTGGCCATTTTTTAAATATATTTTAAAGCATTAATATTCACGTTGCATTTGAAGAAAAACTTGTATGTTACAAACTTGTAATTTTGCAATAGTTGTGAATCAATAATAATTTGAACAGTCCGAAGCGCGCGCTCCACCGCGGTGAATTATGGGAGCCGCTGTTTGGCGCATTTCCGCTCCCATTGTGCGCGTGAGACGGTAAATAAGAACGAAGCTGTATTCAAAACACTCTTTAAAACATCGTTTTCATAAAGGTAAGACCCTCCAGAGCACATTAAATATAAATGTGTGTAATTTAATCGCTTTTTAAGCAAAAACAGTCCGGTTTTGTTGTTATTGGTGTGAATTTAAGTGGGTTTGTGTTTTTCTCTGTGAAATACTGAAGCGCTTCAGTCCCGCGAGCTGCAAATCACTCCAAAATAAACCGACGATTCACAAACACCAAATATCAGCAGAAACGCCTCGATTCCTGCTTTAAACATCAGATCTTGCATCCAAAGACTCTCTTCTATGTAGTACGAGTGTGATTGTTAAGAATAGTCGAGGAATTCAGCATGAAAATGTCGAAGTTTTATCGTTGGTTTGTTGGCATTCTCGCTCAGTTCTCCGTGTGTATCACTAGGCGCCATGATGCGATAGAGGGGGCGTGGCTCACACAGACTGCCCTCTTTATTACGTAATATGTACTGCTGATGTAATCACGTTATCTATGGTGTTTTGTGTAAAAACAAGATAATAATATATAATGTTAGAAATATAATTTCTAAACAGATATTTTTTCCTTTTATCTTTTGTATATATAAATATGTATATAAGTTTACAATGTTAGTATCATATATGTAATATTGAATGTGTGGCAGTGTCATGTATGTAATATTATTTTAAAAATGGTTGATTTTTTTATAATGCAATTTTAATGTACAAACTACAATAACACAATAACAAACAATAAACAAAATATGGCCAAATATTTAATCAGCAGAAATTACATAACGTATTAATCAAACAAATAAAGATCAAACAAACATATTAAAACAAAGATGATGATCTTAAGAATTGAAAAAGAAGAAATAAAAGTAGGGAGGGCACAAATTAAAATCATAAGCATATTAAAGAAAATGAGCATGGCACAGATTGTAAATGTTTCTTATTAACAAACATTGAAATTGTATTTTAAAATATGTAATATTGTGTCTGTTTGTGTTAAGGTGATTGTGTGACAGTATGGCCCGTACTAAGCAGACCGCCCGTAAATCCACTGGAGGAAAAGCCCCTCGTAAGCAGCTAGCAACTAAAGCTGCCCGTAAGAGTGCCCCCTCTACTGGAGGAGTCAAGAAGCCCCATCGCTACAGGTGATGATCTTAACATTAATCTTCATATTGAGTCAGGTTGAATCTTTATAACTGTAAGCATTGATGTCTTGTGTCGTGTAGGCCCGGTACCGTGGCTCTGCGTGAGATCCGTCGGTATCAGAAGTCCACTGAGCTGTTGATCCGCAAGCTTCCCTTCCAGCGTCTGGTCCGTGAAATCGCTCAGGACTTTAAAACCGACCTGCGGTTCCAGAGCGCTGCCATTGGTGCCCTGCAGGTGAGAATGAAACACAGCAGCAGCAGGTCTCAGATCATTATGGACTGTTATTGATCATCTGTTTGTGTTTGTGTTTGCAGGAGGCCAGTGAGGCATATCTGGTCGGTCTGTTTGAGGACACTAACCTGTGTGCCATCCACGCCAAACGTGTGACCATAATGCCCAAAGACATCCAGCTGGCACGTCGCATCCGTGGAGAACGCGCTTAAACATTTTTCTCTTTATACCTGTTCTTCTCGTCTTCAACCTCCTTCTCTTTGTCTCTCTCTTTATTATTTTGCTGTTTATTGGTAGTTTTAGAGCGTCAGTCATGGTGGTGGTGGTGGGGGGGTGATGTATGTGGTTGTTTCTGTTTTTTGGCAGCAGACTATTAAGGGTGCTGCTTGTTTGCATGTACCAGCGTGTACCTGATCAGCCTCAAACACACACGAACACACTCTCTGTCTATATGACATGAGTGAAGATCAAATAGATTTTAGACAGGGTCAGAGGTCAGGGCTGAGTCTGCGTTTAGAGGTTAAAGGCCTCTTGTGCAAGGTGCTAGAACAGCCCTGATCCATCCCAGAATCCCACAGACTGTTGGTACTCTAATGAATATGCGTCTGTGTTTGGGGCTGTCATTGGGCACAGTGATTTGTATACAAGCATCTCTCCAGCAAATGTTTATTATTGCTATATTAAGAATTGAATGATAAATGTTTGTTTCTTTTTTAAACGCATTAATAAAAGCTTGTTTCGTAAAGCTAAAGCATATTTTTCAAAGAAGAGAAAATTCAAGAGGTGGAGATTCCTATAAATAAATTTTTACATTGCAAATTATTTTTGTTTTCTAAAAGTTAAAATACAGATTAAACACGTGTGAAGGGATATTACCCATAATTCTGTTCCACCTCTCTGTGTGCGTTCGGATTGGCTCCATGGGCATAAGTTTGCCTGTTTATTGGGACTTTAAATAGGAAATTGCTTAAGTAAATAAATACATGGACTTGATACTGTTTCTCAGTTTTGCCAAGTGACTGTTTAATTTTGAATTTATTATAATTATTATTATTAAGAGAACAGAAGTTTTTTAATCCACATCTCCGAGCACTGATGTGATTCTTCAGGCAGATGTGTATTTCTGCTTTATTTGGTTTGTTTATTTGTTTTCTTCATTGACTACAAAATATTCAGGTGTTTAAATAAAATAATCTTTGTAATTTGACAATACTCCTATTATGTAATAAATGGATGTCACACACAGTTTTGTGATGTTTTTTGTTCCTCATCTAAGAGAGATGTGTTTAGGGTTTTTTCAATTAAATCAAACTTTAGGCTTTTCTTAGGTTTCTTAACATATAACTTAGTAAGTACATAAAATATTTAAATGTATTTATTGGTTTGATTTTCATATTGTCTTTATATTGGTTTAGTTGTATATGGCATTGAGAGTGAAACTAATAACAAATCGCGCACACATTTTAGTGTGTTTTTATTTATATGTCCGTACAGGACCTCTGTGTACCATTTTTATTGGAATAATAACAAGTATAAGATACAATAACAAATATCTTTCAAGTAACAAAACAGTATGGTACATAAGATATCATACATAAGAGACCATCATATTAAAGCAAATTGAATTTATATGGAGATCACCTTAAGATCCTATGAAATGGAAGAAAAAGGAGGGAGTGCATAAAATAATATTACAAGCATATTAAAGTAGAATATATTTTTAAATATTTTTATAGCTTTTTTTGTTGACGGACAAGACAGTAAAGTGGGGTTTACTTTTGTACATTCACGAATATGAAACTTTCCCATGAATAAAATATTTATACAAAAGCTTGCATTGATAAAATTCTTGTCATTAACGCAAAATCCAAAAAGAATGTTTCTATAAGTTAAAGAAAAAAATAGAAGAATATTTTGGACAATTAATAATATTGTGTAATGACTCCGCTCACACTCACAGCGGCGCTCACAGAAGCCTTGGGCGCTCAGTACTGACGTCACCGTTCACGTCAGATCCTCGCCGCCTGCACGCGCCGCTGCTGTGCTGCTTTGGGTCCATACGACGGAAAAATTTAACAAAACAATATAGAAATAACCTATTAATAATAATAGGAAGAAATAACTCGGATCTACAATCATGGCTACGACGTTTGAGCAGATGAGAGCCAACGTGGGCAAACTTTTGCGGGGAATCGACAGGTAAAGATGATGAATCGAACAAATATAAACAGAGTCAAATAACTCAAAGACAGAGTGAATCTTGACAAGAGTCATGAATATAATAAATAGTAAACGTGTTGAATCAGAATTAAAGTATTCATAGCCTAGAGAAATGTTTCCTGCGTTGTAATGTTTAGATTAGCACTCGTGATTAAATCATACTGTGTACAGGAAGTCATTATGAATATTAATGAGCCATAATCAATAAGATTGAATATTAATGAGTAAGTTATTATACCTGCACAGGTATAACCCGGAGAATCTGGCCACACTGGAGCGATACGTGGACACACAGGCTCGTGAAAACGCTTACGACCTCGAGGCAAACCTGGCTGTCCTCAAACTGTGAGTGTGTGTTTATACATTAACACACATTATCATCTGTATATAAATAAATCTGCATTCATCTTGAGTCATTAAATGCAAACACACATCTGTTTCAAACCAGCATTTCTGATTGGTGTATTAAAGTATCTATTAAAGTTTTAGTACAGACATAAGACAGTACTTTATATGCTTTCATTATCTTCTGTTTTATTTAAAGATTTATAGTATGGGCAGTTATACCATAATTAAAATCAGTTATTATTATCAGCCAGAAAATCTGAATTGTTTTGAATCCCTGGAAAAACATAACAAAACTCTGCTGTGTCTCTCTTGTATAACATTATAAGTGTATGTGTTTGTGCCGGCAGGTATCAGTTCAACCCAGCATACTTCCAGACTACAGTCACAGCACAGATCCTGCTCAAAGCCCTCACTAACCTGCCTCATACAGACTTTACACTGTGCAAGTGCATGATCGATCAGACCCATGTATCCTTTTAAAGCCTCATCAGAATCATGCTTTCCAAGTTATTCACACATAATTGCATATTTAAAGTTAAAAAATCTGATTAGCCAATGAGACTGCAGGTGTTTCTGTAGTTTAACTGATAGAGGGCAGTGTTAGCTCTTTTGTGAATCTATGACTGATGTGTGATGTTGTATCTCTGATACAGTAATAGATTTAAATGAGAGTCACCTCTGTTTCCTTGACTACTGTGTCGCAGCAAGAGGAACGGCCGATAAGACAGATCCTGTATCTGGGCAATCTGCTGGAGACGTGTCACTTCCAGAGCTTCTGGGTATGAACACGCACGCAAAGACTTTCACTCGAGTGTTTGAGATGAAGTTTAACAGATGTGTTGGTGTTTTTTAGGCCAGTCTGGAGGAGAACAGAGATCTGATTGATGGAATCACAGGGTTTGAAGAGTCGGTGAGGAAGTGTGAGTTGATCTTCACTATGATCTGCACTCATCATCACATTACTCACATTATTATCACTGCTGTCAACAGAAATCAATTAGTTTCTAATCATGCAGTTCAGATGATTTATGCAGTTGACTTGGATTTTTGATTATGTACTTTAATCCAAAGTGACTAGTAGTGCATTGCAAAGTATACATATTATTAGTATGTGTTCTCCTTCCGATTGAACGTACAACCTGCTACTGATGCAATGCTCTTTTACAGTGTATACAGTTTATTGGACTTATGTTTTCTCTTTCTCTAGTTATCTGTCACGTTGTGGGAATCACATATCAGAACATTGAGTATCGCCTTCTGGGTGAGATGTTGGGAGACCCTCTGGGTAAGAGCAGACCCCCCCCCAAAATAACAGTAAGAGATTGACTATATATTCAGCTGTTGTGAGAATGTGATTCTGTTTACAGACACACAGGTGAAGGTTTGGATGAATAAATACGGCTGGACGGAGAATGAGGATGGACAGATATTCATTCATAACCAAGAGGAAAGTGTCAAGCCCAAGAATATAGTGGAGAAGATCGACTTTGAAAGTGCGTCTCTGATTATGAACATCTCTGTCTTGGTTTATCTCCAGTAGTGTTTAAATATTAAATGATATTCTCTTGTGTTTTCAGGTGTTTCCAGCATCATGGCTACATCACAGTAACACAAATGTCAGTAGCCTGATTTGATTGAATTTTGCAATAAAGTAATTTTATTAAAGACACACGGAGTCAGAATTTTCTTCTTTATCATCACAATTGCACATTCAGTCTGTGCTGTCAGACATTTAGCAGTTTGTAAGTAACATGTGACTGTTCATAAGTGAATGTAATCGTGGTAAGTATGGTAATCTGTCATTTAAATCCATATAGTGAATATTGAACACACACACACATCTGGAGCAGCCATTTATTGTTACACCAGGAAACCAGTTGAGAGAAAGTCAGTCATTTCTTTCAACTGAGAAACCAAACTTGTTACCATTGTGTTAATGGATCCTAGCAGTTTAATGATGACCTGTCATCTGTGTGTGTTTTGTCAGTAATAACAGAGAGATGGAATTCATTCAAGGTTATTTATCTTTTAAAGGTGCCAAAGAATGCATTGAAATAATCTGTTAAATTATTCTCTTATATCTACGCAGAAGGTTTGTGTGTTTATTAAATGCAAAAATGATCCAGAGTCAGTTTTAGATGTCCTTTTACACCCCTAGGATTTGTCTTTATAATAAAATGATCTAGTATTATCTTATTTAAAAGGGTCATGAATAATAATGTTAAGCTCTGCTCTGATTGGCTATTTATCAGAGCAGCTCCTTCAGTAGCTCTGTGTGTATGTAAACAGATCTTATGTATGAGTCTGTATCAGATTTTGAATAATAATCAATTGTTTGGAGATTGTAAATGGATGTAACTGGAACGTCAATAGTAGAACTTCAGCCTAAACGCTAGCATATAGCATTTACTAGCATGTAGTGCTAACTCAGCAGTCACAACTTTGTTTTTAGCATTTTAACAACACTATGCTTAATTTAATGTGTAATTTAATGTTATGGTGTACAGCTCGACTGTAACGTCAGTCGTTGTTTTGGCTAGATTGGTTTGTCTTTCTTTTGCATGCATAAGGTTTACATAAGAATGAGGAAACAATCATGTTTAAGGTCATGATAGAACTCTTATATTCATCTATTCCTACAAAAATACACTTTTACATTCTACATCACCCTTAAAATATAATTTAAAAGTCATTTAAATAAATGAGACAGAATTCTTCACCAAAATGATTACATTGCATTGCAGAAGAGTTGAATTGATTACACCACTGATTATTTTAAAGAGAGTATAAACCCAAATTAAACGTTTTAAACACAAACTGTAAACTGGATAGACGGGGAAAGATGCATCTGTCACTTGGTCGTTTTTTAGACACGGCTCCTTTAAGCGTAGTCATCTTCATTACGTGTTTACGGCGTCGCGCATGCGCAGTGAAGAGGAGCGCTGTCCAGTCCTGAAGCGTGAGTGACCGCAAATTAAACATTTACATCCGTCAGAGCATAACATCAAAACATTTATATCTGTCATTTAAACGCGAACACACTGTCATGTTAATGTCACTCAGGAAATTACTATGATTTATGACAGCAGTGTTTGATTGTGTCATGTCTGATATTTCAGGTCTGATCTCTACACAACAGAAGGCAGAAAACACAAACTGCTCCAAACTTGTTTACAGCAAGACTTCATAAACTGTGCGTTTAGTACGATTGAAAACAACAAAAAAGATTTCAGATATATTTTGCTAACTGCAGTGTTTTTGAAGCAGGACAAGTCAGTGTGTGGAGGCTTGTCTTACTTTTCCTAGATCAACCAAATGAAACCATGACATGACAACATATTAAAAATATCTTATCATAAAACTGCAATAATCCATCTTCATAATGCACACTTACAATGTTTCTTTGATGCCTCCAAATATTCAACCTCATAATGCCACCCCTGCTGAAAAAACAGCATGGTGCTGGTTTGCTAGTGAACACCAGCTAAACCAGCACCAAACCAGCATTAGCACCAGCATCCTATGGTCATACCAGCAAGACCAGCATATGTTGTGTTTAAATTACTTGAATTTATAATTCATTTCGACTAGTTAGAAGTTGCTATAAATGATAGAAAATAAAGTTTTAATAACTTAAGCCCAATCAACTTTATATTTTTAATTTATACCAACTCCTCACTGGTCATTAAAGTTAAAATAACTTGTTGAAGTCAAGTTTTTTACATCTTTTACAGTGTATCATCACAGCTCTTCTGATTTTGTCAAGTGGTTGATAGGGCAACATTGTGTTCACCCTGGGACAACATTTCAATCAACCAATCAGATTTCAGAAATAAGAGTTTGTTTATTTGTTTTTCACTTATCATTTCCCTCTGATTTTAGGGTTTGGTTTGGTTATGGTTGGGTTTGGGGTGGGTTTAGGTTTCATTTACAAAAATGTTGTCCTTGGGTCAGCACAATATGTTGCCCTGAGGACCGCTCTCATTTGGTAAAATCAGTTTGATTGTATAGTCACTGGCCCTGTATGTTCAATATGTACCTGCTGATTTCTCATAACTTCGTTCTCAATAAGAGTGTTTCTTAGGTGTTGTGCAGATGGAGGGCAGCAAGTCTCAGTGTAACGGCCTCTCAGAGCCGCGTTCAGTCTTTCTGAGGTCAGAGACTCATGGACAGCAGCTCATCTCTGTTCTCCAGACCTTTAGACAAAGAGAGATGCTGTTTGACTTCAACATCCGCGTTCAGGATGAAACCCTTTCGTGCCATCGCTGCGTTCTTGCCGCGTGCAGTGACTTCTTCAGGTGACGCAAAAACATTATGACTTTCAACAGGTGTATTCACCTGCTAACACAACTGTAAGCTGCACATATCGGTTATCATGTATAAATATTGGCAACTACACTGAACAAAATTGTAAATGCAACACTTTTGTTTTTGCCCTTATTTTTCATGAGCTGAAATCAAAGATTCAAGAGTTTTTCCTTTTACATAAATGCCTATTTCTCTCAAATATTGTTCACAAATCTGTTTTGCCAATAATCCATCAACCTCACAGGTGTGGCATATCAAGATGCTGATTAGACAGCATAATTATTGCACAGGTGTGCCTTAGGCTGGCCACAAAGGTGCGTTTTATTGATGGCATGAATGCGCAGAGATTCAGTGATGAGATCCTGAGGCCCATTGTTGTTCCATTCATCCACAACCATCACCTCATGTTGCAGCATGATAATGCACGGCCCCATGTTGCAAGGATCTGTACACAATTCCTGGAAGCTGAAAACATCCCAGTTCTTGAATGGCCAACATATGTCACCGGACATTCAGCATGTTTGGGATCGATGTATAGGACAGCGTGTTCCTGCCAATATTCAGCAACTTTGCACAGCCATTGAAGAGGAGTGGACCAACATTTCACAGGCTGCAATCAACAACCTGATCAACTGATGCGTTGCACTGTGTGACATCAGATACTGACTGGTTTTTTGGCCAAACCCCACAGCCCCCCAATACAGTCAAACTGCACATTTTATAGTGGCCTTTTATTGTGGGCCAGCCTAAGGCACACCTGTGAGGTGGATGGATTAACTCGATGAAAGAGAAGTGCTCACTAACACAGATTTAGACAGATTTGGATTTAGATCTTTGAGTTTAGCTCATGAAAAATGGAAGCAATAACAAAAGTGTTATAATTTTGGTCTCTCTTTAAATTTAGTGATTAAATTCTGTCTCGTTTCTGATTTTAATTATTTTCAATTCAATTAAATTTTATTTATATAGAGCTTTTCACAATTGTTAATTGTTTCAAAGCCGCTTTACATGAATAGATGTAGGGGAGAACACAGAATAAGCAATAGATAATATAAGAAGCAGAATATTTAAATGTAGTGTTTGTGTTTTTCTGTACAGGGCCATGTTTCAGCTGGATATGCGGGAGCGTGATGATGGTACAGTGACACTCAGTAATCTGCCTGCATGTGCTGTTCACACCTTCCTTGACTTTGCATATTCCGGTGAGATAGAAATCAGAGAAGATAATGTGGACATGATGTTTCAACTGGCCTCTTTCCTGCAGGTGAAGCAGACAGAAATGAAGAAGAGTGTACGTGATGTAGCATTGTACCCATGGTCTCTTTGATTTATATAGGTTGGTTTTCTCTTGCACGCATGCAGTGATTTTCTGGTCCAAAGCCTCGACCTCTCCAACTGTCTGCACCTGTTAGCGGTCGCAGAGGGTTATGGCTCATCGCGCCTCCTGCGCCGCGCCACTGAGTTTGTCACGCAGAACTTTCACAACCTGTCCTCCACAGCAGACTTCCTAGAGATGCCAGTGCGGGTCTTGAGAAGTTGCCTGGCCTCTGATGACCTCGATGTCCCAGATGAGGAAAGCGCGTTGAACGCTGTACTCCGGTGGACCCAACATGACCTGCAGACACGTAAGAGTCTGCTGGTGGAGCTCCTGTCACAGGTCCGTCTGCAGCAGCTCCCTCACGCTGTCCTGGAGCAGACCGCTCAATCAGAACTCCTGTCGTCCGCTGACGAACGCTGTTGTAGAGCAGTTAGAGAGGCTCTGGTGCAGGTTCAAGAGTTTAGCGGGTTGTTCCCAAACGCTCGTCCTTCCACCACTTCCAGCTACATTTACGTCCATAAAACAGAGGAAAGCGGAGAGATGTGTCACGCTTTCTGCTACGATATCGGTGGGGACCGATGGACTGAACTGCCGCGGAATGCCGCGCGTCTCTCAGATTTGCCCGGTTCAGCCCTCACCAGTTTTGCAGAGAAACTTTTCGTTAGCGGTGGATGTCGCGGCAGTTGTCATCGAACAGTGCGTCTGCACATCGCAGAATCTTACCACGATGCGACAGATGAAGTCTGGTGCTACTGTCCTGTGTCAAACACATTGACAGCGGCTTCACCCATGCAACGCTCGCGCACCATGCACACCTCCGTTAGTGCCCTGCAACGCATCTACGTCATTGGCGGGAAAACCTGCGGCCCCAGAGGTACTTGTAGTCTTCTGGATGTGGAATACTTTGATCCCCTGAAACGTGAGTGGAAGACCGTCAGCCCTTTGCCCAAAGGGATCTACTTTCCTGAAGCGAGCACTTGCGGGAGCGTTATTTACACCCTCGGCTCTGAGGTGGAAATTTCGGAGGCCTTTAATCCGTCGCTGGACTGCTTTTTCCGTTACGATGCGGTGTTGGATCAGTGGTGCCAACTAGTGGCTGAGTTTGGTCAATTCTTTCATGCTACGCTCGTGAAGTCTGTTTCCATTAATGAGACGCTCTACCTTTGTGACCTGTCGACATATAAAGTGTACAGCTTCTGCCCGGACACGTGCGTGTGGAAAGGGGAGGGCTCGTTTGAGTGTGCCGGTTTTAATGCGGGTGCCATCGGTGTGCGGGGTAAGATCTACATCCTGGGTGGAGATTATTCACCTGATGAGATCACAGATGAAGTTCAGGTGTATCACAGCGGACGCTCAGAGTGGCAGGAGGTGGCACCGATGCCACGCGCCCTGACCGAGTTCCACTGTCAGGTGTTGAGCTTTAACCGCTACAGAGACCCGTGGAGAACAACAGAATCTACTAAAACTGAGAGAGATTAAATACACATATATCATACTCACGTTCAGCTCTTCTGTCACTTCTGTACACTTTAGAAATTAAGGTGCTTCACGCTGCCACAGAAGAGCCATTTTTCCGCTAAATGATTGCTTAAAAAACCTTTAAAGGGGAGATAAATCTGACTTCATGTTTAAGTGCAATAATTGGGCCCCCAGTGCTTCTATCAACCTAGAAAATATGAAAAATATCAACACAGTAACTTAGTTTTGGTAAACCATTCTCTGCAAGCATGTGAAAAAATAGCTCATTGAAATATGGCTCCGCCTGTGATGTCAGAAGGGGATCTTATTATAATAATACCGCAATTTAATCTGCACTATCCAACCACAGCACTACCATTTAGTGAAGAGAGAGAGCGAGAGAGAGAGAAAATAATTGACAGCACTTGAGGTTCAACAAATCACCATTATGGCGATCAGTGTTTGCATAAGCATCAGCTCTTTTGGATTTTAAAGGACACATTTAAAATGAATATAATGTTATAATAGATTATCTCTGGGCTATTTTGATATATAATATATATAATCTGGGGGACACCAATAATTTTTTTCATCTTAAAAAGTATTTGTGAAATGTCCCCTTTAACTCTTTCCCTGCCATTGACGAGTAATCTCGTCAGTTAAGAGAAAATGGTTCCCTGCCAATGACAAGTTTTTACGTTAATCTATATTTCTGCTATTAACCACTAGGTGGCGCTCTTACCCAACTTATAAAATACTAAAGCATCCACTGATCCAAAAACGGTAAACACTCTGTTCATGTTTTGATCATCTCTCTGAATCTGATCTCTAACAAAAGTCCTTTACAAGAATTGAATTATCTCGGCTTTTTGCTCAAAATTTGTTTTTTTGACGAAATCTACCCATATTTGAGAGGTGATAAAAAGAAAACAAATGTATAATAAAATGTTTTTTTTCTGTTTATTTTTTGTTTGAAAGCAGAAAGTAGTTTGCTATTGTTTGTTTAGATATTTAAAGATGGACATTTTCTGGAAGACATTAAACCATTAGACATTTTCTGGAAGACATTAAAAAAATCATAAAAATGTTGCCACTGGCAGGGAAAGAGTTAATATCTGAAGAACCTTTATGTATCAAAAGAGTTTTTTTTGACTATGAATAAGAGGTTATTTGGGAACATTGGTCTGAAGGATGCTTTGCGAACCAAAAATGTCTCAAAAAGAGAATTAAAGAGCTGAGTATCACTGTTAAATGTTTACTGCTTAATTACTGATGTTGAAAATCGTTTATTGTGCAGATCTCTCATAACATCTCATGATCACACAGAAGAAGGAAAGTTTTGATGCTTTATCTAAAGATTTGCAGAAAAATCAAATAGAGAAAAGAACGTATTAGGAAATTCAATGGATCATGCTCAAAAATGCCATTCTGCTGTTGTTACACACAAATAAACACATGTTTGCATTGCCAAAAAATGTTTATTTACTGTAAATAAATAATGGCTTAAAAATGAGTACAGTGTTTCAGGTTTTCATTCATCTGAATGTTACCATGAGTTTACAAATGAAACATCCAGATGATCAAATCTGTAAACATTTATTTATTTATTGTATAAAATCATTCTGAAAAGCAGCTCAGCAGACGTCATTTGAAGTTCAGCTCAGTCTTCTGTTTGCAGAAACATCAGCATCTAGTGGTGTAGTTCAGCATCACATGATGAGAAGCTCTTTATGCGTCCTGGTATTGTTTGACCAGGAGCCACATGAGAAGAACTGTGATCAACACCACCATGAAGTTCAGGAACAGCTCCTGTGCTGATCGATCCATTTCAGAGATCTCAGTCGGAACAGATGAAACCCTGGAGACGAGACAAACGTTTTCAGAGTCCTAACAGAGCGAAAGAGAGACACAATTAGTCTCTGGGTAATGGAAACCAAAATGTTTCTCTCAGTCTATTCTCTCTCTCATTCTCTTTCACATTTAAACCAGGAGGAGATTAAAGCATTTCTCCAGGTCTCAACACCCTTGTTGGCTTTGAATTTCAAAAACAAATCTATCATCTGTTCAACTGATGCCAGAGCTGTGACACATACTGCTACACACACACACACACACACACACACACACACACACACACACACACACACACACACACACACACACACACACACACACACACACACACACACACATGCACGCATACTTTTATCTGGATATGTGAATGATTTATCTTGCACTTATTTTTATTTCAAGCTAATTATGATTGCACCCAAAGCTTTAAAATAACACATGCATTTTTGGATTAAAAAAAATACTTTTTCCTTTGAAAAAACATTATTTTAAATGATGATGATGATGTCTTTAGGCAAAGATTTGTGAATTTTATCATAACAAACACATCAATCACAAAATCAAGAGCTTTCCAAACACTGAACCCCAGCAGACAGAATAATAGACTTTCTTACATAATACTCATAGAAATGAGCAATGGCTACTTGAAAAAACCAGAAGCTTGTTTAAGATCAATATTTTATTTGTTTAAATTTGGATCTGTAATGCACAAAAATTGCAATAAAATAAAAAAATGCACAGACATAAATTCTGTGACAACCTCAATGTGTAGAGTCAGGTGATCAGAATAAAATGAAACTGATATATAATCTATAGATGGTACTTACCTGCACACCTGAAGATCACACCTGAAGCCTTTCTGTCAGTTACTCGGTGTATTTAAGAATCTATCTGTGTGTTTATTGGGCACGTCGATCACGTCTTTAAGTATAGACACTGATGTGAATGGATTCGGATTGGACCATTGGTCCTGCAGCAGTGAGGTCACAGTATTTAACAGAGGGAAGTGTGTGTGCGTGTGTGTGTGTGCGTGTGTGTGTGTGTGTGTGTGTGTGTGTGTGTGTGTGTGTGTGTGTGTGTGTGTGTGTGTGTGTGTTGACCGTAGTCTGTGGTGTTCAGCTGCTGGTTTGACTGGTCTTATTGGGGGATTTCTCTTGGGTGGGGCTCATGATCTCTTGTTAAGCCCTGAGATGTGTTGTCCAGTTTCTCTGTGTCTTTCATGGGCTCTGAGGTATTTTGTGGTTCTATTGTTGGTTTACACTGGAGACAGACCTCTCTCCATTACATGCACTACACATCTTACATGTGACATCATATAGAAATTATAGACATGATCCAAGGCTTTACATGAATCTTAAAGGTGAAACATTTAAATTCTGTCATCATTTACTCACCGTCATGTTGTTGTATACATTTCTTTGTTCTGTTAAACACAAATGAAGATATTTGGAAGAATGTAAGCAAACAGATCTGGGGCACCATTAACTTACATATAAGGAAACGTAATACTACAGAAATTAATGGTGCCCCAGATCTGTTTAGTTATTAACATTTGTCAAAATATTATCACTCAGCTTGAGAGTGAGTAAATGATGACAGAATTTAATTTTTTGGTGAGCTATTCCTTTAAATTAATTGAAGATAGAAATGATAAATCTGCAGAAGTGTTTTGATGAATGAGAACAGAACAGATATCTTTACAGGTGTGGAGTTTAAGATAAATCTTTCAAATATTTAAACATGAACTTCAATTTAATATTAACTCTGGTTTATCAACATTCCCAAAAAAACTGAAAAATATGTAAATATTAGTCATTCAAACCTTTCCTACAAAGAACACTTTGATTTTTGTCAATCAAATGATCTTATATGTAAGCCTAATATAAAAGTGTGATTTCCTAACTGAACTGTTTGTATTAAATATGGATTATATTGAAGGCTTTTTTAATTAGAATGTTATTATAAAAGTTTTAACAATGGAATTATTTTAAATCCTTTTGATGACACAAATCATTAGGCTTGTAGAACCGACAGACGGTTGACGTCAAAGTTCCGCGAGAGCGATGTGAAAGCAGATGACTCCGTATGATATCTCGAATCGCTCTCGCGGTACTTTGACGTCATCCGCCTGATAGTTCTAGTGCCGTATAAGTTTATTTTCTGTGTTGGTTCTTTTCAAATCTTTTTGCAAAAAATATATGTTCGCAACTCCCCGATGCGCGAATATACCCCAGATGCGCGCGCACCTTCATGACACACTACAGAGTAGTCGCTTCTTTATTTAATCCAACCCCAAATGTCCACACGTTTGAAAAATGTTTTTAAGATTCTGCATTGCGTTGATGACGAGTCAATTATTTGTTTACGAGTCCAAGTCGAGTGGTGAATCATCTTCTGCGATTCGAGTCCGAATCATCTGTGAAGCAGAGCGCGAAAGGTAAAGAGACGACGATGTTTTATAAACTGCATTTGTTTGTTTGTTTGTTTGTTGTGTATGTGTTGTTTAGTACTGTTCATAAATCTGTCTACAGTGTGGCTGTAATGGTGAGAGATTCAGCTGCTCGTTTTTTCCTCGTGAGTTCATCTGATCTCTGCCACTGATGCTTCTGGAGGACTCTTATGGCGGAGAGATATTTTTATTGTTGGCAAAATAACTGAGGTGGGATACAGAGATACAGCAGCTGCTAAAACTAACCAGGTCACAGAGATACCCTTACGAAAATTAACCATGTTTTCTGTGGTAAAAGTTTAGTAAACATGTTTTTTTGGTGTATTTATTACTATCAGCAAAACCATGGTTTTACCACACATGGATAATATATATTTTTAAATATATTTTTTAATATATTTTAGAAAACATTAAAAAAAATGCTGAAATATATTTTGGAAGAAAAAGGTGTTTGTGTTACGAACCTTTAAATATAACCGTTTTAAAAATGTATAAATTAAATATATTATCAATTCAAAAATATACTTTATAAAATTAACTTGTATTAAATATGATACAGCATATATTTAAATATATTTTGGTAAAGAATACACTTTTGCCATATGGGATGTAAATTGAAAAAAAAAGTAAAATTAAAAATTTTGAATGACAGAATTGAAATACATTTTGAAATATATGTTGATGTATGAAAATTGTACAAGATTTGAAAAGTTCTGTGTCCCTGATTGGCCAGCTAATCTATACGTTGTGATTGGCCTGAATAACTATGACATCGGACAGAAATGTGACGCTCCTTACCATGTTTGAAAGATTTGGTTGCTGCAAAGAAGTTAACTTACAGGCTGTGAGTCCGAAGCGTGAGGAATTATGATAATGTCGGTCTTTATTACATCACAAATCCCAGGAAGTAAACTGTTGTCTACAATCCGTGTGTTTGTTGTAGTCCAAGAAAAGAGATTAACGTTGGAGACTATAACTCGCATCATCGTTTACTTTGGGGTTTGTACCTTTTGCATATCATTAACATGAACTAATAGACACTTATACACCAAAGGACATGTAAAATTGTGAATCGGACCATATTTGCTCTTTAACTGTAGTAAAACCATGGTTAATTTTGTAAGGTAAGTCCAGAAATGTTTACAATGACTGTCCCATTTTTATCTGTCCACATCACAAATAAAAGTTTGTTGATGATGAAGTTGATAGATGTTGCTTAAAGTCTTTCTTCTCTCAACAGAGAGCAGCTGCTGATAACAAATGCCAACGTGAACAGAGCCACAGTCATTGTGTGTTATATGATCACTGATCTCCACATCAAACATTTAATAAATGATGCCTGGAATCTGAGAGGAATTTTTCATCTGATAGTCTGGCAGAATCATGAGAAGTGTTGGGAATGATTTGAATTTTCCCAAACAACTTTAATGACTCTAGTTCGGGATCAGATTCACCATTAGAAACAGGATCTCTTACATAATGTCTCTTACGATCACAAGCGTCCTTCAGTTTGTATCACTGAAGTTGTGATTTAGGCCGGTTGCTTTTCAACATTTTTAATAGTTTGATGAATTCTGATTCCTGCTGTTGGGTGTGGTTTGATTAAATAAGTCTCAGGTATCCACAGGTCTCAGTCTATAAAAAAAAGAAAATCATGTGATCTGCTTAAAAAACATCTCAAGAGAGATGATCTATTTTAAATGCTTGGCAATAGTTACTCAAATGAGCATTTTGCCAGGACAGTTAACAGTAAAAACACATGCTAGAGATGAATAACACAGCAGTCAGGGGTTATGGGTATCAGTTATACAGTAAGTGAAGAGCCTCTAAGTGTGTCTGAGATGTTCTCTTTTAAATTAGAATTTGTATCCGACTCTTAATGACTTCTTCCAGCAAACCAGTATTTATGAATGGCCCGAGGCTGTGATTAAGGGAAAAGTATTTGATGAGTTTGTGCCAAGAGCATTTGGGTTAATATCATCTCATTTTCAGCTGGAAAACAGACCAAGCTCGACATAATACCAACTGTTACAGTCGAGATGTACGCCCAAACATTAAATTACACATTAATACAATGTTGTTACAATGCTAAAAACAAAGTTGTGACTGCTGAGTAGCGCTATATGCTAATTAATGCTATATGCTGACCCTAACAATAGATAATTCTTCAAAATCTGTATCTTCATCTGATACAGACTCAAACATAAGATTTGTTTACACACACACACACAGCTACAGAAGGAGCTGCTCTGAGAAACAGCCAATCAGAGCAGAGCTTAACATTATTATTCATGACCCTTCCATATAAGGTAATAATGAACCATTTCATTCTAAAGGCAAATCCTAGGTTTGTAAATGGACATGTAAAACTGACTCTGAATCATTTTGCACTTATCAAAGACACAAACCTCCTATGAAGATATCAGAGAATAATTTAACTTTCATTTTATTTCAATGCATTCTTTGGCACCTTTAAGACCCCATTAATTTGCTTGATGACCTGTGTTGATGTTTTTTCTACACTTTTAAAGTGGATATCAATATTTAATCACCCATTTTTATTTCTCTTTTCTAGAATGTTCTTGAGTGCATAAACGTCAGATGTGTCCTGTGTCTGTTTGTGAGGTGTTAGACGGATGGACACAGGTGCGTCTTCTGTCTTTCTCTGCCCTCCGGGTTACAGGATTGTGAATATTGGCATGGATGAGATAAGTCGGGGGGTAATTAAGTTTACCCAGCGGTGTGTGGTAAAAATAACCAGTGCTTTCCCCACCACAAGCCTCCAACTAAAAGGTTAGTGTAGTAAAACTACAACAGAATATTAGACAGAAACCTGTGTGTGTGTAGAGACACAGACACATCTGTACAGTAAATCTGACTGAATCTAGTTTTTGTAAATGTGAGCACTTTAAAGTCTGCAATTATATTAAATGACCATTCGTATGTAAATGTGGTACCCTTTCTCATGTAAATGAGATGATAACCATGATGTGAGAGTTTTCATTGGCTCACTCCTGATAACTATTAATGCACAATATACTGTATTTGTTAAAGGAGAGTTCTGTTGTTTTATTTACTTGAACAAAACTCAACTAAACCAGCTTATTGCTTGTATTTAAAGTCGCCATAAAAAACAGAAGTAGTGATTGACTTATTTTCCTCGTGGTGATGTACACTCACCTAAAGGTAGGATTATTAGGAACACCATACTAATACTGTGTTGGACCCCCTTTCACCTTCATAACTGCCTTAATTTTATGTGCCATTGATTCAACAAGGTGCTGAAAGCATTCTTTAGAAATGTTGGCTCATATTTATAGGATAGCATCTTGCAGTTGATGGAGATTTGTGGGATGCACATCCAGGGCACGAAGCTCCCGTTCCACCACATCCCAAAGATGCTCTATTGGGTTTAGATCTGGTAACTGTGGAGGCCATTTTATTGTCACTCATTGTAAGAAACCAATTTGAAATGATTCGAGCTTTGCGACATGGTTCATTATCCTGCTGGAAGTAGCCATCAGAGGATGGGTACATGGTGGTCATTAAGGGATGGACATGGTCAGAAACAATGCTCAGGTAGGCCTTGGCATTAAAATGATGCCCAATTGGCACTAAGGGGCCTGTGTGCCAAGAAAACATTCCCCACACCATTACACCACCACTACCAGCCTACACAGTGGTAACAAGGCATGATGGATCCATGTTTTCATTCTGTTAACGCCAAATTCTGACTCTACCATCTGAATGTCTCAACAGAAATCAAGACTTCTCAGACCAGGCAACATTTTTCCAGTCTTCAACTGTCCAATTTTGGTGAACTCGTTGTAGCCTCTTTTTCCTATTTGTAGTGGAGATGAGTGGTACCTGGCGGGGTCTTCTGCTGTTGTAGCCCATCCACCTCAAGGTTGTGGCTTCACAAATGCTTTGCTGCATACCTCGGTTGTAACGAGTGGTTATTTCAGTCAAAGTTGCTCTTCTGTCAGCTTGAATCAGTCGGCCCATTCTCCTCTGACCTCTAGCATCAACAAGGCATTTTCGCCCACAGGACTGCCCCATACTGGATGTTTTTCCCTTTTCACACCATTCTTTGTAAACCCTAGAAATAGTTGTGCATGAAATTCCCAGTAACTGAGCAGATTGTGAAATACTCAGATCGATCACTGCGATCTTTTACCGGACTCCGGCCACCTGCCATACCATATGACCGGAAGTAAAGAGAGATCGTTTAGAGCATAGACATTATATACGTAGACGGCTCATGATGTGCTGGAACGTAATCCATTGGTTGTGTCTCCTCACTCTTCGCTAGCACCAAAGTCGATCGGAGTCAACGGAGAGCGAGCAACTATGCCCATATTTTGTCATCTTAACTAACGTTATTTACATGTAACCAAACCGTGTGAACATCTGGTAAAATTCAGGGAGTTATAATTATTGTAGTTGGGTATACACCTTCCTCAGTAGAAATAAATGCAGGTGGGGCGCATTGGGGACCCATCTAAGATGGCGGCCACGCTGATAAGTCTTCTCCAATAGGCTGTGTCAGCCAATGAGGCGTCTACGTATATAATGTCTATGGTTTAGAGGAGGGAAGGAGGTTTGGGTTTTTGATTAAAGATTATGACGGCACAATATATTTTTTTTTAAATAATGAAGCTCACATGCCCAAAAAATAAATGTACTTGAAATATAATTTAAAATATGTTTACAAAAATTTATTTTTCACCAATATATTTTTTTTATATTTTAAAACATTTATATTCACGTCACATTGGAAGAAAAACTTTGTAAAATTAAATATATTTATATATATATATATTATACAAAAATATATTCATAATTTTACATTTTATACTTACTTTATAACTTAAAATTAACTTTAATATTTTGGCCTGGAAACATATTTTTTCTATTTTTTGCCGTAGGGCTGTACAATAGAAATGTATTTGTTGCCTGTGAAATATATTTTGAAATATATGTAAATATATGAATGCTAAACAAAATTTATTTTCAAATTAAAAAATATATTTAATTTAGCTTTACTTTATACAAAATGTATTTAGCATATATTAAAAACTTATTTTTTTGGCCAGAGAAATGTATTTATTTGTTGTATGGGTAGGATGTTTTGAAAGTTTTTTTCTGATGTGTTAAATGTCTCCATCTTTTGGTCACAGTGGGGAACATCTGGTTTACACATGATTCAGGTCGCAGTCGAGTTACATAAGTTTTCACATTTTTAACCAGGAAAAATAAACCACATCAGTGCTGGGCAGGCGTGGGGTTTCACAAAACATTCCCTACTCAAAAGACCACCCTGGTTTGGTCTCCCAGCCTGGTTTTAGCTGGTTGAGCTGATGTAGCAGGCTGGTTTAAAGGGGTTTTGGACACTTTTTAGGCTGAGAAACCAGCTGACCCACCAGCTTAAACCAGATTGACCATGCTTGGCTAAGCTGATTGGCTGGTCTTAGCTGGTTTAAGATGGAGGTTTTAGCTGGTCTTCCCAGCCTGGCAAAGCAGGTTAAGCTAGTCTTCCAGTCTTGTCAAGCTGGACTCTAAAACCAGCCTGCTGTTACACCATCTTAACCAGCTAAAAGGCTGGTTTTACCTGGTCTTTTCAGAAAAGTTATGACAATGAAAGTTTAAAACGTTATCATTATTGTGTTTTTGTATCCGGAGTTACCACAGCTCCCCGTTCCCTTGCATGCAGTGTTTAAATTATGTAAAAGACAGCTTAGACCCCCCAAACATTATAAGGTCGCCATGATTTCACAAAGTAAAATGTGATCCTGTATCAACATTTTAATCAAAGAAACCACAAATTACCCTTAACTCAACCCCTAACCATTTTTATCCCTCAAATTAGTGTGAAATAATAGTTTGAGAATAATTTTTAAAGGGGACATTTCACAAGACTTGAGATGTGAAATAAATCTTTGGTGTCCCCAGCCTGCGTATGTCAAGTTTAAGCTCAAAATATCATATCAATAATTTATTATAGCAAGTTAAACAAGCCACTTTGTAGGTGTGAGCAAAAATTTAACAGTTTTGGGTGTGTTCTTTTAAATGCAAAGGAGATGATGATGCAAACATAGATCACCATAATGGTAGTTTGTTGAAATTTAAACTCAATTTCTCCGTCAATTATTTTGTTTCTTTCTTTCTCTCTTTTTTTTCTCTGCACTAAATGGCAGTGTCATGGTTGGATAATGCAGATTAAGAGGTGGGATTATTATAATGAAATCCACTTCTGACATCACATGGGGAACCAAATTTCAATGAACAATTTTTTCACATGCTTGGGGAGAATGGTTTACCAAAATTAACTGGTTCATTTTTTTTCACATTTTCTAGGTCTATTGAAACACTGGGGACCCAATTATTTTACTTAAACATGAAGTCAAATTTCATGATATACCCCCTTTAAAGCCCCTAACCCAATCCTAAATCTCAGTCAATTCCTCCAGAAAACAGTGTGATTAACACTTAAGAGTTTACATTTTTTTCAGACAGAAATCTTTTGGATTAGTCTATAGTAAAATTGGGACAAACAGGGGTGCTGTAAAGGGGGGGTAAACAAGGACGATTCTCGGGGCCCACGGGTAAGAGGGGGCCCAGAGAAGCCCCCAAAATTGTGGTGCTAAAAAAATATTCAATAGTAAAAATTATTAACTTTAAATTATTCTATTTGCTGTTTCCTGGTATCAAATTTTTTTATTTGTTTAGGAAACACAAACGTCCGTGGGCCCCTTTCCCCCCTCTCAATTATCATAAAATGGTTCAGTCCGCCCAAATTGTATAATCCAGGCAACACAGCTTGACTTCACTTTTAGCACCGGCAGAATATCAACTTGACTGACAAGGAAGTGAAAATGCCTCAAAAATTTGGAAGTCAAAAACGGAAAAATTCTTAGTTTTTTTTTGTCTTGTTTTCAGTAAAAATATCTAGAATTTCTTAAATAAAGATGCTTTTTCATGATGAGCAAAACTAGACCAAAAATATTACATTTAAGGGATTTTGTGCATAAAACAACTAAAAAAAAACTGCTAATGGGGTAAGCAAAAAAAATCTTGAACATTTTTCTTAAACACTAAATTCAAGAAAAATTCAAGAAAAATTAGCTTACCCCATTGGCAGATTTTTTTGCTTGTTTTATGCACAAAATCGCTTAAATGTAATATTTTTGGTCTAAAAACTAGACTTATTTTCTTGGGTTGTTTTGCTCATCAAGAAAAAGCATTTTAATTTAAGAATATTTAGATATTTTTACTTAAAAATAAGATTTTTTTTTTAAAAATCATTTCTTGCAATGCATAAGTTTAAATGTTGCCGTTAAAATGACTGCTGGTGGCCGTTCTAGTGTTAAAAGTGCATGATAAGGGAACTCAATTTTCTCCCCATGTTAGGTCAAGAAAACGCTGGAAAAAATAACAAAACACAGTTTTAGTTAAACGTTCAACACTGCAAAAAAATTACTTTCTTACTTAGTATTTTTGTCTTGTTTTCAGTAGAAATATCTAAAAATGCTTAAATTTAGATGCTTTTTCTTGATGAGCAAAATGACCTAAGTAAATGAGTCTAGTTTTAAGACAAATTTATATACAATTTAAGTGAAATTGTCCTAAAAACAAGCAAAATGATCTGCCAATGGGGTGAGAAAAAACTTGTAAAATAAGATTTATTTTTTCTTAAAAACTTAATTCAAGTAAAATTTTCTGACCCCATTGGTAGTCAAAATACCATAAAAGCGCATGATTTTATGTAAATTAATATGAAAAAAGTCTCGGCTGTGTTGAGGGCCCTGTCAAGATTCTTTTCATGGGGCCCAAAATCCTAAGCAGTGCCCCTGGGGACAAATAATGGACAATAATACTTATTGGCAGCGTATCATGAGAATTTTAAATTCATGTAGTATTTCAATTTTTTAAAAAAGGGGATATCCTTGTGCTTTATGGGTGTCTCTCAATGCTTATAGGAGGTCCAGGACCACCCAAGCCCCCCCCCCCCCACACACACACACACCTACACCCACACTCACTGCTTTCATCAGTTTGCTTAAATTTTCCAATATTTCCAAAAAATGATTGACAAGCAGAGTGCGCTTGTGATTGGCTGCTCTACTGAGCACTATGATATCACAGCACTTATTTTATTACAGTGCTAAAGTAAAAAATAATGGCACGAATTACAGGAGACAAACACTCAGACTGACGCCTCTGAGCTGCTTTACTGCTGGTAATAAAACTCCTGCTGGATTACATTCACAGGATGTGAAAGAGACGCCAGACGATTTTCATTACACATGCGCACCCACTTTCTCTCGTTTGTGAGCGCACGTGTCTCCAGGATGGATGTTTATTCTCTGTGTGTCTTAAGTGTTTTGTTGTTGTCGTCGGTTTGTTGTCTGTCTAGGGCTGATGATGAAGATGATGGTGTGATATCAAACCCCGCGCGCTCTGTATGTAAACCGGTGCCGAACACGATGGCCTTGTGCTCCGGTATCGGTTACCAGGAGATGCGGGTGCCGAACCTGCTGGGTCACGAGAGCCCGAGAGAAGCGCAGCAGCAATCCGCCGCCTGGACTCCGCTGCTCGGGAAACACTGCCACCGGGACGCGCGCAGGTTCCTGTGCGCTCTCTTCGCGCCCGTGTGTTTACCGGAGGTCTCGGCACCGGTGCGTCCTTGTCGGAGTCTCTGCGAATCCGTGCGGGACGCGTGCCTGCCGGTCATGAGCGCGTTCGGATTCCCGTGGCCGGAGATGTTCAACTGCAGCCGCTTTCCTGATGGATCGGACCTCTGTGTCCCTGGAGAGAGAGAACAGAACCGGGCCGAGACCACCGATCTACCCAAAGGTCTGAAAGTTCTACACTTGATACTTTTTATACAAAAATTATTTCTTTTGACTCAGTTTAAAGAGAATCATTTGATTTGATATTAAATCTTTGGTATGTAGACCTGTGACCATCTGTAAAAAAAAATCCTTGATCCACTTAAATTTTTAAGTTTAAATCAATTCACATTTACAATTCATTTTCAACTTTATTGACTAGTGAGGAGTTAATTAAGTTAATAACTCTATAAATAATGTTAAAAAATAATAAAAATAACAAAAAACAAAGCAGAATATACACATGTATTGGTGTAGATACATGTAACTTAATAACAAACACTTTGAACCAAATAGGATATATCTTCTTGATTTGCTTACTATACATGTATACTATGTGTCTTCACTTTTAGACCAAAGGGGTTGCAAACTACAGCTTGTCAGGAACTTTCATTTGGCTCATGACACAGTTTTTAAATGCATTAAATATCATTGGTTTGAGTGAAGATTTTAGTCGAAAATGACGCAATATAAACAAGATGAAATAGATATTTGCATATTTTTGAATGTATATCTAGTGATATGCACAAGGCTACAGATACAGGAAACTGTCTATCTTTTCACATATTATGCAGACGCTTTTATCCTAAATGACTTACAAAGTGATTTGTTATATGAATGAGAAGTGCCGTGCAAGTCCCTGACAGCTTACACAAAGTTTTCACCGATCATTAAAAACACAACCCGTACAGAGAGAGAAACGGACTTTCAACAACATGTTCTTGTCTCACAAAAGAGATGTGTTTTAGATGTTTTTTGGATGTTGTGAGAGATGCCGCTGACCGAACAAAGTTTAGGAGATCATTGCACCTGTGAGGAATGGTGAAGGTGAATGTGTCCTGTAATGAATGTACCACAAGGTGTCTTTCATTTGCTGACCTTTCATTGGGTTTCTCAGACTGGTTTTGTGATGATTCTTTGGGTTTATTGTGTCATTCAGGTTCTGTTATCTGTGAGGTTTGCACTCCAGACTCAGATGCAGAGTCAGAGATCCATCAGAACTTCTGTAAGACTCAGTTTGGTGAGTAATGAATTCAGGATTTTGACTGGATACAGTACTTTCTTGTCATCTCGAGAATTCATAAATGACTTGAGATGTTTTTTTTCTTTTTACATAACGATTGATATGATCTGCAACAGTCAGTGAAAATATTTAATATGTTTTGGCAAGGACGTCTGAGCAATGTTTGGATAACTGTTCATAAATGATAAACATTTTCTATTGGAAATATATTAATTGAATCCCTTAACTGGTGCTGCCCTGTGAGTGGGACACCCGAGTTTACTTTAATATTTTGCATGTAAATTTTAATCTATCATGAAAAAACTATATATTGTTGAAAAGATGTTCATATTTTCATATTTCAAAACATTTTAGCATTAATAGCAATGCAGTGACAGTAATTTATAAATTTGTGACAAGAGTATGCAGCAAACCGTTGACACCTGGTGGCCGTTGTTGGTAAACCACTAAAACTGTAACTACCCTATTTTTTTTATATTTTTTGTGCATTATTTTATTTATAACAATACATGTAAAATGCTATAACAATTTTTTATTAAATATTTTTACCTCCAGACACGTCTGTAAAAAAAAGTGTCTTCTTTTAAACAAGACCAACCAAAAAGGCCAGGGTTATTTTAATTTTAAGGCGTACATAATTTTTCCAGCCCCCCACTCAAGAAGGGCTGCACCAGTTCAGGGTTAAGGAATTTGCGACTGTAATTCTGTTATAATGGCATTAAATGAGCGATCAGTCATCCAAATTGTCTAAAAAGTCTAGATATCAACACTAAAACAGTACATTACCATCTATACATCACGTATTCCATCTCCTCCAGCGTTCAGACTGCGGATCGGTTCATCGGCTCTGATCGGTGCAGATGTACGCGTGGTGCCGCAGGGTCGGAGTCGTGTGCTGCGCTGGAAGGGTGGACCGCAGGAACAACAGGCGGCCATGGATCAGAGCGCCCTCTGGCTGATGGAGGGTCACAAGTGTTCCTGTCAGGCACTAGAGGGAAAACTCATAGGGTCTTACATCGCCCTGGGTGACATGCAGAACGGTCGCATGGCCCTCAGACGTCTCATCAAGTGGTCTCGTGATGAGAAAGAGTTGAAGAAGTTTATTAGGACGCTTCTGAGAAGAGACTGCTGAGGTCATGACCTCTGGACTGATAAATGGACCAATCAGAGAAAACCAAACCAACTCCTCATTAATATTCAAAGAAATAAAACAAAACATGTCTATATCTAGAGATGGATGGCCAGATGACAACAAGAAAGTGAACATTTCTATGTATTTTATGTGTTATTTGTTTTTATGTGTTATAGGGAAACTACATTTTTCTTTGCAATTAAAGAATGTTTTAGTACATCTTTTGGTTCTCTTGTGTATATTGTTTGTCATATGTCTATTTTTGTATTTGAGTGAACTTTTAATATTAAACTTTATCAAGTAAATTTCTCCCAACATTGAAAGAAGAGCGTGAGTCGGTCTATAGACCAGAACATCACAGAGAGATGAAGAACAGAACAGACTGATATGTTTAGATGAAACACTAGAGGTTTTTATTGTGATGTTGAGTATTGAAGTGTAATGATGACACAGGTGTAAGAGGAGGCCACATGCTCAACATCAATTATTCAAACAGCAGAATTGAGCTGATTGGCTGCTACATGACTGCGTACCTGTGTGTTTACCTCTGTACGTACCTGTGTGAGTCTGTAGCTGTCGTCCTCACTCTGATCTTCAGTTTGTCTTTATCTGTCTGTCATCTTTCATATCAGGTAAGATTTATTTCATCATCTGTATTCACTGTGTGTTTGTGAACGTTGAATTCAACTGATGCTTTTGTTTTAAAATTGCTGATCTGAGAACAGCTTGTGTAATGTCTCGAGTTACTGCTGCTTACAGAAGACTCTGGAAACTAAACATCTAAACATCGTTCTGTCACTTGAAGGTGGATTGAAAACACATTTTATTTCTCACATGCTGAAATATGTTCTCTGAATCTATCATTGGTGATTTTCAAGCCATGAATGATCTTCAACCTTCGTGATTTGAAGACCCAACACTTAAACACAACTCGCACGCTCTTATCATTGGAGCTACAGATATCATTTATATCCTAATTCATATAAAGTACTAAAACCAGCCATCTTTTTCAGCATGATTCCAGATAACGGTTCAGGAATGTTCCTTGAACGTTTCAAGACTAGCAAGCAAAACAAAAAGAGCTCAACTAAAACAAACACTGATCACCATAATGGTTACTTGAAATATAACACAACATCAACATATTAACCTACTAAGTGAATTGTGTTTTCTACAGGAAAACTTTACCGAACATTCAGAAATAATGTTTTATAAGTTTTAAAATAATAAAAAAGTAAATATAGAAAACAGTTGTTTTAAACATTGTGTGAACATTTGTCATTACATTTGAGAATGATAGAATGTAACATTCCACTAATGCTCAAACATTCTTAAAACATTCAAAAAACTCATTGGCAGATTATTTATTTATTTATTTTTGATTTAAGCACAAACTCACTTTAAAGGTGCAGTGTGTAATTTTTAGAAGGATCTCTTGACAGAAATGCAAAAAAATATACAAAACTATATTATCAGTGGTGTATACAGACCTTTTTATAATGAACCGTTATGTTTTTATTACCTTAGAATGAGACATTTTTATCTACATACACGATGGTCCCCTTACATGGAAGTCGCCATTTTGTGCCGTCATGTTTCTATAGAAGCCCTTAATGGACAAACTTTTTTGCTGAAGGGAGGGGTGAGCAGTGGACCAAGCTGTTGGTTGCAAATCGTAACCTCACCACTAGATGCCGCTAAAATTTACACACTGTACTTTTAATGGTTTTTCTTTTGTCTAAAAACTTGACTTATTTTTTAGGTCATGAGCACATATAAAATACATATTGATTTAAGATTTTTTAGATATTTGTACGTAAGAAAGTCATTGTTTGCAGTGCAACTGACTGTGTGTGTGTTTATAGGTTGGAGGTGAAGATGGTTTCTCCGGCAATAGCGTTGGCCTTTATTCCTCTGGTACTCACGATGATCATCCGCTATCGGCATTACTTTGTGCTGCTGTATCGGGCCGTTCTGATCCGCTGGGTGCGAGACTGTTTAACAGGTCTCAGTCGTGAGGAACGGGCCTATCAGTACATTTTGACACACGCCACACCTGGTGACTCACAGAGCATCTTGGACACATTTGACCAATGGTGCAGTCAAGTTGAGTTTATAAGTAACATTGGGCCAAAGAAAGGTACACAAACTACAAACAAATACACTCCATGTGGATGTTGCACAAATCATTATTCAGATCTATAGAAAACAGACAGTATGTCTGTTCAGAAATGAGCTTTAGACTGAACACTTGTTATTATGTTGTCATTACTGAATTCATGTCTTGTGTTTGAGCAGGTAAGATTCTGGATCGGTTAATTCAGGCTCACTGTCCGCTCACTATTCTGGAGTTGGGTACACACTGTGGGTACAGCACCGTACGCATGGCACGTCATCTGCCCATCGGTGCTCGAATTTATTCAGTTGAGATGGATGAACAAAATGCTGCCATTGCAGAAAAAGTCATTCGGCTGGCAGGTTTTGATGAAGACATGGTGAGACATGAGAAGATACATTTCATCAGAGGCCCTTCAATTTCAACAAACCACTATTATGGCGATCAGTGTTTGCATTAGCATCATTTTTGCTCACACCTACAAAGTGGCAATTTTAACATCTTATAAATGATCTGTGGGGTGTTTTGAGAAAAAAACTTCACATACAAACTCTGGGGACACAAAGGTTTATTTTACATCTTGTGAAAATGAGGTTTTGCAATACTGGCATATTAGTTTTACAATTTAAATGTATTTTGTATAGCAGTTTGAAGTCCATAATAGCTTTATAAATAAACTTCAAAGCAACCATAGTGAGCAAAACCCAATAGAGACACAAGCAGTTTTTAAAAGTATGCATGAGAAATGAACAGGACATGTGATGTTGACTGTATTTGTGTATCCATGACTTTGTACAGAATGATAAGAAATAATGAATGAATGTTTGGGCAGGTGGAGCTGATCGTACGTCCATCAGATGAAGTGATCCCACGTTTACGTGAGGACTACGGCATTGAACACCTCGACCTGGTGTTTATGGACCATTGGAAACGCTGTTATCTGCCTGACCTGCAGCTGTTGGAAGGTTCTGGTCTTCTTGGTGAAGGATCTCTCATTATTGCAGATAATGTCATTTTTCCAGGAGCACCGAATTTCCTGCGGCACGCCCGGCGCTCGGGCCTCTATGAGCTCCGGGTTCACCGTGCCACGCTGGAATACATCCGTGGAATCCGTGACGGTATGGCTGAGCTGACTTTCCTTGGGATCAAGTGAAAGGTGTTTGAGAAAGTTTCGTTCTTCGCCTATACAGCTCTCACAAGGGCTTTTTTTTGACTGGATAAGGATTTTTTATCATTTTGATTCAGACTGATTTGCTCATAAATCATTCGCAATATTTTTCAGGAATTAGTTGATCAGATTCATTGTAAAGAACTGAATCAAAAGAACGATTATTTACATTACTATGCCTAGAGAAAAAAAACACAAGACTTTAACTGGACACACTGAACTGGTAATGCTTTTCATTTATAAGGGACAGAAAGATGAATAATTGACCATTTGTACAAACTGAATAAATCAATAAAAGTTTATTTACAGTCACAATTTGGATTTTCAAACAAGCAATAAGAAACATTGACACAAATATCATAAATACATGATAAACCTGTTGTAACTTAATGAATCATCAGAATCATAGTTCAGTGTTTACCTGCCTGACAAAAGACAAAGTTCACAGCGATGAGGGGAGGTACTGACTAGAGGAAACAATGCTTTACACTTCAGCATAGTGTCTGTGTCCTGAATCTCCCTTAATACAAGAGACTCCATAAACACTTAAAGTGATTTCAGTAGCCAGCAATGCTTCATGTCTTGACTTCATCCTGGGGTCTTGAACAACAAACACGTTGAGCAGAGATCTGAAGCTCTAGGCAGATGTTTCCAGAAGATGATGGATGGATTGATGAGTGTCTAGATCATCCACTGGTCCTGGTCTTGATCGCCTCCTTCCATGTCGACCTGTCAGTGAGCGATACTCTCATTTACCTAAAACCAAAACTCAAATCTCTTCAAAACTGTTTAAGATTTTAACAATCAAATCAATGATTATCATGCCAACAGAAAAAAATCTAAGACTTAACCCATAGCCTGTGTGATGTAGATGACAAGAGTGGAAAAAGAAAATCATTTCAGATCCTAAACACATTATAACTAAAAAGTATTCAATTAAAATGTATTTAGCAAAAAAATCCTAAGAAGATCAACTCAGATTTCTGCACATTTTATGTGTGTGTATATCTGTGTGTGTCTGTATGCGAGTATGTGTGTGTCTTTTGACCTCATTGATTTCTCCATCATCCTGAAACTCGTTGTAGATGTTCATATCATCCATGTCCTGCATGTCTTCATCATCTTCTGAATCTTCCTCACTGTCCTCCTCGTCTTCGTCATCTTCTTCCTCTTCCTCATCAAAGGTCTTGCAAACGATACAGCAAGAGAACATTTAATCTGGAAGAGTCTGCAAGTGATAAAGGTCTGTATGTGAAAGTGAGAGAGACATTCACCTCAAAGATCGGCCGTCCAATGGGCATCAGATTGTTGTCTTTCTCTGCGATATTCTGTAACTGAAGACACACAAACAACAGAATAATCAACACATACACACAGAGAAAGAGAGTCAGACACACAGACAAAGTGTTACTGACCCAGGTTTGGTGCTGTTGTTCTTGCTGGTGTAATTCTGCTTCATCCACACACGGTCGGTCCAGATTAAACCAAAGAGACTCGGTCACGCGTGGGAACAGAGACGGGAATAGCGTGGACATATCTGTCACACACACACACGTCAAAGTCAACTTTATTGTCAATTCTGCTGAATGTAACGTACAAGACATACAGAGCAACGAAATCATGTTACCTCAACCCCGCAGTGTACAACAACAACATTACACAAAAATAAGTTAAAAAAAATAAATAATATACAGTATTTGTATACAGCCGGTTCGTGAAATACCGAAAAATGTCACAAATAGAACCGTGTGTTGGTTCCGTGTTCATACAGTATTAAACGAATTCAATCATTTAAAATTGCTAATGATTCTGCTAATGAAATTGCTTTTCTTGATAAATTGAATTGTATTATGATTTACCTGCAGGAGTGATCCAAGTTCAAAAGTAAACACACAGCGGAAGCTGCTGCTGCACTGAGTCCGTCAGAAACAATAACTGATGCTTTTAGTTCCCCCTGTGTGTGTGTGCGCGTGCGTGCGCTCCTTTCCGCCCCTCCCGGAAACACACATTCCTACACTGAAACACCTTATATATTATATATATATATATATATAATAAGTACTAAAAGTTTTTAAAACATTTAAAGCTAAATCACCCATGAAATTAAAATGAAATGTTTTTTCATTTTAGTATAAATACGTTAGGCTTAAGAATAAATTAAGAGTTTGGTTCCAAAACGATATAACTCCGTTTTTTTTTTTTAAATTAAGGTTTTTGATTATTCATTCCAATTAATATCAATCAAACTGCAGTTGATCTTATTTTTTAAACTAAAAAATACAACTAAGTTGAACAATAAAACACATAATATTAAACAAGTTTTGTCATTTGAAATTTTTAAAATGGAGTTATCTCATTTTGGAACAAACTTTTGAAATATAACCTTGTATGGTTTGACAAAATTCTCATACAGAGGATATAAGCATTCAAAACCTACAGTTTGGCACATGTGCTAAAAAAGTATAATTTTATGACATCACACTACACTTCAACTTCTTGTCGACTTGTCCAATCAAATGCTCTTTAGATGCTGAAGTGCCCCCCCCCCCCCCTCTATGTTTTGTTACAGAATAGGCTTGTTCGACTTCATGCGGCGGCGCATGAAGTTGAACAAGCCGTCTTTGCGGGACTGTGCCATAAATTAAACACTATTGGTTATTTTAAACAAGGGGGAGGGTCGTGTCGATAATTCTGTTCTGACTTCCTGTTTGAGTTAAACTGACGTCACCACATCAAATATTGCTGCACAGGCACTTCAGTGGGCCTTTAACTACAATTAACATATCACACAAAATGTTTACTTTGTTTTATAAAGACACTAAATTTAACAATGTGGTAGAAAAAGCAGGTGTAATGTTTTTCTCTGTCATTTTTTTTTTCCAATCTGTCCTAAAAGCGCTTAACAATAGTACAGAAGCCAAAGTTAAATTAAAATCAATGACCAAAAGGTAAACAGACGAATGTGTTAGTTAAAGCCTAAATTGTGTCAAAGAATCAAAGAAAACATGACTAAACTTAAGCAAACCTTGAACCCCAAACCCACCACACAAAACTAATGCTTAAGAAATAATCAGACATAATAATGAGTTATTTACAAACATATAAATATGCTGTATTGTAAGTAAAGTCAATTAAATATGATTTCAAATAATAGAAATCACTTTTATAAGGTTTTTGGCCTGTCTCTTGCTGATTGATCTTTTTCAACAGGACTTTTTATGTTTATTTTGTCAAATTTGAAAAGGCACCAAATTCACCGAATGCCCCTCATAATGCAGGACATTTTAAATGTATTTACTTAACTAAACCACTTTCTTACTAAGCAGTTTCAGGTGTTAAAGATTAAAAGTGTTATATATTTATGATCTATGAGTCTATAAGGCAAGGTCAGGGTGACCGTATGGCTCTTATTGGCTGTGTAGTGAGAGAGGGACGGGCGTACCATCTCTGTAGACTTTGGTCGAGCTGAAGGCGCAGGTTTCTCACACTTCTGCTCGAAAGACTTCTAGAAAAACTTTTCAGAGACACCAGCTGGGAGTTTTAGACAGAAAAATGGAAGTGTTTCATTTCAGGTACTGTAAAGATACTTTATTTTTGTCATATTTTAGTATTTAGTTTTATATTTAGTCTTGAATAGCTTCAGTGGAAACATCTGACCTTCTAAGTCAAGGAGTTAAGATAACACACTTGATATCATATATTTGTTTTCAACATATTTCTTCTTCCATATCATGTCTTTGTATTATAATATTGGGGCGGTTTCCCAGACAGGGCTTAAACCTAGTCCCAGACTTACATAAATCTAAGCGTTGTCTTGATTAAAAACAATTTGACACATCTTAAAATATATAAGTGCGAGTGTTGTGTCTCAAGATGCACACCAATATTGTTTAGTTATAAATTATGCTTTTAAAAATTACTTAAATATCTTACTTTTAAATATCTTACTCTTAATTTAACTAAGGCTTAGTCCTGGCTTAAGCTAACCACCACAATATTTTTACAGGCTAATATTAAAAATAGGCTCTATAATAATGCATGTAATAATGTGCTCAATAAGCTTTAGAGTCGTGCTATACTACAGTAAGAAGGACATGAGAACAAAATCATAGTTACCTTGAAATAATCTGTCATGATTTGTCTGTCTCCTTACTCCCTGTCTCTCTCTCTCTCTCTCTCTCTCTCTAGGCTGGAGTTGTTCCTGGTGTTTTTCATAGCTTTGCCACCTTGTGGCTCTTCTGTAGACAAACTCAACATGTGTATGGATGGCAAACATCACTTAATAGATCCCAGACCAGAGGGAAAGCTCTATGAGCAGGCACGAGTCACAATATCACATCACAACTTTCAATGTCGACCGGATGATGCAGACACATGTGATCTTGTAATGGAGACTATTAAAACAAATCATCTCTCTCTGTCTATTTTTCTTTCAGTGTGAACCATGGAAAGACAACGCCTGTTGCACAGCAAACACAACAGAAGAGGCTCATCAGGATAACTCATACCTGTATAATTTTAACTGGAATCACTGTGGCATGATGAGCGACAAATGTAAGAAGCATTTCATTCAGGACACGTGTTTCTATGAGTGCTCACCTCACCTCGGACCCTGGATACAGACGGTATTGACAATATTATCACAGTTCATTCTGAATCTGTCAATCATTGTAGTCATATTTGTTTATAAACTACATTAATATAATAATGTTTTTTGATTTATGACAATTAAATCATCACCATTCAAAATCAACCAGCGATCATAATATTTAAATATTTATGCAATTTATATTTTTCATCACTTTTATGGAGAGTGACTTACAGTGCATTCAATGCAATACATTCGATCAGTGTTTGTGTGTGTTCACTGGGATTCAAACACATTAACTTTGCATTATTAATGCAATGTTGAGCTACGTGAACACTTAAAGGGGACGTATGATGAAAATATGATTTTCCAAGTGCTATGATTGGGTCCCCAGTGCTAGAAAATGTGAAAAAGAACAACCCAGTAACTTTGTTTTGGTAAACCATTCTCTGCAAGCATGGGGAAAATAGCTTATTGAAATTTGGCTCCCCTTGTGATGTCAGAAGGGGATCTTATTATTATAATACTGCCCCTTAATCTGCACTATCCAACCACAGCACAGCCATTTAGTGAAGAAAGAACGAGAGAGAGAGAGAAAAAATAATTGACAGCACAATTGAGTTTCAACAAATCACCATTATGGTGATCAGTGTTTGCATGATCGGCTCATTTGCATTTTAAAGGGCACACCCTAAAATGGCACATTTTTGCTCCAAAGTGGCAATTTAACATGTTTTAATACATTATCTGTGGGGTAATTTGAGCTAAAACTTCACATATGTACTCTGGGGACACCACAGATTTATTTTACATCTTAAAAAAGTTTTGTGAAATGTCCCCTTTTAAATGTCAAGTTTGTTTTTAGATGAAAACAAGGTGGTGGTGGATATGTGATAAAGTTATCTATATATGAGTGAAACATACACAATCACAGGTGTTTCAGATGTCTAAAGTTCCTTTATGACTGTGTGACATTCATTATATTGAATCATGTTACTGTTTAGTAAGGGATCTGTTGTTGTGAATGTGTCTAAAGGCAGATGAGTCTTGGAGAAAGGAGAGAATCCTGGATGTGCCGCTGTGTTTGGAAGACTGTGAGAGCTGGTATGAGGACTGTAAGGATGATTACACATGTAAAGAGAACTGGCATAAGGGATGGGACTGGAGCACAGGTCATTTCTCCTTTCATTTCTTTATTCTTCATGCATGTCATTTGGTTTGGTGTGTTTCTGTGTAATGAATTCTGACCCGGTGTCTCTGTCAGGCACTAATCGGTGTCCGAGCGGATCTCAGTGCAGCCCCTGGTCAGAGATTTTTCCCACCGCTCAGAGTATGTGTGAGAAAATCTGGTCCAATTCTTACAAGTACACAACTTTCACTAAAGACAGCGGTCGCTGCATGCAGATGTGGTTCGATCCTCCAAATCCCAATAAGAAAGTAGCTGAATATTACCTGTCTGGTGCCGTGGAGACCTCCACGCTGTCTATGAGCCTGCATCTGATTTCATTTCTCATGATACTGTCGGCTTGAGAACAAACAACGAAGTTCAGATGAAAAGGGCCATGAACGGACTTACTTTGCATTTCTGTCACGATCCTGCTTTTATTTGTAAATGAATGTGTGTGACTACTACAGCAGATTTGTTTACAGAACCATTTTCATAGAAGTTAATGCACCGTCATACATTAAGTGACACGTGTCCAGCAGATGTCAGTGTTATGTGTCTGTATTGTGTAGCAAACTCAATACTGTGCACTACCCTAAATTAACCACAGTGTTAGCACAGGACATTATTACATTACATCTTTCATTTAAGGGAAGTTATCATCAGAAATAAATATGATTAGTTTAATATTAAATATTTTTCATCTAATGTTATATGAAAACCATTGACATACTGATGTCTCTTTTAATGTTTCTTATGTTTATTCACCACTGACTGTGATTGAATTTTATCAAAGCATCAATATACAACAATTAAAAACAAGTGTGACTTCTGTCTCTTTGCAGTGATAAAAAATAACACCTAATAATAAAACAATGACCTCTCTCTCTCTTTCTCAAATACTGTAAATACTTTTACTAAATGTTTGGAGAATATTTATATTGCTGTGTTTTAAAACATTGAAATAACTAGAATGGTGATGGATTTTACACTTGGATCTTTTACACTTTATTTTGAGCTTCAAAATTTAATCCAAAGAGTCATCTGACAGAAAATACACATGAATTTATGAATATGATTTCTGCTGATATTTATCTCAGATTTGTGTAGCCTATATGGTAAAGTGATGAGATAAGGGGTAAACCACAATGTTTAAGTCTTTTTGTTTAGGAGATAGGTTTAGTTTATCAAGTCAAAAGTCTATATTGGCATATTTAAATGTAGTTTTACGTACCTTGTTTGACATCATATATACTGTGTATAATAATTCATTATATATAAATACACAATTTAAAAAAATATATGTGCATGTATTAATTATTTTTATTTATATATAATATGTGTACACTCACCTAAAGGATTGTTAGGAACACCTGCTTAATTTCTCATTAATGCAATGATGTAATGGTGTGGGGGATGTTTTCTTGGCACACCTTAGGCCCCTTAGTGCCAATTGGGCATCATTTAAATGCCACGGCCTACCTGAGCATTGTTTCTGACCATGTCCATCCCTTTATGACCACCAATCATCCTCTGATGGCTACTTCCAGCAGGGTAATGCACCATGTCACAAAGTGTCCATTGACTTCCGTAGTAGGAATAAGAAAATATGATGAATTTAATAGGTACCCTCAACTGTGTGCTTACCATCATTTATCAAAATATTTTCTTCATCATTTATCACTTTACTTCCTAAATATTTTTTTTACTACTATGGAAGTCAATAGTCACTATCTGCTTTGTGTTTACCATCATTTCTCAAAATATCTTATTTTGTGTTCATCAGAAAAAAAGAAACTCATACAGGTTTAGAACAAAATAAGGATGAGTAAATGATGACAGAATTTTCGTTTTTGGGTGAACTATCCCTTTAAGGATTTTTTTATTTATTTATTATCGAGTGCAGCTGAAGGTTCGGCGTCTTTTTTAGATTATTGTGCAATTTTTTTCCGAGAAATAGACAACTTAACCTTAGTGATAGTGTGTGTGTTAAGTGTTATTGTGTGTCGGGATCGCGCGCCCCTGCTGTCGTGCACGCGCCCGTGTTTTCTCTCGTGGAGGTTTTTCAGGAACTGTAGGGAAAGCAGGACAAACTCTGAAACTGCGCGTTCTCGAGCGCTGCGTTTGACGCGCGGCCCGCGGTTTCTGGCGGGTCACTGGACTTTATTCGGGAGTGCATCGGTTGGTCTCGTGATGGCCGGTGCTTGTCCGGTTCCACCGCTCTGGTATCACCGGGATCTGAGTCGCGCGGCGGCGGAGGAGTTGCTGGCGCGCGCGGGGCGCGATGGGAGTTTCCTGGTGCGGGACAGCGAGAGCGTGAGCGGCGCGTACGCGCTCTGCGTGCTGTAAGTCCCTCATAAACGCGTATATATCGCGTTTTATTGATTTTATTGACCGAGGAAAACTCTTGTGTGTAAATGTGAACTTTTTTCATACTTTGAGAGCGAGCGTCGCATCGCGCCGCGTCATATTGCGTGATCGAAGCGCAGACAACCCGCTTTAACGGGAGCGATGTGTTTTTTTTGTCCTGTACTTTATACAGCTAAAATTTTAAAGAGTTATATTATTGTGTTGAGTGTGTGGTTTATCTCATCTCATGTGTTGTGTTGCGTTGTGTTGTTTTATTATGGTGTGTGTTGTGTAACACAACTCTGTGATATTAATGTACAGTAAACTTCACTTCACTTGTGTAAAATCCAAACACATTCATTTGGCACGCGGGGCCACAAAGATCACGTGACCAGTGTGACCTCCACCTCATGCATAAAAATAACCACAGACACACAAACTTACTCACTCTCTCTCTCTCACACACACAAACACACAAAACACACTCACACAGACAGACAGACACAAAAGCCATGTCCTAAAGTAGAAGCTATCATGTGTATTTTTAGAGATGTACTATGGTATTCATTGCATGTTTACCACGGTCATGTAACCCTGGCACTACTGAGAGTTTAGTGAACTGAAAGTGATTTCTATAATGATAATTTACAGTGTTGCTCATGCAGACTATGAACGTAAAAATACTGCAAAAAGATTTGCATGTACAAGATAACATTTGTGGTAGTGACATTGCATGTGTGAAATAATTTTTTGTAAATAAATGTGCAAGCGTACGAAAACAAGTTTTGCACATAGTACTGTTAATCGTAATTGCAATTAATGTCTTGTTAAACTGAAACTTCATGTTTACGGTAAATAAGTATGAACTGTATTCAAAAGCATTGCAAGTTAAAGTGGCATGCAATCAAAAACACAGTTTTATAAACTTTTAATATACAAATTAATTGCACAGAATCTGTCTCTGTGTGTAAAATAAACCAATATACTGGCTGAGACAACTACTGGCGTAATTGAACCAATCAGAAAAGAGAAAGCAATGTTTAGACTTTGTATTAAAGGGGACATTTTATGAAAATCTGACTTCATTTTTAATTTTTAATTGGGTCCCCAATGCTTCTATCAATCTAGAAAATGTTAAAATGATCAATCCAGTAACTTAGTTTTGGTAAACCATTTTCTGCAAGCATGTGAAAAAATAGCTCATTGAAATTTGGCTCCCCTTGTGATGTCAGAAGGGGATAATACCGCCCCTTAATCTGCACTATCCAACCACAGCACTGTCATTTAGTGCAGAGATCAGCTCATTTGCATTTTATAGGACACACCCAAAAACTTTTTTCCCACACCTGCAAAGTGGCAATTTTAACATGCTATAATAAATTATCTATATGATATTTTGAGCTAAAACTTCACATACATACTCTAGGGACACCAAAGATTTATTTGACATTTTTAAAAAGTCTTGTGTAATGTCCCCTTTAAGATGTGTTTTCCTCAATCTGATCAGAAGTGGATGATGCTAAAGAAGACAGGTGTAAACGGTGTTCAAAGCATTTTGGGCTCAACCACTTTCAACCACATTCAGAGGTAAAACCAAAGTGGTTTCTCTGCGTCTTTCGTTAGTTTCATGTTGCAAGCGGTGAAAGTTGTGCGATCTTATTTCATCAATAGCGCTGAAATATCAGAGAGAGTTCTTACATTTACAACACAAGCAGTGGACTCTGAGATAATATTTGTTTGCGTCATTTAAACCCGTCATTACTCCCGCTCGCATTTAAACGAAAGCAGAGGCACTCGCCCACAGTCTCCACAGAACATCCTCCCACAGTAATCAGGACAAAAGTGGTCAAAAGAGACAGATTTTAAATACCAGGGGCCTCATGTATAAAACTTTGCATAGATTCTATCCTTAAAGTGTGCGTACGCACATTTCTATGCCTATTTTGTGTGTACGCAATGTTTAAACATCAGGCCCCAAGTGTAAATGTGAATGTGTCTCTCTTGTCCACTTGTGATCCAATTGACGAAAACACATCTTAATACCAAGTGTAAATAGCCCCAATGAGTCATCAGGAGCCTCGTTTGATAGCCCCGCCTTCCCACCCTTGAAAAACTGTGCCAGAAGTGTAAGCGCGGTAAAACTGAGGTCAGATGAACACACATGAACGCCGTTTTTTACCTTCATAGTAGACTTTAGATTATGCGTCGAAATCGCAGCAGGGCTACCGCTTTTCTTGCGGTTTTAGTGCAAATATGTTTATTTTCAATGGCGCTTGCCATGAAGAGCCGTGTCCGAGAAGGGACGTGATTTTGGGTGCATGACCAAGGCGTGTGGGCCGACTTCGCTTCACCTCTGTAACCGCCCCCTTTTTGCGGCTTTCGCACGTCTCCTAATGATAATGAACTAGACAGTCGTTGTTGCCATGTACAGTCTAAACCCCTATTACTATGAATTAAAATCAAAGTCATCACAAACAAAAACATGAATGCAAAGATACTCTATTGTACAGTGTTTGTTTGAGTTGTTTTTAATGCCAGTAGACGGCTTTTCTTCCTGCGTGTAACAAAGTTTTATTTTTACAGCGGTCATACTCTTCTGATGTGTGTGAAAGGGTTCAATGGTGGGATGAAGTATTTTTTGGGGGTGTTTTTTGTCAGTGAGCGTGTCAAGGCACGCATGCATTTCTTAGTGATGGCGGGTGTGTGTTTGTGTTCACTAGAGAGGGAGTGAAATGTTTGGTACAGACGGACAAAATCAGGCAGAACTCAACTAACACAACACACATGATTACATGCACGTACAGGAATACTGCAGATCACAACACGTTGCTTCAGTCGTGTGTGTGTGTGTGTGTGTGTGTGTGTGTGTGTGTGTGTGTGTGTGTGTGTGTGTGTGTGTGTGTGAGACTGATGAATTATTTTAAGACGTGCTGTGTCACTTTTGTGTCATCTGCGTCTGGTTTGTGTTGGAGTTCTGCAGGAGACATCAAACCTCTGTCTGTCTTTATCTAAAGTAAATATGAGAGGTTCATATCATGTGGTGAATGGTTTCCATGTCGTTGCTATGTGCGTGTTATGGTGGTTTGAGTGTTGCTAAGTGGTCACTATGGTGTTCTGGTTGGTTGCTAGGTGATTAGTGAGCATCTGTGATAAATCTGCTGAGTCTGGTTATCACGTGATGATGTAATGATGGTTGATGTGTAACACAAACACTGACTGCAGGATGAATTACACAGTAGATGCGTTTCCATTGCAGATTTGCGCAAAACTTTAGTGTTGTTTTCTAAATGTTGACATTAGACTATTGCGAAATGACAGCGTTTCCATTTATCAATGATGTGCAACTGAAACTTTTTCACTGAAACTCATTTCAATCATCGCATGGACTGATGTTGGTAGGTTTACTAATATTACATCCACTGCACTAGACATTATTTTTAACCAAAGGAGACGTAAGAGTATTATCCAAATATTAATGCCAAGGAAAGCCCCTTATGAGTGGCAACGTATTGAGGTGTTTTTTGGATGTAAAAGTAGATTATTTTAAATCAAAAGAGATGTAGGAGTTTTATCCAAACATATTTGGCAAGGAAAGCCTCTTATATTTGTGAGCAGACCTGTATTGAGGTGTTTCTGGAGGTTTTAGTACCCATAGTGCGTCATCTTCAAATTATAATGATGTGACTTACTTGCATCAGAAAATGTCCTGAAAATGTGAATAAACAGTTTTGCGAAATACACCTCTTCTGAATTGCCTGAAAAACCACATCATGTGTGGGTAAAAATGTTTTTGCGATATATGGGAGTTTTTGTGAAATTGGTCGTTTTTTCAATTATTTATATATAATTATTATACACAGAACACAAACACACATATATATGATGTAAACAAAAACTCTTATTCTGCAATGGATTAGTTGTGTTTTATCGTTATGCACCTCAGCCATTCACAAATACACAAATCAAAATCAATAATACATTTAGATGTATTGCAGTATGCATCAGAATATAACTACGTCATGGATGTTTCAGTAACTGTTATGTTAATGTATTGTTTGTGTGTGTCTGTGTGTTGTGTTGTGTTACATCTGTTACCCATGTCACTCAGGTTTGTATAGACAGATAATGATCTTGGGTTTGTCTGTCTGTGTGTGATGTCAGTGAATAAATATTGATATATGATTTATTGTTTAAATGTTTAATGGAGAGTCACACAAGACTAAAGAGCACAGTAGCAGTTTGTGTGTGGTTAAACATTAATATTTGTATGATTGTTTTTAATGAAGATTTCAGAGATGTTATGGGTTTTAGTTGATCTCTACTGATGATGAAGTCTAATAGAGTTGCTCAGATGTTATGTTTGAACATTCATTTTGATGTAACATCTTTCATAAGACATTTATTATATGTGTGTTACTGTATATAAACTCTGAGTTTAGTTTAAAGTAATAATCCAATTACATAATAAATCTTGATAATTTCCTCACCCCCATGTCCTCCAAGATGTTTGTCTTTCTTTGTTCAGTCAAAAAGAAATTCATTTTTTTTTTGAGGAAAACATTCCTGTATTTTTCTCAATACTTTTCTCAAGACTTTATTGGACATCAACAGTTTACAGTTTCATTGCAGCTTCAAAGAGCTCTAAATGATCCCAACAGAGACATAAGGCTTTTATCTAGCAAAACCATCCACATTTTCACCAAAAAAATAAAAGATATTTAGTTTTAAACAACAACATTCTTGTCTAGCACTAGCCGTGTGATGCAACTGCGCAGACAAAGCTGAAGCTTTATTTATGGCATCTGTGATGAAGATCTGTATTACACAAACATACAACAGTCTTATCTCTTCATCATCATCATCAGTGATTTTAGTATGAAAACACACTTTGTAAAATTGAGTTTGTCAGATGTTAACTTGTGTCATGTGTAGCTATGAGATCACAGATCAGAGCTCTGGAGATGATGGTCGGATCCATGTTATGGTCTGATCTGATGATGGTCTGATCGATGATGGTCTGATCTCTGTAAGTGTCTGATCTGATGATGGTCTGATCTGTGTGATGGTCTGATCTGATGATGGTCTGATCTGTGTGATGGTCTGATCGAAGATGGTCTGATCTGATGATGGTCTGATTGGTGATGGTCTGATCCATGTGATGGTCTGATCCGATGATGGTCTGATCTGGTGATGATCCCATGATAGTCTGATCCGTGTGATGGTCTGTTCTGATGATGGCCTGATCTGATGATGGTCTGATCTGGTGATGATCTGATGATTGTCTTATCTGTGTGATGGTCTGATTGGTGATGGTCTGATCCGTGTGATGGTGTGATCCGACGATGGTCTGATCTGGTGATGGTCTGATCTGGTGATGATCTGATGATTGTCTTATCTGTGTGATGGTCTGATCCATGTGATGGTCTGATCCGATGATGGTCTGATCTGGTGATGATCCAATGATTGTCTGATCTGTGTGATGGTCTGATCTGTGTGATGGTCTGAAGGTGGTCTGATCAGACAATGGTCTGTTCTGGTGATGGTCTGATCTGATGGTGGTCTGATCTGATGATGGTCTGATCTGATGATGGTCTGATCTGACGGTGGTCTGATCTGACGTTGGTCTGATGTGATGATGGTCTGATCTGTGTGATGATGCTTCATTTATATGTTGTCCTGATATTAGATGAGATTGTGTCATGTGCAGCAGATGAAATAATAAAAGTTCACGTGGTTTTAAGCATTTGGCAAACACAAACTCTCTTCTTTCTCTTCTCTTCTTTTAATGCGCTGATGTGTTTATTGATTTATTTTATGTACAACGATGAATCATTTTGTTCTGTTGTTGAGTGTTGTGTGATGTACAAACTAAAACGACTACACATCTATAAAGCTGAAGATAAAACATCGCAGCTCAAACTCAAATTATACAGGGAGGAGTCACAGGCTTTTTCTGTCTGTGGTCACACACAGCACAGACACACACACATAAACACAGACACACACACACATCCACATCTACACACACGTCCACATACACACACACGTGTGTTTCTTTTCCCAAATACAGAAACACTGACAGAAAAAAAACACCTTTAATAAACAAAATTTGTGTGTGTGCTTAAAAACATTATAAAACACTTATTTTTCCATCTGTCCACCTCTCTCTGTCTGTCTGTCCATTTTTCTGTAGGAACAGGAAGTAGGACATAGAGCGAGGAAACACACACATAGAGAGAGAGAGAGAGAGAGTGTGTGTGTGTGTGTGTGAGAGAGAGAGAGAGAGAGAGAGAGAGAGAGACATAGAGAGAGAGAGAGAGAGAGAGAGAGAGAGAGAGAGAGAGAGAGAGAGAGAGAGACATAGAGAGAGAGAGAGAGAGAGAGAGAGAGAGAGAGAGAGAGAGAGAGAGAGACAGACATAGAGAGAGAGAGAGAGAGAGAGAGAGAGAGAGAGAGAGAGAGAGAGAGAGGTTTAAATATATCTTTAATCAGTTAAATTACACATTCTACACAGTAATACAAAAATTGCTCACAAAAAATTACCAAACAAATATCAAAGAATCACCATCACCAACTGCAAACAAGCCACTATTTGCACACCATTTATATGTAAATTCAACCATATTGTCTGTAGTTTTAAAAAATAAGTATTCTACCCTTATTCGCGATTCAACCAATGCTTTGAACATTTTCAAAACATTAACTGTTCGTCCTTCATTAGAAAGCCTACAAGTCTTCCAAATAGCCAATTTTGCCTGACCAATTATGAAATTGGCAAAAGTACAACGCTCTTTGTTTGCTTTGGAATACTTGTATCCATAAATAAAAATCATTTTGTTAAAAACAAAGCCCAACCCTACCAAGATCCCTTCCAACAATGCAAAAAGTGGCTCTAACCGTGGACAATCATTAAAAACATGGAACACGGTATCAGGCCCATTGCAAAAATTACAAAAAGGCAATACAGTTGAGTTGAATTTTGAGACAAAAACATTAGTGGCTAACACACAGTGTAATATTCTCCACTGTAAATCACCTGAGCGTTTTGGAAGGGGGCTTTTGTAAAAAAGCCTCCAGGAAGGAGAAATATTATCAACAACTGACAGTCTTTCTCTCCATTTAGTCTCCCGTCTGTCACATAAATCATTAAAGTATGCTGTTTTTACACAGACTTGGTAAATACTTTTCTTGTCTGCTGTTTGAAAAGGTAGACATTTAAGTCTTTCAAAATTCAACAACTTTCCTTCCTGAAACACTTCGGGACAAACTTCAGGTGATACAGTTAACTCAGGAAAGGCTACCTGTACAGGCTCACTCTCCAAAGAATTATTGACCAACTGAAAGAGAGGAGGAGGAAGAGCAGCTTTTAGACCAAAAATCAACTGCTCCACCACCCTCACAGATCTCATTTCAACTTGACTAGAAATTTCTTTTACTGATCTCCATTCATTTGTGGCTGGGTTAATCAAATGTCCCACTTTAGTGAGACCTTTTTCCATGCACATCTTTACTATGTAATTAGACATGCAAATATTTCCTAGAAAGGGGTTAAAAAATAAGGGTTCGTCTAAGCCATAATGATCATTTTCAGACCTAGACAACTTAAACACATTCCAGGCATTTAAAACAGAGGCATAAAAATTACCACCAGATATAACATTTTTGTTAAAGGATGACATCAAAAATAACTGTTTATCAAGCCCAACCCCAAACAAAGATCTTAACAAGGCTAGCCCAAAAGACACCCACGGAATAAAATCCATGGAATAAAGCAGTCTCTGTGCAGATTTTAATCTCATGGCTCTCACTTTGGCTGACAGTTCGATCAGTCCTTGCCCTCCTTCATTTACAGGCAAGTATAAAATTCCAGAAGGCAACCAATGGAAGCCATCCCAAAAGAAGTCAACAAACACCTTTTGTAGCCTTTGTAAAAAATCCTTTGGGGGATTTATAACAGTCAAACGATGCCATAGCATAGATGCTGCAAGATTATTAACAACAAGGACCCTCCCTCTATAAGACAATTGAGGGAGAGTCCATCTCCATCTATTCAAACGACCAGCCACCTTTTCAAATAAGCCTTCCCAGTTTTTCTCCATATATTGTTCTGTACCGAGAAAAACCCCCAGCACTTTAAACCCCTCCGAACTCCAAGGGCAGTGCTGAGGAAGCTTTGGAATGCCTTCTACCTCCCATTGGCTTAATAAGAAGGAAGCGCTTTTAGCCCAGTTGATTCTGGCTGAGGAAGCTTTTTGATACATCTTAAGAGCTGCTTCTAAATTGTGTACATCATCATCTGATCTGATTATTACAGTGACATCATCTGCGTAAGCACTGAGTTTGGTGGTAACAGTCTCTGAGGAGGAAGGCTCCACTATAGAAATCCCATGAAGGTGTTGTCTCAGTGCAGTTAGCAAAGGTTCAATGACAATAGCATATAAAATGCCTGACATACTGCATCCTTGCCGTATGCCTCTGCTTACCGCAAAAGGTCTTGTGAGCGAGCTATTAATTTTTAAAACACTATATATATCCGTGTACAACAATTTAAGATAGGAAACAAATGAGGATCCAAATCCAAAGGCTTCAAAACATTGAAAAAGAAACCCATGATCCACTCGATCGAAGGCTTTTTCCTGGTCCAAAGATAAAAATCCCACATTCAACTTATTTTCTTTAGCATATGCAATCAAGTCACGAACTAAAAACAGATTATCAAATATAGTTCGTTTTGGGATGCAATATGACTGATCAGGATGGATAATTGTTGATATGTAGAGCTTCAATCTATTGGTTAATGCTTTGGACAGTATCTTGTAGTCTACACCGAGCAGAGAGACGGGGCGCCAATTTTTAATGTCCGCAAGATCACCCTTCTTGGGTAGCAGAGTAATCACTGCTCTCCGTAAACTGACAGGAAGAGTACCTCTCTTAAGACACTCCAAAAAAACTAAGAACAGGTCATCGCCAATAACTGGCCAAAACTTCCTATAAAATTCGGTAGTTAAGCCATCCAAGCCAGGGGCCTTGCCTGAAGACAAATCTTTAATCGCCGTAGTCAATTCGTCCATTCGCAATGGTTTATCAAGTGAACGCTTATCATTTCTTGTCAACTGAGGTAAATCCTGAAGCAGTTTTTCTGATATTTCTTCATCGCAGGGTTCTGCTGTGTAAAGATGTTCATAAAAACGTAGCGCATAAGTAGCTATTTCATGTTCATCAATTGTTTCACCCCCTTCTGGAAGTTTCAGACGACTTAAAGTTTTTCTGTTAACAACTTTCTTCTCCAAATTAAAAAAGAATGATGTTGGAGCGTCCATACAGTTGAAACGTGTAAACCTTGCACGAATTAGGGTCTCTTTAGCTCTCTCTTCTAGTAAGTTCTGAAGAAGTGTTTTCCTTATTTCTAGATCACCAGCAATATTCTCATCATGCTCTTCGATTTTCAACTGCAAAATTTCTTGTTCAAGTTGTCTCATTTTGTTTTCAAGAACAGATTTGTTATGTGCAGAGTACTTCAAGCAAAAAAGTTTCACTTGCACTTTACTTATATCCCACCACTGGCTATGAGACTTATACTGGGCTTTTCTCTCTCTCAACATCTCCCAAAACAGTGTAAAAGAGTGCACAAAGTTGTGATCTTGCAACAGCCTATTAGAAAAACGCCAATAGGGACATTTAAAAGTGCTCTGTGATGAAGTGACATTAACAGATGTGTAGTGATGATCTGACAAAGGGGTCGGTGTAATACAGCACTTAAAAAACTTTTCTCTAACACTTCTTTGTACGTAAATTCTATCAAGCCTTGCTGCAGAGACCATGTTAGAATTAACTTTGATCCATGTATATTGTTTGATATTAGGAAAGTCTTCCCTCCAAACATCCACAAAATCATGATAAATAATCACTTTTCTTAAAACATTTGCTGACGAACTATGGGGTTCCTCATGATTCCTATCCAATGTATGATCTAGCGTACAATTAAAATCACCAGCCAAGACAATAATTCTGCCCTGTTGGACATTGCCCAAAGCTGTATTAAGTTTATCAAAGAAAAAAGTGCGCTCTGCCCCAATATTAGGGGCATATACATTAAAAAAAGAGAAATCAAGACCACGCAGAGTGACATCTACTCTTAGCATTCTGCCTGGAATGAGATCAAAGACACTTGCATTTTGTTCCTTAAATTCAACTGCAAGAAGAATAGCAACTCCTGCACTATTACTAGAACCATGACTTAGGATTGTCTGCCCATTCCACTCACTCTGCCACTGGAATTGATTATTAACATCCGTGTGAGTTTCTTGTAAAAACATAACACTACTATTCTTCAAAGTAATATAATCAAAAAGAGATGTTCTTTTCACAGCATCACGGCATCCATTTATATTTAAAGAGCCAAAAAACAAAGGTGCCATAGTGCTATAAATAACAAGGATCAATACAAAACAAAAATAAATTAATTCTGATGGTACTATATTCATTTTTTACCGCGTGAATGCAGAGAACTTCTCACGTTACACAGAATTTTCTTAAGACGGTATCTTTTTGGTTTATCAAGTTCATCAAATGAAGCTTTTCTCATTACTGTTGTGCCAGATGCCAAAAACAAACTAAGATCAGGAAAAAAACTCTCAATTTTAGGCTTGCGAAGGCCTTTAGTACAATCCAAAAAATCATTAATTTGTTTAAGTGAGTAAAGTTTTGACTTACTCTCATCACCAGTAGTCTGCACCTGTACACTAGCACCAGTCTCATTATTCTCATCTACAATGCTCTCAGTATCCTCATAATCATTATCAGATTCCTCAGTTTGTGGATCAACACTTACATCTTGAGAGCTTTCATCTTCTATTGGCTCCTCAGTATCTTCTGTGATATTGGGAAGCTGTGTTTGCTTTATCTCATTATGAGAATTGCGATCACTATCTGCCTGTACTCCACTAGGGCCAGGCACTGACTGTGAAAACCTGTTTTTGACACTGCTAGCAGCGGTCTCATCAACTGACACACCAGAGTCATTTTTTGAGCTGCCTGCCACATCACTGTCTTCACGTGAGATAT